>CM050322.1:52264691-52284916 GCA_027475135.1 Bactrocera correcta
ATCAAACAAAGAAGACAATTGTGAAAAAAGTTATAGACAATGACAATATTCCATATGTAAATCTAGACAAAGCACTCGAATTTTCCGAAATAAAAATTTTAACTAATGGCAAAATTATAATTTATATTGTGAGCCTGCCAACCGTAGATAACCAAAATTGTAAAACTTTAGAAATAGAGCAGTAACAAATAACGGGAGAATCAATAAAATCTATTTCAATGCAATTTTAAACTGCAAAAAAGGGAATTTATGGAATAGAAAATTATTGTAAACAATATAATTCCCTACAAATGTGAGGAAGTTATTATGTAGAAGATTTAAGAAGTGATACATGTATAAAAAATCTTTTAAAAAGTGGTTTGCTAAACTGCACGATGGTCAACAACCGGCATATCCCAACTGTAGAGGAAATGGGACCCGGAATAATCCTACTAAATAGGTGCAATGAGAAATCTCAGTAAGCAACGATAAATGCAACCATTGTTATCAACGGGAAAAAATTCTACAACGATGAAAGAACAGCAAGTAAACCATTACCAGCCATCCTACAACCCTCATCCGCACCACTCAATATAGAAGAACTCCTCTCGCTGGAGATAATGAAAGAGCTTAACTTCAACAGTACAAAAGAAGTAAGTCTGTTAGAAGCAGCAAATAGAGTCAAACATGTAACCAGCATCAATCTAATCGTTATTTTAATAGTCACCGCCTTAATTTTCGAGAAGAAACTTTTGATGAAACAAAAAGAAGATGAACCCAATAAACTGTCACAACCAGCAATAGAAGGACTCAACCAAATTTTCAATACACCTAAAGATTCAAACGAGGATGTTTGAATTTCAAGGGGAACTAGTTAGCACCCCATACATTTAAAAATTTTCATATGATGCATTAATATCATATGATACAAAGCAATATTATACGACACCAGCTAAGTCGCTGAGAGTGCGACACGTGTAGTGGTAACCTGCGGGAAGCGCAGTGTCAGCAAACTTCATACCCGTTCCAGCAGCAAACATAGGTCAAGAGTTAAGTGCAATTAATTGTAAATTTTAATTCTTAAGCGGAATTCAATAAAGGAGCATAGCTCCCGAAAAAAATTTTTTTATTAAAACTATGTAAACGTTTTTTAACTTGTATATGTACCAAAAAAATAAAATAAATAACTGCAAAAAGTACAGTACCTGCCGATATATTTAGCTTGTGTCTTGTGCGTAGCTCAAAACCTAAGCAAAAACGGACGATACAAAACAAAACGAAAACCAAATAAATACATATATAATTAAAACATATATACATATACACGTGAGCATATTTTTCCAAATTTGCAAAGTTCTTTACATCCTATTTAATACATGTCTAACTATTACCTTTTTTCCACCTCGTCATGAAATTTCCTTGGAAATACCCTGAACAAAATTCCTTGGAAAATTGAGCCCTTAATATTAACATTAAAGATTGGACAAAGGCAAGTAAAAATTTTCCATTGAAAATACACGTTTTTTTTATCTTTAAATTTCTATAGCTCAGAGGCATTTTATGGCATCGCTTTGACCTTAAACACTTATGTATTTATCAGAATTGAACTCTCTACAAAAGTGCCAATTTCAACAAAGTCGAAACTCACTCCGGCGAGGTTGTACGGGGTCTAAACCTGATTTTTCCATGAATTTAGATTTTTTTTATATATATATCTCGTAAATGACAAGAGCTATAGAAAACCTTTAAAATAGGAAATTTTATTTGCTACAAAAAATATCCGAACGTAAAATCGCTATCATTAATACCTCTCGAGATATATTCGGTTTTTTAAGTAAGTTGTGTGGAATTTTCATAGATGTTTTATTACATGCTATCTATGAAAATTTTATTAAGCCTTATTTAAAAAACCGAATATCTCGAAAGTATTAATGATAGTGATTTTGCCCTCGGCCCGTTTTTGTAACAAAACAAAAAAATTCCTACAAGTTTTTTATTTACATTTTCTCTATAGCTCTTATCATTTACAAAAAATGCGATTTTCGTGGAAAAATCAGGTTTAGAGCTCCGTACAAATTTTCAGGGAATTTTTCGTAGGGTATTTCCAAGGAAATTTCATGATGGGATTGAAAAAAATGAATAGTTGAATAAACACAATAATATAAATATATACTTATGTAACAATTATACGTAACCACAAAGGATGCGATCAAAACAATGCCAAAAGAAAAACATCATATGCATATGCATATGCAAACATATGAAAGTCATTTTATACTATGTATATATACAAACAATTTTACTTATTAAATTTTTCTTTCACGTTCTTAATTCCTTTACAGATACAAATATACAAAATAAGCGCGAGTGAACTGAAGATAAATTGACACACTTCAAAAAAATTTCAGTCTCATAAGAAAAAAATATTTTTATTATCGAACTTGTATATAAATAAAAACTTTAATCTTTTTATGCGATACCAAGTAGAAAACTTGATCACATTAAATAAAACGTTAAGAGTATACAAATTACCAAAACGTAATTTGTGATCAGACATTTAAAAATAAATTCTGTCAATAAAATTTTTAAATTATATCCATTCAGAAACCTATTTAAGTACATTGCTATAGCAATATTAGTTTTTAATCATATACCTATTAGACAGAACTTTAAGCTAAAAGCTTCAAACTCAATACAAAATAATGCAATTTGACAAATCAAGAGAGATTAAACCAAAAACACCTTTATAATTAGAAATTCCGAAGATAGCTGATGAAGATAAACCACAACGCACACCTGCAGAAACTACACGCTCAAAGCAGAATGTTAAACGAAAAAGATCAAAGGATCATAGAATATCGAGATTTATCAATGAAAGTGATAGTTTTATAAGATATTGCACAAGATTTCTAGCTTATCCTATTACTGTCATCACGGAATCAGTTTTGAATATAAAACTAAAAGGGGTTAATAATCTATGGAGACGCCTTCTGGCAGCGTACGAAACAGTACTAGATACTGAAGACGCTGAGCTCCGAGAAAACACAAAAACTTCGGCGACAGCCAAGTGTGATAACTGAACAAATAAGTTTAGTAAGGCTAAGTAGAATCACTACTCCCCCTCCCAGAGCAGTTACAATACCAAAAAAAAGACCTAGATATAGGCATATACCTAAAAGTACCAGCTTGTGATACTGAAGTTTATAATGGATGTTATGATCAATGGCCGTCCTTCTGGGACATGTTTACTGCCGTTTATATAAACCATCCTTAACTCTCACAAGCAAGTTATACTATCTAAGGTACAAAACAAAAGGGGAAGCAGGCAGTATCGTCAAGCGATTCGCTTTTAATGTCGAAAACTTTAAGCTGGCTTGGGCAGCACTGGTCGAAATATACGAAAATGGAAGACTTATGATAAAAAACCCAATAAAAATTTTTTTGCATTTATTGAAAATTCAAAAAGAAAAAGAGGAATTTCAAAAATTATACTCGACAGTGACTAATTGCATATCAGTGTTAAAAACACAAAATATCTCCACTGAATCGTGGGACCCTGTGAAAGAACTTTTACGAACTAAGAGGGACATTTCATAATTCCCACAATGGTATGAATAAATGCACCAACACCACCCTAAGCCAAGGTGTTGAGGTACCCGCGACGAGTGACCAACCCTTTCCGGCTTACTCGTGGGACCAAACATGAGCGAAACAAACTTAACAACAGCAACCAATTTGACGACAATAGCCGCGATTAAAAGAACTGATTTGACATTTCGGAATCCGATGTGAACGAATTACTCACAGGCAGGAGACAATTCCGAACCAGTCCCAAAAAAGGAATCCTTCAATCACAGAACTGCAAGGAACTCTGCACAAAACACCTAGACGGAGTGAAGGGGAACATAGCAGCTGAACAGCGGTAAGGCATTTCTGCGATGTAGATAGGGATAGCCTACAAGTGGCTATCATAGACGGCCTCCTCTCCCAGCACAATACAGGAACGATGGGTGGATATCGACGTCCGATTGTCGCGCATGGTGCTAAGCTTTGTACTCGACAATTCTGCGGGTTCTCACCCGTCATCAAATGCGCGGACCAGGCCTCTCTAGATTTCCTGACGGGTAGTGTTGCTAAAATCAGCAACACTTTTGTAGGCCCCCTTATAGATAAGTGGCAGCTGATCGAGGAGGAAAGGCCCAATAAAGCAGGCAGCCCAATTCTGGTTTCTACTTGCTATGAGTCCATAGAGGCTCTTAAGAAGGCTGACTGCAAAATTAGCTTCGAAATTCGCAAGGAAACCCGAGATGCCCAATAACGTAAGATGCGTACAGATTAACCTGCAGCACTCGAAGTGTGCTACAGCGAATTTGACAACCTTCATAAACGAGAGGGGCATCGACATCAGTCTAATACAGAAGCTCTGGGCTAATTAAGACACCATCAAAGGGCACGACAGTAGTAACTGGAACAACGAAACAAAAGTAAACCAAGGGCATGCATTCTTATCAATACGTAGAAGTATAAATGCATTTCTTTGTCCTAATTACAGTACAGCGGATATCCCAGTTGTAAAGGTGGAACAAAAGGAAAAATATTTTTTCTTGATTTCGGCCTACATGGTCCACGACGAGGACATACCACCGGCACCACTTATAATACTAGTAGAGAACAACAGGAATGAAGAATAGGATGTGACCACACGCAAGGCACACCGTATGGGGTAGCTCTTGTATAAACACCAGAGGTGAATCACTCTTACAGTATTTTTTGAATAGCAATTTAAGTACATGCAACAAGGGCGATAAGCCAACCTCTATTTTTCCAAGCTCTGATAGGTTTTCGGAGTATCGAATCACTCCTGGATACTCTTAAGCATTCGCGAGAAATACAGTACTCCTCTCAAATATCGGAACCCTAGAACAGCATTGAAAAAATTTACCAGTATAGCCACAAAATGCCTTGAGAAAGGAGGCAATAAGATTATCAGTAATCCTCAAGCAATAGAAGGACTCAACCAAATTTTCAATACACCTAAAGATTCAAACGAGGATGTTTGAATTTCAAGGGGAACTAGTTAGCACCCCATACATTTAAAAATTTTCATATGATGCATTAATATCATATGATACAAAGCAATATTATACGACACCAGCTAAGTCGCTGAGAGTGCGACACGTGTAGTGGTAACCTGCGGGAAGCGCAGTGTCAGCAAACTTCATACCCGTTCCAGCAGCAAACATAGGTCAAGAGTTAAGTGCAATTAATTGTAAATTTTAATTCTTAAGCGGAATTCAATAAAGGAGCATAGCTCCCGAAAAAAATTTTTTTATTAAAACTATGTAAACGTTTTTTAACTTGTATATGTACCAAAAAAATAAAATAAATAACTGCAAAAAGTACAGTACCTGCCGATATATTTAGCTTGTGCCTTGTGCGTAGCTCAAAACCTAAGCAAAAACGGACGATACAAAACAAAACGAAAACCAAATAAATACATATATAATTAAATTATATATACATATACACGTGAGCATATTTTTCCAAATTTGCAAAGTTCTTTACATCCTTTAATACATGTCTAACTATTACCTTTTTTCCACCTCGTCATGAAATTTCCTTGGAAATACCCTGAACAAAATTCCTTGGAAAAGTGAGCCCTTAATATTAACATTAAAGATTGGACAAAGGCAAGTAAAAATTTTCCATTGAAAATACACGACAATCGTGTTTTTTTTATCTTTAAATTTCTATAGCTCAGAGGCATTTTATGGCATCGCTTTGACCTTAAACACTTATGTATTTCTCAGATTTGAACTCTCTACAAAAGTGCCAATTTCAACAAAGTCGAAACTCACTCCGGCGAGGTTATACGGGGTCTAAACCTGATTTTTCCATGAATTTAGATTTTTTTTATATATATATCTCGTAAATGACAAGAGCTATAGAAAACCTTTAAAATAGGAAATTTTATTTGCTACAAAAAATATCCGAACGTAAAATCGCTATCATTAATACCTCTCGAGATATATTCGGTTTTTTAAGTAAGTTGTGTGGAATTTTCATAGATGTTTTATTACATGCTATCTATGAAAATTTTATTAAGCCTTATTTAAAAAACCGAATATCTCGAAAGTATTAATGATAGTGATTTTGCCCTCGGCCCGTTTTTGTAACAAAACAAAAAAATTCCTACAAGTTTTTTATTTACATTTTCTCTATAGCTCTTATCATTTACAAAAAATGCGATTTTCGTGGAAAAATCAGGTTTAGAGCTCCGTACAAATTTTCAGGGAATTTTTCGTAGGGTATTTCCAAGGAAATTTCATGATGGGATTGAAAAAAATGAATAGTTGAATAAACACAATAATATAAATATATACTTATGTAACAATTATACGTAACCACAAAGGATGCGATCAAAACAATGCCAAAAGAAAAACATCATATGCATATGCATATGCAAACATATGAAAGTCATTTTATACTATGTATATATACAAACAATTTTACTTATTAAATTTTTCTTTCACGTTCTTAATTCCTTTACAGATACAAATATACAAAATAAGCGCGAGTGAACTGAAGATAAATTGACACACTTCAAAAAAATTTCAGTCTCATAAGAAAAAAATATTTTTATTATCGAACTTGTATATAAATAAAAACTTTAATCTTTTTATGCGATACCAAGTAGAAAACTTGATCACATTAAATAAAACGTTAAGAGTATACAAATTACCAAAACGTAATTTGTGATCAGACATTTAAAAATAAATTCTGTCAATAAAATTTTTAAATTATATCCATTCAGAAACCTATTTAAGTACATTGCTATAGCAATATTAGTTTTTAATCATATACCTATTAGACAGAACTTTAAGCTAAAAGCTTCAAACTCAATACAAAATAATGCAATTTGACAAATCAAGAGAGATTAAACCAAAAACACCTTTATAATTAGAAATTCCGAAGATAGCTGATGAAGATAAACCACAACGCACACCTGCAGAAACTACACGCTCAAAGCAGAATGTTAAACGAAAAAGATCAAAGGATCATAGAATATCGAGATTTATCAATGAAAGTGATAGTTTTATAAGATATTGCACAAGATTTCTAGCTTATCCTATTACTGTCATCACGGAATCAGTTTTGAATATAAAACTAAAAGGGGTTAATAATCTATGGAGACGCCTTCTGGCAGCGTACGAAACAGTACTAGATACTGAAGACGCTGAGCTCCGAGAAAACACAAAAACTTCGGCGACAGCCAAGTGTGATAACTGAACAAATAAGTTTAGTAAGGCTAAGTAGAATCACTACTCCCCCTCCCAGAGCAGTTACAATACCAAAAAAAAGACCTAGATATAGGCATATACCTAAAAGTACCAGCTTGTGATACTGAAGTTTATAATGGATGTTATGATCAATGGCCGTCCTTCTGGGACATGTTTACTGCCGTTTATATAAACCATCCTTAACTCTCACAAGCAAGTTATACTATCTAAGGTACAAAACAAAAGGGGAAGCAGGCAGTATCGTCAAGCGATTCGCTTTTAATGACGAAAACTTTAAGCTGGCTTGGGCAGCACTGGTCGAAATATACGAAAATGGAAGACTTATGATAAAAAACCCAATAAAAATTTTTTTGCATTTATTGAAAATTCAAAAAGAAAAAGAGGAATTTCAAAAATTATACTCGACAGTGACTAATTGCATATCAGTGTTAAAAACACAAAATATCTCCACTGAATCGTGGGACCCTGTGAAAGAACTTTTACGAACTAAGAGGGACATTTCATAATTCCCACAATGGTATGAATAAATGCACCAACACCACCCTAAGCCAAGGTGTTGAGGTACCCGCGACGAGTGACCAACCCTTTCCGGCTTACTCGTGGGACCAAACATGAGCGAAACAAACTTAACAACAGCAACCAATTTGACGACAATAGCCGCGATTAAAAGAACTGATTTGACATTTCGGAATCCGATGTGAACGAATTACTCACAGGCAGGAGACAATTCCGAACCAGTCCCAAAAAAGGAATCCTTCAATCACAGAACTGCAAGGAACTCTGCACAAAACACCTAGACGGAGTGAAGGGGAACATAGCAGCTGAACAGCGGTAAGGCATTTCTGCGATGTAGATAGGGATAGCCTACAAGTGGCTATCATAGACGGCCTCCTCTCCCAGCACAATACAGGAACGATGGGTGGATATCGACGTCCGATTGTCGCGCATGGTGCTAAGCTTTGTACTCGACAATTCTGCGGGTTCTCACCCGTCATCAAATGCGCGGACCAGGCCTCTCTAGATTTCCTGACGGGTAGTGTTGCTAAAATCAGCAACACTTTTGTAGGCCCCCTTATAGATAAGTGGCAGCTGATCGAGGAGGAAAGGCCCAATAAAGCAGGCAGCCCAATTCTGGTTTCTACTTGCTATGAGTCCATAGAGGCTCTTAAGAAGGCTGACTGCAAAATTAGCTTCGAAATTCGCAAGGAAACCCGAGATGCCCAATAACGTAAGATGCGTACAGATTAACCTGCAGCACTCGAAGTGTGCTACAGCGAATTTGACAACCTTCATAAACGAGAGGGGCATCGACATCAGTCTAATACAGAAGCTCTGGGCTAATTAAGACACCATCAAAGGGCACGACAGTAGTAACTGGAACAACGAAACAAAAGTAAACCAAGGGCATGCATTCTTATCAATACGTAGAAGTATAAATGCATTTCTTTGTCCTAATTACAGTACAGCGGATATCCCAGTTGTAAAGGTGGAACAAAAGGAAAAATATTTTTTCTTGATTTCGGCCTACATGGTCCACGACGAGGACATACCACCGGCACCACTTATAATACTAGTAGAGAACAACAGGAATGAAGAATAGGATGTGACCACACGCAAGGCACACCGTATGGGGTAGCTCTTGTATAAACACCAGAGGTGAATCACTCTTACAGTATTTTTTGAATAGCAATTTAAGTACATGCAACAAGGGCGATAAGCCAACCTCTATTTTTCCAAGCTCTGATAGGTTTTCGGAGTATCGAATCACTCCTGGATACTCTTAAGCATTCGCGAGAAATACAGTACTCCTCTCAAATATCGGAACCCTAGAACAGCATTGAAAAAATTTACCAGTATAGCCACAAAATGCCTTGAGAAAGGAGGCAATAAGATTATCAGTAATCCTCAAGAATTACAAGAACTGCCCAAAGTAAATACGACTTTTTGAATTTAGCGCCCCCTGGTGGCGCCATCTATATGACGACATATGCATTATAATCTGCTATCTTTATCGATTGTCCAGTGAGAATTTCATGATATTTCATCAATTGGAAGTGAAGTGATTGCGTTTAAGGTGTCAATATGTTTGTGTTATCGGTGCGAAAATGAGCTTCGCACAAAGAGCCAGCATTAAATTTTGTTTTAAAACTGGTAAAAGTTTTCTCAAAACGTCTCATTTGATGAAAAAAGTTAATGGCGATGATTGCCCATCCCGTAGCAGAGTGCACGAGTGTTTTCAACGTTTTCAAAGTGGTCGTGAGGACATAAATGACGATCAACATGTGGGCCAATCACCGAAAATTTCATCGAAACATTCATCAGCCGAAATCATAATTAAAATTGAAGGAAATGGAATTGAACATCTCCAAAACATCGATTTATCGCATTCTGACCGAACATTTGGGCTTACGAAAAGTGTGTGAAAGTTGGCGTTTGTTGCACGGTAAGTCGCCGTCTCATCGATCGGCGCGTGCGACCGATTATTTGACCAAAAAGCGAGTTTTAACCATAAACCACTTCACGTATTCACCTGATATGGCACCCTGCGACTTCTTTTTTTTCGAAAGAATGCATTTGCCAATGAAAGGAAAGCGTTATGCAGCGGCATACCGGCCAACGAGCTAAAACACTTGTTCGTCATGCTTTTGGACCGTTAAAAAGCTGTATTGAAGGAGAAGGAGACTATTTTAAATAAAATTAATTGATTTTGCCAAAAAAAAAACATTTGTTCTATCTGTTTTTGAAGTCCTGTTTACTTACCAAAAGCATATGCTGACGATATAGTGTTGTTGTTATCGAGCATATTTCCTTCAACAGTCAGCGAGATTATGGAAAAGTACTACGAAGGTGAAACCTATGAGCTAAGAGCAATGGACTAGGTGTTTACCCTAACAAAACATATTTGATTCTATTTAAAAGCAAAATCAGAATCCCTTAGTTTCAACTTCCGGTACTAAACGGAACAACATTCTCTGTATACCTCACAGCTAAATACTTCGGGGTGGAGATTGACACCAATCTGTCCTGGAAAATAAATATAGAAAAAAGAATAAATAAAGCATATATGGCTACTACTTATGCAAGAGAATCGTAATCACGATTTATGGCCTTAAACCTAGTATAATCATGTAGATGTATTTGGCTGTTATAAACCCTATACTTACACATGGACCTCTAGTATGGTGGCCAGCGCTAAACAAACAACACAATATTAGAAAATGAAATGGAATACAAAGAGCAGCATGTGCAGGTGTTACTGGTGCAATCCAGTCACGTCCGACTGACGCGCTCAATGTAGTCCTACATCAACTGTCCATAGACATTTTAAATCACAAAACAGCAGCATGTTCTGCTATAAGAATGAAAGAATTGGGTGGTTGGAATCAGCAGAACTATGGACATAGTGGTATCCTAAACATGGTCAACGTTAACAAATTAGACCACATTCCCCCAATGCTGTATTTCAATAGACACTTCCAGGTGAGGATGCCCTCTAGACGAGAATGGAGAAGAGACTCAATATGGGAGGAAGATACCATCTCAGTCATCATCCAAAATGGACTGCAGAGTAGGCCGCAAGCGCCGACCGATGAGACGGCGATTTACCGTGCAACAAACGCCAACTTTCACACACTTTTCGTAAGCCCAAATGTTCGGTCAGAATGCGATAAATCGATGTTTTGGAGATGTTCAATTCCATTTCCTTCAATTTCAATTATGATTTCGGCTGATGAATGTTTCGATGAAATTTTCGGTGATTGGCCCACATGTTGATGGTCATTTATGTCCTCACGACCACTTTGATAACGTTGAAAACACTCGTGCACTCTGCTACGGGATGGTTAATCATCGCCATTAACTTGTTTCATCAAATGAGACGTTTTGAGAAAACTTTTACCAGTTTTAAAACAAAATTTAATGCTGGCTCTTTGTGCGAAGCTCATTTTCGCACCGATAACACAAACATATTGACACCTTAAACGCAATCACTTCACTTCCAATTGATGAAATATCAGGAAATTCTCACTGGACAATCGATAAAGATAGCAGATTATAATGCATATGTCGTCATATAGATGGCGCCACCAGGGGGCGCTAAATTCAAAAAGTCGTATTTACTTTGGGCAGTTCTTGTAATTCTTGAGGATTACTGATACTCTTATTGCCTCCTTTCTCAAGGCATTTTGTGGCTATACTGGTAAATTTTTTCAATGCTGTTCTAGGGTTCCGATATTTGAGAGGAGTACTGTATTTCTCGCGAATGCTTAAGAGTATCCAGGAGTGATTCGATACTCCGAAAACCTATCAGAGCTTGGAAAAATAGAGGTTGGCTTATCGCCCTTGTTGCATGTACTTAAATTGCTATTCAAAAAATACTGTAAGAGTGATTCACCTCTGGTGTTTATACAAGAGCTACCCCATACGGTGTGCCTTGCGTGTGGTCACATCCTATTCTTCATTCCTGTTGTTCTCTACTAGTATTATAAGTGGTGCCGGTGGTATTTCCTCGTCGTGGACCATGTAGGCCGAAATCAAGAAGAAATATTTTTCCTTTTGTTCCACCTTTACAACTGGGATATCCGCTGTACTGTAATTAGGACAAAGAAATGCATTTATACTTCTACGTATTGATAAGAATGCATGCCCTTGGTTTACTTTTGTTTCGTTGTTCCAGTTACTACTGTTGTGCCCTTTGATGGTGTCTTAATTAGCCCAGAGCTTCTGTATTAGACTGATGTCGATGCCCCTCTCGTTTATGAAGGTTGTCAAATTCGCTGTAGCACACTTCGAGTGCTGCAGGTTAATCTGTACGCATCTTACGTTATTGGGCATCTTGGGTTTCCTTGCGAATTCCGAAGCTGATTTTGCAGTCAGCCTTCTTAAGAGCCTCTATGGACTCATCGCAAGTAGAAACCAGAATTGGTCTGCCTGCTTTATTGGGCCTTTCCTCCTCGATCAGCTGCCACTTATCTATAAGGGGGCCTACAAAAGTGTTGCTGATTTTAGCAACACTACCCGTCAGGAAATCTAGAGAGGCCTGGTCCGCGCATTTGATGACGGGTGAGAACCCGCAGAATTGTCGAGTACAAAGCTTAGCACCATGCGCGACAATCGGCCGTCGATATACACCCATCGTTCCTGTATTGTGCTGGGAGAGGAGGCCGTCTATGATAGCCACTTGTAGGCTATCCCTATCTACATCGCAGAAATGCCTTACCGCTGTTCAGCTGCTATGTTCTCCTTCACTCCGTCTAGGTGTTTTGTGCAGAGTTCCTTGCAGTTCTGTGATTGAAGGATTCCTTTTTTGGGACTGGTTCGGAATTGTCTCCTGCCTGTGAGTAATTCGTTCACATCGGATTCCGAAATGTCAAATCAGTTCTTTTAATCGCGGCTATTGTCGTCAAATTGGTTGCTGTTGTTAAGTTTGTTTCGCTCATGTTTGGTCCCACGAGTAAGCCGGAAAGGGTTGGTCACTCGTCGCGGGTACCTCAACACCTTGGCTTAGGGTGGTGTTGGTGCATTTATTCATACCATTGTGGGAATTATGAAATGTCCCTCTTAGTTCGTAAAAGTTCTTTCACAGGGTCCCACGATTCAGTGGAGATATTTTGTGTTTTTAACACTGATATGCAATTAGTCACTGTCGAGTATAATTTTTCAAATTCCTCTTTTTCTTTTTGAATTTTCGGTAAATGCAATAAAATTTTTATTGGGTTTTTTATCATAACTCTTCCATTTTCGTATATTTCGACCAGTGCTGCCCAAGCCAGCTTAAAGTTTTCGTCATTAAAAGCAAATCGCTTGACGATACTGCCTGCTTCCCCTTTTGTTTCGTACCTTAGATAGTATAACTTGCTTGTGAGAGTTAAGGATGGTTTATATAAACGGCAGTAAACATGTCCCAGAAGGACGGCCATTGATCATAACATCCATTATAAACTTCAGTATCACAAGCTGGTACTTTTAGGTATATGCCTATATCTAGGTCTTTTTTTTGGTATTGTAACTGCTCTGGGAGGGGGAGTAGTGATTCTACTTAGCCTTACTAAACTTATTTGTTCAGTTATCACACTTGGCTGTCGCCGAAGTTTTTGTGTTTTCTCGGAGCTCAGCGTCTTCAGTATCTAGTACTGTTTCGTACGCTGCCAGAAGGCGTCTCCATAGATTATTAACCCCTTTTAGTTTTATATTCAAAACTGATTCCGTGATGACAGTAATAGGATAAGCTAGAAATCTTGTGCAATATCTTATAAAACTATCACTTTCATTGATAAATCTCGATATTCTATGATCCTTTGATCTTTTTCGTTTAACACTCTGCTTTGAGCGTGTAGTTTCTGCAGGTGTGCGTTGTGGTTTATCTTCATCAGCTATCTTCGAAATTTCTAATTATAAAGGTGTTTTTGGTTTAATCTCTCTTGATTTGTCAAATTGCATTATTTTGTATTGAGTTTGAAGCTTTTAGCTTAAAGTTCTGTCTAATAGGTATATGATTAAAAACTAATATTGCTATAGCAATGTACTTAAATAGGTTTCTGAATGGATATAATTTAAAAATTTTATTGACAGAATTTATTTTTAAATGTCTGATCACAAATTACGTTTTGGTAATTTGTATACTCTTAACGTTTTATTTAATGTGATCAAGTTTTCTACTTGGTACCGCATAAAAAGATTAAAGTTTTTATTTATATACAAGTTCGATAATAAAAATATTTTTTTCTTATGAGACTGAAATTTTTTTGAAGTGTGTCAATTTATCTTCAGTTCACTCGCGCTTATTTTGTATATTTGTATCTGTAAAGGAATTACATGGAGTCATGTGTAGAAGTTCACGCAAGTGAGGAAAGTTCTCTGATCGCCATTCACTTGGGAGTGGCCAGAAACGATTCTTTTACATATGACTCAAGCAGCTCACGACTTCCGGTCTTTGACCAAGTATCCTCTGGGTAGCCTAAGAACATCCGTTTGAAGGCGAGCTAAAGTGAGAAGGCGAAACACCCCTGCAGGGTTGTGCGCTGGGTTTGGGACCCGCCACGTAAAAAAACACCCCCAATGAAAGACAACAACAAGCCTCGGATGAGTGACCCCCCTTTTGATGACGACCATGGCAAACGAAATAAGGACTATGATTTGAGGGCATGCACCTGGAATGTCCGGTCCCTTAATTGGGAAGGTGCCGCTGCCCAGCTGGTAGATGTCCTCGTAAAGATAAAGGCTGACATCACCGCCGTCCAAGAAATGCGATGGACGGGACAAGGACAGAGACGAGTAGGTCCTTGTGACATTTACTACAGTGGCCATATAAA
The DNA here is from genome assembly GCA_027475135.1 of Bactrocera correcta. Classification (NCBI taxonomy): domain Eukaryota; kingdom Metazoa; phylum Arthropoda; class Insecta; order Diptera; family Tephritidae; genus Bactrocera; species Bactrocera correcta. The sequence continues at coordinate 52,279,282 of CM050322.1, forward strand.
GGAGCGCAAGTTTGGTGTTGGATTCGTGGTGGGAGAGAGACTCCGTCGCCGAGTACTATCATTCACTCCGGAGAATGAACGTCTAGCCACAATCCGCATCAAAGCGAGGTTCTTCAACATATCGCTGATTTGCGCCCACGCCCCGACGGAAGAGAAGGACGATGTGACCAAAGATGCCTTTTATGTGTGCTTGGAGCGCACTTATGAGAGATGCCCCCGCCACGATGTCAAAATCGTGCTTGGCGACTTCAATGCCAGGGTGGGCAAAGAAGGTATCTTTGGCACTACGGTCGGTAAATTCAGCCTCCACGCGGAAACATCCCCAAATGGGCTGAGGCTGATCGACTTCGCCGGGGCCCGAAATATGGTTATCTGTAGCACTAGATTCCAGCATAAGAAGATACATCAAGCTACCTGGCTGTCTCCAGATCGAAAAACCACCAACCAGATCGATCATGTTGTGATAGACGGAAGACACGTCTCCAGTGTTTTAGATGTGCGTGCGCTCCGAGGTCCTAACATCGACTCGGACCACTATATTGTTGCAGCCAAAATACGAACCCGCCTCTGTGCAGCAAAAAACGCACGCCAACAAACACAAGGATGGTTCGACGTCGAGAAGCTGCAATCACAACAGACAGCCGAACGTTTTTCTACTCGGCTTGCACTCCTGCTCTCTGAGAGCACTCGTCAACAACTCGGTATAAGGGAACTGTGGGACGGCATTTCAAACTCCTTACGTACAGCTGCAACCGAAACCATTGGTTTTCGGAAAGTGCAGAAGAACAGCTGGTACGACGAGGAGTGCCGTGTCGCAGCGGAGAGAAAACAGGCTGCCTACCTCGCAACGTTACGATCGACCACAACACGTGCGGGATGGGATAGATACCGAGAGTTGAAGAGGGAAGCGAGACGCATTTGTAGACAGAAAAAGAAAGAGGCCGAAATGCGTGAGTACGAAGAGCTTGATAAGCTGGCCGACAGGGGTAATGCTCGAAAATTCTATGAAAAGATGCGGCGGCTTACAGAAGGTTTCAAGACCGGAGCATACTCTTGTAGAACCCCCAAAGGTGATCTAGTTACCGATGCCCAGAGCATACTTAAATTATGGAGGGAACACTTCTCCAGCCTGCTGAATGGCAGTGAACGCACAACACCAGGAGAAAGCGAACCCGATACCCCAATCGATGACGATGGAGCAGACGTTCCATTGCCCGACCATGAAGAAGTTCGAATAGCAATTGCCCGCCTGAAAAACAACAAAGCGGCAGGGGCCGATGGATTGCCGGCCGAGCTATTCAAACACGGCGGCGAAGAGCTGATAAGGTGCATGCATCAGCTTCTTTGCAAAATATGGTCGGACGAAAGTATGCCCAACGATTGGAATTTAAGTGTGCTATGCCCAATCCACAAAAAAGGAGACCCCACAATCTGCGCCAACTACCGTGGGATTAGCCTCCTCAATATCGCATATAAGGTTCTGTCGAGCGTATTGTGTGAAAGATTAAAGCCCACCGTCAACAAACTGATTGGACCTTATCAGTGTGGCTTTAGACCTGGTAAATCAACAACCGACCAGATATTCACGATGCGCCAAATCTTGGAAAAGACCCGTGAAAGGAGAATCGACACACACCACCTCTTCGTCGATTTGAAAGCTGCTTTCGACAGCACGAAAAGGAGCTGCCTTTATGCCGCGATGTCTGAATTTGGTATCCCCGCAAAACTAATACGGCTGTGTAAACTGACGTTGAGCAACACAAAAAGCTCCGTCAGAATCGGGAAGGACCTCTCCGAGCCGTTCGATACCAAACGAGGTTTCAGACAAGGCGATTCCCTATCGTGCGACTTTTTCAACCTGCTTCTGGAGAAAATAGTTCGAGCTGCAGAACTTAACAGAGAGGGTACTATCTTTTATAAGAGTGTACAACTGCTGGCGTATGCCGATGATATTGATATCATCGGCCTCAATACCCGCGCCGTTAGTTCTGCTTTCTCCAGACTGGACAAGGAAGCAAAAGAAATGGGTCTGGCAGTGAACGAGGGCAAGACGAAATATCTCCTGTCATCAAACAAACAGTCGTCGCACTCGCGACTTGGCACTCACGTCACTGTTGACAGTCATAACTTTGAAGTTGTAGATAATTTCGTCTATCTTGGAACCAGCGTAAACACCACCAACAATGTCAGCCTAGAAATCCAACGCAGGATAACTCTTGCCAACAGGTGCTACTTCGGACTAAGTAGGCAATTGAGAAGCAAAGTCCTCTCTCGACAAACAAAAACCAAACTCTATAAGTCTCTCATAATTCCCGTCCTCCTATATGGTGCAGAGGCTTGGACGATGACAACAACCGATGAGTTGACGTTGCGAGTTTTCGAGAGAAAGGTTCTTCGAAAGATTTATGGTCCTTTGCGCGTTGGCCACGGCGAATATCGCATTCGATGGAACGATGAGCTGTACGAGATATACGACGACATTGACATAGTTCAGCGAATTAAAAGACAGCGGCTACGCTGGCTAGGTCATGTTGTCCGGATGGATGAAAACACTCCAGCTCTGAAAGTATTCGACGCAGTACCCGCCGCGGGAAGCAGAGGAAGAGGAAGACCTCCACTCCGTTGGAAGGACCAAGTAGAGAAGGACCTGGCCTCGCTTGGAATATCCAATTGGCGCCACGTAGCGAAGAGAAGAAACGACTGGCGCGCTGTTGTTGACTCGGCTATAATCGCGTAAGCGGTGTCTACGCCAGTAAAGAAGAAGAAAGGAATTAAGAACGTGAAAGAAAAATTTAATAAGTAAAATTGTTTGTATATATACATAGTATAAAATGACTTTCATATGTTTGCATATGCATATGCATATGATGTTTTTCTTTTGGCATTGTTTTGATCGCATCCTTTGTGGTTACGTATAATTGTTACATAAGTATATATTTATATTATTGTGTTTATTCAACTATTCATTTTTTTCAATCCCATCATGAAATTTCCTTGGAAATACCCTACGAAAAATTCCCTGAAAATTTGTACGGAGCTCTAAACCTGATTTTTCCACGAAAATCGCATTTTTTGTAAATGATAAGAGCTATAGAGAAAATGTAAATAAAAAACTTGTAGGAATTTTTTTGTTTTGTTACAAAAACGGGCCGAGGGCAAAATCACTATCATTAATACTTTCGAGATATTCGGTTTTTTAAATAAGGCTTAATAAAATTTTCATAGATAGCATGTAATAAAACTTCTATGAAAATTCCACACAACTTACTTAAAAAACCGAATATATCTCGAGAGGTATTAATGATAGCGATTTTACGTTCGGATATTTTTTGTAGCAAATAAAATTTCCTATTTTAAAGGTTTTCTATAGCTCTTGTCATTTACGAGATATATATAAAAAAAAATCGAAATTCATGGAAAAATCAGGTTTAGACCCCGTACAACCTCGCCGGAGTGAATTTCGACTTTGTTGAAATTGGCACTTTTGTAGAGAGTTCAATTCTGAAAAATACATAAGTGTTTAAGGTCAAAGCGATACCATAAAATGCCTCTGAGCTATAGAAATTTAAAGATAAAAAAAACACGATTGTCGTGTATTTTCAATGGAAAATTTTTACTTGCCTTTGTCCAGTCTTTAATGTTAATATTAAGGGCTCAATTTTCCAAGGAATTTTGTTTAGGGTATTTCCAAGGAAATTTCATGACGAGGTGGAAAAAAGTTAATAGTTAGACATGTATTAAATAGGATGTAAAGAACTTTGCAAATTTGGAAAAATATGCTCACGTGTATATGTATATATGTTTTAATTATATATGTATTTATTTGGTTTTCGTTTTGTTTTGTATCGTCCGTTTTTGCTTAAGTTTTGAGCTTCGCATAAGACACAAGCTAAATATATCGGCAGGTACTGTACTTTTTGCAGTTATTTATTTTATTTTTTTGGTACATATACAAGTTAAAAAACATTTACATAGTTTTAATAAAAAAATGTTTTTCGGGAGCTATGCTCCTTTATTGAATTCCGCTTAAGAACTAAATTTATAATTAATTGCACTTAACTCTTGACCTATGTTTGCTGCTGCAACGGGTATGAAGTTTGCTGACACTGCGCTTCCCGCAGGTTACCACTACACGTGTCGCACTCTCAGCGACTTAGCTGGTGTCGTATAATATTGCTTTGTATCATATGATATTAATGCATCATATGAAAATTTTTAAATGTATGGAGTGCTAACTAGTTCCCCTTGAAATTCAAACATCCTCGTTTGAATCTTTAGGTGCATTGAAAATTTGGTTGAGTCCTTCTATTGCTGGTTGTGACAGTTTATTGGGTTCATCTTCTTTTTGTTTCATAAAAAGTTTCTTCTCGAAAATTAAGGCGGTGACTATTAAAATTACGATTAGATTGATGCTGGTTACATGTTTGACTCTATTTGCTGCTTCTAACAGACTTACTTCTTTTGTACTGTTGAAGTTAAGTTCTTTCATTATCTCCAGCGAGAGGAGTTCTTCTATATTGAGTGGTGCGGATGAGGGTTGTAGGATGGCTGGTAATGGTTTACTTGCTGTTCTTTCATCGTTGTAGAATTTTTTCCCGTTGATAACAATGGTTGCATTTATCGTTGCTTACTGAGATTTCTCGTTGTACCTATTTAGTAGGATTATTCCGGGTCCCATTTCCTCTACAGTTGGGATATGCCGATTGTTGACCATCGTGCAGTTTAGCAAACCACTTTTTAAAAAATTTTTTATACATGTATCACTACTTAAATCTACTACATAATAACTTCCTCACATTTGTAGGGAATCATATTGTTTACAATAATTTTCTATTCCATAAATTCCCTTTTTTGCAGTTTAAAATTGCATTGAAATAGATTTTATTGATTCTCCCGTTATTTGTTACTGCTCTATTTCTAAAGTTTTACAATTTTGGTTATCTACGGTTGGCAGGCTCACAATATAAATTATAATTTTGCCATTAGTTCCAATTTTTATTTCGTAAAATTCGAGTGCTTTGTCTAGATTTACATATGGAATATTGCCATTGTCTATAACTTTCTTCGCAATATTTATTTCTTTGTTTGATAAAATAAAAGAAGTTATTATGTTGGCTTTTGCCCAAAGTATTGCGTATGCAATAACATAACTTCTTCGTTAATTATTTCAAGTTTGTTTTTTAGCTGTGAAAATGCTTCAATTTCTAAACTTTTTTCATTTTGAATGGTTTTAATTATATTATTTGTAATATTTGTTATCTCCCTAATTTTATCTATTGTAAGTTTGTTGATTAATACCTGATTACTGGTTTTTTGAAATTATTTATTTATTTTATTTGAAATTATTTCGTAGTCTTCATGATCTGAACTTCCTGTAATCTATTTCCATGCGCTACCCAGGAAATTTATTGATCCTTTTATTTTTTGCTCTACTTTTAGATTGTTAATTTGGGCTCTTATTATATTAAGCTTTTTTTATGTCAATTAGTTAAATTTATTTTCCTTTGCAATAGCACTCGATTTCTTTTCTTTAATTTTTATGACAAATAATTAAATTTCTTTTTCTTTGTAATAATAATATTTTTTTTAATAAAATTAAATGTTTTGTAAAATTTTACAGTTGTTTAAGACCTCT
>CM050322.1:52285916-52432372 GCA_027475135.1 Bactrocera correcta
CGTACTCAAAGCGGAATACTAAACAGACCGCTGGTTAAATTATGCTTTCCACCAACGTGCGAAAGTGCGATACCAAACGAGCCATCCATAATAGCGAAACACAAATGAAAACCAATTCGAATAAATCGAAAAAACCGCAACCCGCAAAAAACCGTAAAAAAAAAATAGAAATTACAGAAATGGTCGGTTAATACGACGACTCAGACATGCCGCATAACGTGGCACAATCGTCCATGTATATTCAAATACCATTTTTTTACAGAGATCAATTTGGACGTGGACATGCCTACCATACCAACATCAACTGTTCGGTCGGCAACCATTGTGGCAGGTAGTGGGCCTATTCCTACGCCCCGCCCAACCAATGCTACTGCATCGATCACCGCTTCTGGCTCTTACGAGCAGCCGCATCAACGCCATCAAACGCCGAACCGGGTCGCATCTGATGCCGCAGGAGTGTTTTTTTATGGCGAGATATAAAAAATCATCAAAAGACACTGTTTCCCTTACAGTAGTGTGGGACTTTAACCCACTAAAAAAAATCTCAATAAACGACACATAGCTTTGATAAGAAGTGCCCTGCCCAACTACCGATTAAATATTACATCGCAGAGTAAGCTAGGCCTATTGACTAAAACGTCTCAGGAGTTTTCGCACTGGTTTTGGCTGTTTGCCTCACTATATCGCGGTCGCTCTAGTCTTCGCTGCTCTTGAATACCCTTAGCGGCCCAGTGCTTAACATAGTTCCACACCGCAGCATGTGTGGCACTATGCTATCTATATATATTTGTGGAGGTATACTCTAAAACGGCCATGGCCACTAACTGAGTCAAGTAAAAATCAACGTCGCCATACACTCTGCTAACCCAGGTTTTAACATTTTTCATCAACCTGTTCGGCCATCGTCCTTTGGGCGCTGAATTCCACATAGATTGCCATTATTTTATACTCTGCTGTCTTTCTTCCTTGCGTTCTCTAGCTGTTACAGGCTGGCCTTTATTGTTTCTTTTACTGTACAATCTGTTTAACTCGCGAGCCATCATTTCAGGTGGCATTATGTCTGAAATCACTCTTACGGCATAGTGAGACACCGTACGCAAGGCGCTAGCAACCCTAAGTGCACTTAACCGAAATATGAACCTTACTGGTTTCGCATACGTTTTTAGCCTTAGCGCATTAGTCCACACTGGTGCTGCATACGTGACTATTGACTGAGTCACTTTTGCCAAGAATAGCCTTCGGCTCTGACTTGGCCCGCTTGTATTAGCCATTATTCGCCTTAAAGCCGTGTTAACCCGCGCCACTTTTTCGCAAGCTTTTTCTATGTTTCTTTTGTCGTTCATCCTCCTATCAATTATTACGCCTTTAGGTATGCCTGTGACGTTATTTTATACCCGTCAATATCCAAAATGACGAGTTCTACTTTAATCCTGCTAGATATGAGCACTGCTTCAGTTTTTTGTACTGCCAGTTGAAGCTTCGATGTTGTTAGCCATCTCTTTCTTATTTGTGCAATTATGCTGCATAAGTCTTATATTTGGTGCAGTTCATTTGTCACGATTGTCACCGCATACCCTATTATTTCCATTTCCTTCCGTGTTGGGAGCCGAAGGATTCCGTCATAGAGAGTGTTCCATTGAAGTGGGCCCAGAAGGAACGTTGGCGTTTCAAGGGTCTCTAGTGCTTTCTTTATGTGAGTCCAACTAGCGAAGTTAAATACATTTTTAATACTCGGAGTGACAACGGGACAATATATTTTGGAGCCGTACATCCACCTGGTTCTCTCGATGTCTTTTTCTGCAGTTTCGGTAACTTTTTTGATAGCGTCAATGATTAAGCGTCTTCAGTCAGATATGCCCTTTACTTCTTCAAGGTGTTTTTCTAGCCGTTCTCTTTTTTATCCGTTCAAGGATTTTGCCCATAATATCGATCATACAGATGGCTCTGTATGAACTTGGGTCTTCTGTCGGATTGTTTGGTTTGGGTAGCAGAACCAATCGCTGTATTTTCCATTTATTTGGGAAACTTCATCCCTCAAGCACTTATTGAAGAAGTTCGTAAAATGTTTGGGATTGAATTTCATGGCAGTTCCGATGCTTTCATGACTTCATTGTCATCCACTGGCAGAAAAACTGGAAGCCCTAAGCTATCCGGAGGTAGCTCTCCCACTGTTTGCTTTGGAAACAGAGTATTTACTACCTCCTTAAGGAGTATAGGGCAGGTCGGCATTTATCCTTTGTCACCTCTAACTTTTGTGATTACCGCTGTACACGCTCCATCCCATGGATTTTCTTCCGCTTTAACGCAGAGTTTTTTAAAGCGACCAGCTTTGCTTTTCTTGATGGTTGCTCTAAGTTCTTTCCGTCTTGCTTTAAACGTTTCTCGTAGTCGCTCGAATTCCAAGGTTCCTCTACTTCTTTGGTATTTCCGCCGAATTTTGTTGCAGTTACTTCTCAAAACAGGTATTTTGTCATTACACCAATATACTGATTTCAATGGTGGTTGTATTTTTTTCTTTACCATAGCAGCATCGCAAGCTCTGCTAACACAGTCAGTCAATAGTTTTGCTTGCTTATTCGCGTTATTTGAACTGCTTAATTTTTCGTCCATCATTATTTTAAATAAGTTCTCATCTATTGATTCCTTTTTCCATCCTTTACTTTGAGCTTTTTTCGACCACCCAGTTCTCTTTTGGCGTTTATTATTATTGCAAGTGTCTATTATTATCGCTTGATGGTCACTATGTGTGCATACTATATATCACATATTTGCCACTTCGTCTTTCCTGCTAGGGATCTACTGACAAGCGCAATGTCGATTTTGGAGCCATATCCATTTTTGAAAATGTATTCTTAGTTCTTGAAGAAGAATGCTTTGAGCAAGGCATTCTCCCGTTGATTCGTTTTTCTGATTCCTCATTCCGAGGCCCAGGCGTTGAAATCTCCTGCTGTGTTTGTTTGTCAAGAATTTTTTCCTACGCCTTTAGCGATAAACTTGGTGTCAAGTAGCAACTATAGATGTGGGTACTACAAACCTTTGCTCTGGCATAGAACGATCGGCTAGTCAGTGTTCTATCTTGCACCGCCTTATCGGCGGAGACCCATATTGCCACTTTACTAGACCCATGTTCCTGCCTTCTGATTTTTGTATTGCTCGCGTACTATTGCAACTTATATTTCCTTTTCATGCACTGTTTATTTTAGCAGTTTCTGCACCGCTTCGCAGTGGTTTAAATTAACATGGATTACACCGGTCAACACGATTTTTGGGTCTGACATCTACCTGTTAAATTTTAGTTTCTCCTATGACAAAAATAAGGAAAAAAATTTTTTTCCGGTTAAAGTTTGCTTTCGTAGAAATTAGAGCAATTTTCCGATTTTTTTTTTCTTACCTTCTAAAGTATTTTTACAATTAACGCAGGCGAAGTGAGGTACCCAATTTTCATTTTGATTACTGACCTTTAGGTTGAAATTGGCTTCGCAAAGTTTCAAATTTGTTGCTAAAGCAAATTTTTTTCTTCTAACTTTAATAAATTCTCCGCAAATAAAACAGAATAAATCAACATCATTTTTACACTGACTTGATGCCATTTTTTAACTGAGTAATACACTAATATCGTTGTTACAGCTATAATAAACAGGTTAACATTCACTACTGTGCCTCTTACAAATAATAATACTGTTTACTTTCGGGTTAATCAAAGTGCTGCCATCTTTGATTTATGAAATAAATTAAAATATGCTTATCGATGTAGATCAGCCCAAAGCAAACTTTAAGAACTAAAGATTAATATTTAAGTATTTTTCAATGTCTACAATCAGAGTTCAAGCATAAGAATAGAAACCCGAAAAAAAATATTTATTTTGTTGACCGGTGTTATTTTCATTTCCTATTGCTGCTTGCTGGTAGGTAAACTGGGCATCTGTTACTGCCATTTTGATGGTTTGTATTCGACCTTCCATTGGTTTTGCAGGATACACAAAATGGTTTCTTCACACTTGCTTTAGCAAAATGTCCCTTCTCTTCACACTTCATGCAGCATCCATGCTTCCATCATTTGGCATTTCTTTTATTTTTTCATAGGAGGAGCCATCTCTATTTTGCCTTAAGTTCTGTTTTTCACCATCCCCACTTGATCGGATGTCTTGATCTTTTTTGGTGGCGTTTTCCGATTGGTATTCTCTACTTCAAGCATTCTTTTAGGTGTTGCTTCTGTTACGCTTTTAGCTGCTCGATCTGTTTTTCTAGAGCTTGCATTTTGCTCTTGTGCACGTGTATGCAGCCTCGAAATAGCAGTTATAAATTCGCGCATGCCATTATTCATAGAGCGTTAAGGTGGACGCAACAAACTTATGAGCTTATTGATGCTGTCCCCTAGCTTTACCATATAATCCCTACCCGTTTGCATAGTTTTCACTGGGGGCATGCTACCTATTTGTAGCGAGGGGGACGACGATATTGCGGTAAAGGCCCTTCCAGGTAATCAACAATCAATCAATCAATCAATTACTATCAACCATACTTGTAGTGGGCAAAATATACTTGTAGTAATATCTGATACGCTGGCCAAGTGGGCCACCACCGCATCATTGCAGTCATCGGAAGCCTGCTAGCTCTCTCCCTACAACCGCCGGCACTGGGCTTTTTACACCCTGCACCACAACTTTACTACTTTTAGTACTCGCAGAAATGTTTCCATTTATTACGGGACCCTACCCGCACACTATATTATACCTACTGGAAGGTGATTTGCTCAGCCGCTTCTGACCTGGAGACAGACGCTGCCCAGTAAGCCGCTCAATCTGAGTCAGGCGCTTTCGGGATTTTTGTTGGTTTGACACTTATTTATGGACTGCTTACTGAATATTCGCAGCTAACCTTTATATTTGGTGGCAGTTCAACTATCCGCCACTTACTGACCCCCACAGTAGCCCAAGCTACGCAGATGTGTGTTTCCGCTGATTTTTGCCATACGTGTGGCAGACGGACACTGGACTTAGCAACCTAGTGGCAACACTTCAACAACTCCAGTGGCCTCCACACACCACACTGGGTACCACTCCACGAAAAGGGTCAGCATTTCATTAGTTCAGTTCTTTTACCTCTGCATTTGAACCTGCACGTCGCTTTTTGACCGTCGTCTTCTCGATCGTTACTCGTTGTCATCGCTACGTTATTACGCTAACTATTTTCACAGTTCACGTGCTATACACGCTATTACATTTACATTTATATACGCGAATTTGAACAACATAAATAAAACCTAAATTTCCAAATACGAATATAATTGCTACCATCCGAAAACCGGCGTTTTATTTCAAAAAAAAAGCTAAAAAAGGTGGTAAGTGTTCAGAAGGTGAAGTGAAATGAACAACGGTGTCACATACTTTTCCGTTTTTTTAGAGTGAAGAACACATGAAAAATTTCAATTGTTTAACAAAAAATTATGAATTAAACAAATGGGAAGTAAAAAAATATCTATAATGTAGCATGAACATTTTTCCTTTGACTCCACATAATTTCATCGATGTATCTCTAGTAGTTTATGAGAAAACAATTTTATAATGCTCTAAATTTCAACCTTCAATAACTAAAACAAAAAATAGAATTTTGACGAAATAGTTATATCACGGGTTTTGCTAATTTTCAAAACCGATGATTTTAAGAAATTTTCATGAACCACTTGACGCGATTTGACCCATCTCTATGGGCTCTACTAAACCAGCAGACTCTTCTGCAAACATTATTTTAAAGGGTCTACAATAACGAGTTGATGAGAAGCGAGGATCTTGCAAAAAAATGTCATTTCCCATTGTCACTTGTAAAGGCACAATACAAATAAAAAAACATGTGTTCATTTGCAACTTTAAGTTATGGATCGGACGAATGCATACCCAACGACTGGAATTGAAATGTGCTTTGCCCAGTCCACAAAAAAGGAGATCCTATCTATCGAGCATATTGCGTGAAAGATTAAAGCCCACCGTCATCAAACTGATTGGATTTTATCAGTGTGGCTTTAAACCTGGCGAATAAACAAATGGGCAGATATTCACCATGTGCAAATTTTAGAAAAAAAACTCGTTAAAAGAGAATCGGCACTTTCCACCTCTTCGTCGATTTCAAAGCTGCCTTTGACAGCACAAAAGAGCTGCCTTTATGCCGCGATGTCTGAATTTTGTATCCCCGCAAAATTAATACGGCTGTGGAAGCTAGCGTTGAGCAACACCAAAAGATCCGTCCAGATCGAGAAGGACCTCTCAGAACCGTTCTATTCCAAACGAGGTTTCAGACAAGGCGAATCTCTTTAGTGTGACTTTTTTAATATACTTCTGGAGAAAATAATGCGAGCTGCATAACTAAGAGTGTACAACTGCTGGCGTATGCTGATGATATTGATATGATTGGACTTAACAACCACGCCGCTAGTTCTGCTTTCTCAAGAATGGATAAGGCATCTAAGCAATTGGAATTGGTGGTGAACCAGGGAAAAACGAAATATCTCCTCTCATCAAAAAAATAGTCGTCGCTCTGGCGACTAGGCACCCACGTCACTGTTGACAGTCATAACTTCGAAGTTGTAGATAATTTCGTGTATCTGGGAGCTTGCATCAACACCAACTGACGTCGTTGTTGGTGTTGATGCAAGCTCCCAGATACACGAAATTATCTACAAAATCCTCGAAATCCAACTCAGAATATCTCTTGCCAACAGAAACTACGTAGGCAATTGAGAAGTAAAGTTCCCTCCCTCGAGCAAAAACAAGACTCTATAAGTCACTCATTACTACCGTCCTGCTATATGGTGCAAAGGCATGGACGATGACAACATTTGATGAGTCGACGTTACGAGTTTTCGAGAGAAAAGATTTGCGGACGATTTATAGTCCTTTGCGCGTTGGCCATGGTGAATATCACATTCGATGGAATGGCGAGCTGTATGAGAATTAAAACACATTGGCTACGCTGGTTAGGTCATGTCGTCCGAATGGAAGAAAACACTCCAGCTCTGAAAGTATTCGACGCAATACCCGCCAGGGGAAGCAGAGGAAGAGGAAGACCGCCACTCCGTTGCAAGGACCAGGTGGAGAAGGACCTGGGCCGAATCGCGGCACTCGTTAACAAACGAAATTCATGTATTTTTTTTGTTTTTGTTTTCGGATCGTTGTAATCGCTATCGAATACGCACTTTCGAAATTTGAAATTTTCTCATTCGATAGCGTGTTCTTGTTTGTACGAAAGAATCGAAATTTCATTCGTAAGCTATTTGAGAAACGTTATAGTACAAATAAAAAAAATATTAATATATTAGCTAAATATGATCGGTGGCAAAAAGTAAGTTATTTTTCTTTATTTATTTTATTTAACATGTAATATAATTTTAACTAATGATTCTTGATCTGGAGAATCTCCTTTATCCGACCATACCCGTGTTATTCAAGAAATCCTGGGCCGGTAGACTAAAGCCGACCCAAAATATTTTGCCTAATTGTGTTCAAACAACAACAAAATCATCTAAAACGAAGCCCCCTGTCTTTTAAAATGCAATTTGCGCGCATGAAGTAACGCAAGCCCAAATCAATAAAAATCTTGAGAAACTAATTGCTTTAAGGGAAAGATCAAAATAAAATAAAAGAAAAGGCACATACAGCAGATATGCAAATAGAAGCTGTGGAGTTGCAGACTAAAACTCATTAACTTGATATTTTAAAGGGAAAAGTTCAGAAATAAATATCTATATTAACGATATGTTATTTGCAAATTCTTTATTGTAAATACATTTATTAAAACAAAATATGTTGTTGTTGAACGTTTAATTCAATTATTATCTAAATACAACATAATATGATCTCTAGTTGTATATATATCAGTACCATTGTATTCATTTACAACATATAGATGTTATAAAACGCTGCACATACATTGCCGAACCGATTTTTTTTTTTACGAGTACTAAGGATTTTCCACCGGCCTTTCAGTATACCAATGGTTCATTTAAAAATACAGCGTGTTTTTGAATGGATTTCAATAAACTGTGCTTGGTACGAACCAAGTTCGGGGTTTCTAAATGGTGTCAAACACCATGGTTGCAAATCCTGAATATCCTGTTAATTGAAAAAATACGTAGGTATGTCTGTAAATATATTTTGTAGCTGTATAAGTGCATATATTACCCGAAAGCCGGACATTTCTCATATTGTTTTGATTATATGTTTCCTCCAAAAATCTCCTCTGCACAGAATGCTTCCATACAAAGAAATCGTGAGCGGCTCCACCATATTTTGAATCAATAGCTAAAATTCGATGTCCCTAATCACAAATCTGCAAATACATGTACATATGTACGTACACATTCGTAAGTATGTGGCCTACAAATCCAAACATATAAATGCATATGTTATGTATTTATGAGTACGTACATGTGTATATGCGACTTACTACCATTGAATTAAGACTTTGATATCCTTTTCTATGGGAAAACATTTGTTCATTCACCAATTATTTTTTGAAATAATTTTTAGTTTTCTTAGGATATTTCTTTGAAAGCGTTCGCAAACAGTTTTTTTGCTGAATTGGTTCGATCCACGCGAAGATAACCAGTTCTCTGTCTGTGTTCTATTGTACAAGTTTGGGAAAAGCGATGAATATTGCAGTAAACAGAGAGAAGCCCATAAGTTTCAATTGCGCTGTTCCCACACTTCTGTAAAGCAACCACCGCAATAAGATTTGCCTTAGCTCCAAACTTCATTGTTACATATAATAAGCGAAAGCAGGAGCACTAAACTAATTGCTATCTAATATAACATGTATACAAATTTTGCTAACTTATTTATTAATCCGTATCACGCTATAAATTCGTATATTACATTTATGTGTGTAGTCTCTTCACGAATTTAGACTGCCGTCACTGCAGTTAAAAATCATATCGTTTAATATTTATTAAAAGCAATAATTGAAATCCCAGATTTCGTTATAAAAGTCGTGTTGTTGTAAGCATTTAATTGTCTATTAATGGAAATAATTGGCTAATTTTTGATTAGGGAAGTCGATCGGCAGATTAATACAGACACATCACTTTTGTTTAATTTGTGTGTTTACATTTCTCTTTTATACTCTTACAACCAGTTGCTACAGAGTATTATAATTTTGTTCACCTAACGGTTGTACGTATCACCTAAAACTAATCGAGATATATATAGGGTTATATAAGTTAAAAACCTTTTATTTAGTTTTTATATATTATATGTTCCTTTATTAAAGTCTGCTTAAGAACTAAAGTTTACAATTAATTACACTTAACTCTAAACCTATGTTTGCCACTGCAACGGGTTTGGGAGTTTGCTGACGCTGCGCTACACACACGTGTCCCACTCTCAGCGATTTAGTTATTCTATTGGTTTGTATCATATGATATTAATGCATCATATGATACTATTTAAATGTGAGGGGTGCTAACTAGTCCCCCCTTGAAATTCAAACGTCCTCGTTTGAATCTTTAGGTGTATTGAAAATTTGACAGTTTATAAGGTTAATCTTCTTTTTGTTTCATCAAAAGATTTTTCCCAAAAATTAAGGCGATGAGTATTAATATGACGATTATAGTATTGCTGGTTCAGTGGTTGACTCTATTTGCTGCTTCTAACAGACTTACTTCTTTTGTATTGTTGAAGTTAAGGATGGCTGGTAACGGTTTAATTGCTGTTATAGATTTTTTCCCCGTTGATAACAATGGTTACATTGGTATACAAAATGATGAATGCCCCATTTAAAAATGCAGATTCGTTGTTTATTGAGATTTCTCCGTTATATTTATTTAATTGTATTATTCCAGGTACCATTTGTTTTTTAGTTTGGATATGCTGGTTATTGACCTCCGTGCAGTTTGGCAAACGACTTTTTAAAAGATTATTTATACAAGTATCATTACTTAAATCTATTACATTATTGCTTAAGCATTTTTGTAGGGAGTTGTATTTTTTACAATAATTTTCTATTCCATAGATTTCCTGTTCGCAGTTTAAAATTGTATTGAAATTGATTTTATTGATTCTCCTGTTATTTTTTACTGCTCTAATTAGATATTAGTTTTACAATTTGGTTATCTACGGTTGGGAATCTCACAATATAAATTATAATTTTGCCATTAATTGCAATCTTTATTTCGGAAAATTCGAGCGCCTTGTCCAGATTTACATATGGGATATTGTCAAGTGTCTCTTACTTCCTTCACAGTATTTATTTCTTCATTTGATAAAATAAACGAATTTATTTATATTGGCTTTTGCCCAATGTATTCCGTATGCAGTATTTAAAACCTCTTCGTTAACTATTTCTAATATGTATTTTAGCTGTAAAAATGATTTCATTTCTAAACACTTTTCATTTTGTAAAGTTTTAATTATTTGTAATATTTTTTATCTCGCTAAGTTTGCCTATTGTGAGTTTGTTAATTAATACCTGGTTATTGTTATTTGAAATTATTTCGTTGTAGTAGTGATATTCTGGAAAAGAATGCCAGTGCATATTCAGTTACGTATTCTACCTTTGTGAATTATTTGTCCTTTCTCAGTTAATACGGTACTATTTCTATCTTCCTTAACTATTTCCTTTCTGTAGGGTTTATTTAGCTTAGTTCCTAATCTCATATATTTCTTAACAAATGTTATTTGTTCTTGTAGATATGGTTTGGGGGTTCTTCTCTTGTAATACCAAAGGTGATCTAGTCACCGATGCCCAGAGCATACTTAAATTATGGAGGGAACACTTTTCCAGCCTGCAGAATGGCAGTGAACGTACAACGCCAGGAGAAGGTGAACCCGATTTCCTAATCGAAGACGATGGAGCAGATGTTCCATTACCCGACCATGACAAGTTCATGACAAAGTTCGAATAGCAATTACCCGCTTGAAGAACAACAAAGCGGCGGGGGTCGATGGATTGCCGGCCGAGCTATTTAAACACGGCGGTGAAGAGCTGATAAAGAGCACGCATCAGCTTCTTTGTAAAGTATGGGAATTTAAGTGTGCTATGCCCAATCCATAAAAAAGGAGACCCCAAAATCTGCGCCAACTACCGTGGGATAAGCCTAGGCGAAATCGCGCATAAGGTTCTATCGAGCGTATTGTGTGAAAGATTAAAACCCACCGTCAACAAACTGACCTGACCTTATCAGTCTGGCTTTAGACCTGGCAAATCAACAACCGACCTCTTCGTCGATTTCAAAGCTGATTTCGACAGCACGAAAAGGAGCAGCCTTTATGCCGCGATGTCTGAATTTGGTATCTCCGCAAAACTAATACGGCTGTGTAAACAAACGTTGAGCAGCACCAAAAGCTCTGTCAGGATCGGGAAGTACCTCTCCGAGCCGTTCGATACTAAACGCGGTTTCAGACTAGGCGACTCACTACCGTGCGACTTCTTTAATATGCTGCTGGAGAAAATAATTCGATCTGCAGAACTTAATCGAGCAGGTACAATATTTTTTAAGAGTGTACAGCTGCTGGATATTGATATCATCGGCCTCAACATCCGCGCCGTTAGTTCTGCTTTCTCCAGACTGAACAAGGAAGCAACGCAAATGGGTCTGGCAGTGAATGAGGGCATGACGAAATATTGTATCTCCTGTCATCAAACAAACAGTCGTCGCACTCGCGATTTGGCTCTCGCGTCACTGTTGACAGTCATAACTTTGAAGTTATAGATAATTTCGTCTATTGAGGAACCAGCATTAACACCACCAACAATGTCAGCCTGGAAATCCAACGCAGGATTGCTCTTGCCAACAGGTACTACTTCGGACTAAGTAGGCAATTGGAAAGTAAGGGCCTCTCTCGACGAACAAAAGATATATTCTGTAATTCGCTCATAATTCCCGTCGTGCTATATGGTGCAGAGGCTTGGACGATGGCAATAACCGATGAGTCGACGTTACGAGTTTTCGAGAGAAAGGTTTTGCGAAAGATTTATGGTCCCTTGCGTATTGGCCATGGCGAATATCGCATTCGATCGAACGATGAGCTGTACAAAATATACGACGACATTGACATAGTTCAGCGAATTAAAAGTCAGCGGCCACGCTGACTAGGTCATGTTGTCCGAATGGACGAAAATACTCCAGCTTTGAAAGTATTTAACGCAGTCCCCCAGCGGGTCAGTCTGGACCAGAGGAAGAGGAAGACCTCCACTCCGTTGGATGGACCAAGGGGAGAAGGACCTGGCTTCGCTTGGAATATCCAATTGGCGCCACGTAGCGAAAAGAAGAAACGACTAGCGCGCTGTTGTTAACTTGGCTATAATCGCGTAAGCGGTGTCAACGCCAGTAAAGAAGAAGGAAAGATAAGCTTTCAATTCCATCTTATTTTTATTATGGTATTCGATATCCTTTCTTTGTTTCTCAGCTAATTTTTTTAAGTTGCTTTTTCTAGTTGTTTCTATGTCCTTGGGGGTAAATGTAGCATTTCTATGATGCGGTCTTTTAAGTGTTCTATAATGAATTGAATGGTTGTAGTCAGATACTGGTATTTCTAACAGTTCTTTAAAATTTCTGGGTTCACCGTTTTCTTTTATGCAGAGTGGAACCTTCCCACTTGTCCGTTATCTTGGCTTTTGTATGAAGAAGTAGTGTAAACTTCTGTTCCTAACTCGTCTTTCATCATAAATTTTAAAGAGGCTGAGTTTAGAGATGGCTCATTGTCGATAACCAGTGTTTGAAAAACTACGCTACTCCCGTAGCATTTCATTTTGCTATCGCTACCGCTCTCTCTTTGTCGCCCAAAAATGAATTACTGTGGGAGCGGTAGTAGAGCAGGGATAGTAAAAATTTTCATTTGCCACATCTTCTCATGAGTTTGTTGTTTTTTTTTTTTTTCTTTTTTTTGGCTACATTCTGTCATTACATTTGAATTAATTGAATAATTCAACCAAAAAATGTTACGCAAATCATTTTGGCACTTGTTGCGTCAAGTGACTTTATAAACCAAAAATCAAATATTTTAAAAAATAAATTAATAAAATTAATTTGATAATAATTGAATAAATTATAAAATGATTTTTTATATTATGTAAAACATTTACCATTTTATATTACCAAAAACATCATCTATTACTAATGTATTATAATACTAAATTACTATAAATCATCGAGATTAATTTTAAATACATATACTTTCCCATTTTTATATACATTCTTACCATTAGTTTAAGATATTAGGTTAAGTTTTAGGCTAAACCATAAAATTGTGGTAATAAAGAATTCTATTATACAAAAGCTATTATTGCGAACGAACGTTTTCTTAACCGGCATCGTTTAAATTCGCTTAGGAACAGGCACGTTCTCAGTAATTCGCGAAACCCAATTAATTTGTTCGTCCTAAAAAACTGCCTTGTTCAGAAACAAAATCAGTATACCCCAAAAATTTTACTTACTTCTTTCTATTTTTCAATTACTAAAAATTTCAAATGATTCTTACATGAATTTTGAACCAATGCTTATGATTTGAAATATAATTTTTTTATTAATAAGTTGTATTGAATTTTAACACAAAGAGATAAAAAGTACCTTACCCTGCTTCTAAGCTACCTCCCCACCAATTTCAGCCAAATCGGTTCAGCCGTTCTTGAGTTATAAATGTTGTAACTAATACGAATTTCTTTTGTATACATAGATAACAGAAAATAGCAAAAAAGAAAAAACAACAAACACATGCGGAGCAGTAGCAAATGAAAATTTTCATTAGCCCCGCTCTACTACCGATTCCAATTATTTGCTACCGCTACGCCAAAGCAAAATACCTAGAATCATTGCTATGCTATCATAAAAAAACAGCACTTCATTTTTTTAACTGACAAAACTCGGAAAACTGGCTTTGTGGCTCCCGACAAAGTGAGATCGGTAGCGATAGCACAGTAATGATTATAGAAATTTTGCTGCTATGGAGTAGTAAATGAAAACTCTGTCATAACTATTTTTCCTTCTGTTAAAAATACATCGATATGTACTGTGTGTCCTGGATATGTTGGTAATGGAGTTTCTGCAATTTTCGGTTGATTGGGATGTCTCTCGTACTTATTTTCTTTACACACGGTGTAGTTGTCTATTATTCGTTTTATTTTATTTAACAAAAAAAGTATTTTGTGTCGAGAATTTTTGTTATTGTCTGTCGCATTCCGATATGCTCTTAGATGTTCTTTTAGTATGACGTCTCCTGATATTTCTCGTTACTAATATCTTCAACTAATTTTTGGGTATATTGGCTTTCAATGTTACTAAAGTGAATAGGATAGATATTTTGCATCATACCATTTATTGAATTCCATTTATAACAGATGGGTATCGTTTCATGTAAGAAACCAACAACTGTTCGTTGTACTCTGCTTCTGTAACACAGTACAACAGCTACTCTTTGAGAAATTCCAAGTCAGGGTGATGGTACTAGGTCAGTATAGTAAAACCCTCAAAGGGTTTGGCGTTCGTATGTGTCAGTTTTTTTTATGACTTTTTAAATTTTGGAACATTTCTGGGATTATTGTCTGGGGGGTGAGAAATTTCAAGTCTGGTTGATGGTACTAGGTCAGTATAGTAAAACCCTCAAGGGTTTGGTGTTCGTATGTGTCAGTTTTTTTATGACCTTTTAATTTTGGAACATTTTTGGGATTATTGCCTGGGGGGTGAGAAATTCCAAATCAGGGTCATGGTACATGCTGTCTCTCAGTTAGAATGATTGCACCGTGATCTTCATTTACAGTATGTTTGTTATATTTATTGGCACTTTTATTTCGTCTGTCCGTTCGGGAATAAATTATATCACCTCACTTATGTATGTGTTATTGTCTTTTTTTTGTGATAATTTAATACTCTTCCTTAATTTTTGGGTAAAATGTCTTCTTCGCCAGAAGCTGTTTTGTTTTCGCTAGCTAAGCTTGTCGAAATTTCGATTAGCGTACTTTGAACCCGTTCAACTTGACCGTTAGTTGTTGAATAGTGTATTGGAGTCAATGTACGTGTAATTTGAAGTCTGTTATATACTGCCGTCGCTACGTTGCCTACGAACACTTGAGATAATATTTCCTCTATGAACCAGTTCTCATAAGTAACAACAACAAATGTTGGCAGTAGGCAAACAATTCGTCGTTACTGCATGATACTGATAAATTCTGAAAATTGTGAAACTCACGTCTGTCCAGATTTTTTTGTGTAGAAGCAGTTTGGCTGCGAAAGCAGCAACGACGTTTTTTGTTTTAAATAAATTTAGCTTATCGCCTTGCAGTTGGAGATTCATGTCGTTGAACAATTTATACAGGTCTGTCATGTAAGCTATATCATTCTTTGATGTTATGAGCTTTTCTTGAAATTCTGTATCTTTAGTTTCCGAGAACTATATAACAGAGTCAAACAGGTTGTAGAATCGAGTCAGACAATTGCCTCTTGATAGCCAACGAACTTCAGTATGAAACAACAAACGATTGAAATCCTCGTCATTAGTAACACAAAGCTGATGAAATAATCTATCATTCAAAGAGCTTGTTGCGTCAAGCGACATATCTACAAATTTATACCTTAAATAAAAATAATAAATGAATTATAAAATATTGAATTATAAAAATTATGAAATATTGAATTGTTATAAATTAAGTTAAGAAAATCTATTATAAAATACTTACCCTAACAATGTTAAATATACTCACCTTAATCTATTACCATAATCTGTTACAATATTTAAAGAAAAGTTGAAGATTATTATACTTACCCCTTATTGATACATATTTATTTTACCACTAGTTTAAGCCGTTAGTTTTAAGATTTAGGCTAAGCAATTAGTTTAAGAAATAAAGAACTGCTATTGTATCAGAACCATCGAATCGAACGCACGCGTCTTAATTTTTTATCGCAATTAATTATCGTGACAGGCAATTAGGCTTCTTAATTTTATTCGCGCATTCCCAAGTTTATATTTTCGCATCTCAAAAACGCTTGAGATTTTTCAGAGCTGTTGCGTATTTTATTGACTGCTTTGATGACATATTGCAGTGATTGAAATAGTTTTTCACTTAAGTTTCTAGCAACTAAATGTTGTCTGTGAAAAACAAAATGTACACCAAGGACATCTGGAATTTTAGTTTTTAAGTGCGCTATTAAGCCTTTATGGCACCCTTTCATAGCCGGAGCACCATCCGTAGCAATTGAAATAATATTTTTCAAAGGAATCTCTTTCTCATCGCAAAACTTTTCCAATATATTGAATATGGTTTCGCCTTTTGTATCGGTCTCTAAATTTTTTAGCAAATAATAGTTCTTCACATATTTTCTCATCTTTAATAAACCTCATGTAAGACAACAGCAATGCTTTATTAGTTGATAAAGTGGACTCATCGAGCTTAATTGAGAATTGGCTTGTCCTCAGGTGATCGCACAATGATTCTTCAGTGTTTTCAGCCATTTCAGTAATTCGTCTTTGCACAGAATTATTACTCAAAGGAATTTTTCGGATAATATCTGCGGCCGGTTTATGAAGCACGGTAGTTATTACTTCATTTATTGCTGGCAATATTAACTCTTCTCCGATGTTATGTGGTTTGCCTTTTTGAGCAATTTACAAAGAGATATTGTACGAAGCTCGAGGTCCGTCGTCATCTTGCTTAGCAGCCGCCGAAAATAGTTTTGCTACACTTGGCTGAGTATTATACTTCTTCTCTAGGTTTTGAAAATATGCTACATTCTTGTCTCTCTTATCTGGATGCATTTTATTCAAATGATCTTGCAGTCTTAAACTCCCCACCGTTCACTGCACTGCACCGATTTCGAGGATCTTCAATAGAGCACTTTAAATTTATTCCGCTGAACTCCCTATTGGTCTCCGTTGAACCCTTTGAGTTTATTTAGTAAAATCAGTTGTAACTGGTTGATAAATCACATTTGAACGTATGTATGTACTTAGGAAAACGACCCGAAACACTTTTGAACGAATTGTATGTGCAAATATCAGAGAACACTTTTGAACGTTTGTATGTACTTAGGAAAACGATCAGCAAACACTTTTGAACGAATTGTATGTGCAAATATCAGAGAACACTTTTGAACGTTTGTATGCGAAAATATCAGAAAGCACTTTTGATTGCACGTATGTATGTGGAAATGTCAGAAAGCACTTTTGGTTGCACGTATGTATGTGGAAATATCAGAAGGCACGTTTGATTGCACGTATGTATGTGTGTGGAAATATCAGAAAGCACTTTTGGTTGCAGGTATGTATGTGGAAATATCAGAAGGCACTTTTGATTGCACGTATGTATGTGGAAATATCAGAAAGCACTTTTGATCGTATGTATTTAAATAGGAAAATTATCAGCAAACACTTTTGAACGTTTGTTTCTAAAATACCCGAAAACACCTTTGAACGTTTATATGTATTTAGAAAAATTAACTTGTAAAAAAAAAAACGCGTTGTTGTTATCACTCGCTTCACTCTTGTGGACCGCCGGAGAATATGTTGTCGCTACGAACGGGGATCGAAAAAAAGGGCCGTTGCTCGTTACTGCTGATCCTTTTAAGGGCTGCTGAGTGGCGAATGACGCTGTATAACGGCATAACGGTAAGATGTTGTCATGTGTTTTGTCTTCATGTGTGATGTATTTGTGTGTGGTCTTCATGTGTGGATCGTGTTGGTGTCGTGAATTATCGTCCAGGGACG
The DNA here is from genome assembly GCA_027475135.1 of Bactrocera correcta. NCBI lineage: Eukaryota > Metazoa > Arthropoda > Insecta > Diptera > Tephritidae > Bactrocera > Bactrocera correcta. The sequence continues at coordinate 52,303,604 of CM050322.1, forward strand.
TGTGTTGAGGGGGGCGCTAACTCATCTAGCCAGAAATAGAAGACACAAAGGCGAGGATGGGTTTGTGGGATTTTCAAGGAATCCGAATTTAATGTATTCCGCACAGTATTGCCGTCTCTTCTTTTTTACTTCCGACATTGTTTTGCTTTGAGAAATACGTTTAACTTCGCGAGTAGTGTAAAGGAGGCCACAAATGAATATAAAATAAATATTACATTGTTTATATAGGAATGCTTAAGCACAATTATTGTATAGTAGTCCACAAATATGAATTCTTATTTTTCCTAGAAATAGAAAGGATCTTTATCCTTTTTTTATTTTCCTCAGAAATGCATTTGTAAGAAAGGATAAAGATCTTTGTTTCATTTTCCACATAAAAGATTTAAGGTGTTTAAAAGCTCAAAATGTGCGCTACATCAGCTCGAACCTACCTACCCTACACCATTGCGCAAATGATTATATTATATTATGATAGCATACAGATTTGGCAATGGCAATAGCAATACGTTTGACAGTTAGTATTATATAAATTCTATCCTGTCGAGATGCCCCGTTATGCAACGGAGCGACCCATTGACATGATTTTCATTTCTTCTATATTCAAAAAATAGGACAGATGTATGAACTACGCGGAGAGAAATATAGAGCCGAGTTTGAGCAATCTTTTAATTCATTGATGTACACAAGTTGTTGTTGAAAGTCGAGAGCTCATGTAGTCGTTGTCTAGGAGGCCTCCTAGCTAAATAAAATTACAAATAACCCCCCAGGCCTCTACACAGCGCCCCCATTTTCTTTCTGGGTTTCTTACCGCCCTTCTTGACACCTGCAGCACCCACAAGGGGGCGTTATCGCCCACTTTGGGAAACACTGGTCTATGTTCATAACAACATTCAAGAGATTTGGCGATATTAAAAATGTGCAAGTTGGAAAACTAGCAATAATGTCATCTTTGACATGAAATAATATTTCCTCGCCTATTTGTAAAGCGTTCGTGACAGTTGGTTTTGCAACTTCTTTTAATTTTTCTATTAAGTCATTCATGTCATTGTAGTGGATTGTATGACGTACTCTATTTGGAAAAATTGATTTTGTTGATACGCCTACGTTTTCCGGGTCATAAATAGGTACAATTTGATTTTTAAATGAATTCAATGGTTGTTTTAGCCTTTTGAAATGTTCTACAGGTGAACTTCCTCCCGAATGTTGAGAACAATCAGTAGTCCCATTTATTTGTGGTCTTGATAAAACGTCCGCTACATCATTTGGTGTACAAATTTTGCCCAATATTCTTCAACTAAATGTTTCCACCTTTTTAATTTTGTATTCGGATTCTTGTCTGTGTAAATAGTTAAATTTGCTACCCCATATATTACGTTGTCAAAATAGTCTTGCGGAATTTTTATTGAATGATTTACTGAATTTATTGAAATGGTTTATAACGGTTTGATGACTCATGACCAGCTCTTGAGCGATGCTGCTATGCCGGTCTCTTTCGACCAATTCAGCGATTTTATCGCAATTTTCCACGACAGGCCTTCCGGAGCGTGGCGAATCTTCGACCACCTCTACACCAGAACGAAAACGTTGAAACCATCGTTGTGCGATGGAAATGGAAACTGCATCGGGGCCATAAACTGCACAAATTTTATTGGCGGCTTGAGATGCATTTCTGCCTTTATCGTTGTAGTTCTTTAAAATATGCCGTATTTTCTCTTTATTTTGCTCCATATTTGTGATGCTATAACTCAGGAACGACTTAAAAGAAGCGACAATCAATCAAGCACGTGTTAGCGCGTGAAATGAGCTTTCCAAAAAGGTATAGCATGACCCAACGAATAAAACTAGAACTACGCGCTTTCAGCGCCAACTAGCGAAAATACCGCAAGACTTTTTTGACAACCTAATATATAGTGTCGTAACTCTTGACGTGACCAAACTATCGCTAATAGTTCTGCATTTCGAGAAATCTGGTTGAAAAAGCTCTGTTTGTTTCCAAAGTGCTATTTATATTTTTTGAAGTGCATCCAGTGCTGCCTCGTCTAATTTTATGTCAATTTTGGCGCTCTGATTTTTTCTTACCATTCCTTGATTTAGGGATAGATGCAAAATTCCTAATAAATTTTCTATAATAACTAGCTAATCCAAAAAATGACCTTAGTTCTTTAAGAATTTCGAAACTAGGAAATTTTTTATTGTTTGTTTGGATCAACAGTAATCCTATTATGCTTAATGATGTTTCCAAGATACTCGACTGAGTCTTGAAAAAACTGTGACCTTTCGTCTGAAATTTTCATATTGGCTTTATGTAGTGCATTTATTACAGTTGAAACGTGTTCATTATGTTCTTCGGGTGAGGAAGAGTACATCGTCTATATCACAGTTGAAAGATTGAGGGTGCGTTTTTCAACCCAAATGGCATCCTAACAAACTTATACTTTGCTCCATTGACTGCAAAAGCGGTCTTTTCTCTATCGGATTCCTTTATTAATATTTGATGGAATCCTGACTCTAAATCTATAGTTGAAAATACTTTTGCTTTTCTTAAATTTTGGATAATCATGTTTACATCATATAGTATATTGGATATCTATCTGTGATTGTCTGAGCACTAAATTTTTGGAGAATCAACTAAAATTCTCCTTTTTGGCTTACCTTGTTCGTCCCTGCCTTTTTTTTTAAACAGTCCATATGGGTGAATTAAATGGGCATTTACTTGGTTTAATAAGTCCATTTTTTAATAACTCGCTAATTTCTTTATTCATAAAGTCGTTATCCGCAATGGGATATGGTCGCCTGAATAGTTGTAGTGAAAGGAAGAGTTTCACTTACATATTTGAACGTTTTTTAGCATTAGTTTTCTAATGTCTTCTTTGTATTAAGGGTTATTGATAGTAATATTAATTTTTTGCTCTACGCTATGGGTCACTTCCTTCTGGTACTTTAAACTATAATCAAATAAATTCACTTCTGCTTTAAGAGTTCTAAGTCCCTGTTCTCCTAATATCATGTTGAATTCATTTAGTGTATCTATTACACTAAATCATATCCATATGTCCCAATCACTTTTTTTTTTAATTAATGGCCGAAGAGTTTTTTTTTTTGTAAAAAGAATAATTTGTATTGACTTACCGATTTCACATTTGTTGCTAATGTAATTATTAGTTGATCCTGTGTCCAGTACAATTGTAAAGGGTGTGCCGGTTAATCCACATTTTGTTTCGATACAAGGCAACCCGTTTACTTGCCTAAGAAAGTACTCCGTGTCTCAAAGTGTTCATCGTAGTCTGCTTGTGTGGTTTGATTGATGCGCTGCATTTTTGGTTGATTGAAGCTTTGCGACGAGACGTTCCTATCCCTTTTAAAAGGATTTGGTTGGTCAGGCGAACTCCTTAGTTGGTTGAAATAATGTCTTAGTCTCTGGTACTGATGCGAATTGTCACTTCCATTGGTTCTAGTGCAAGTTGTTGTTGCGGTTGATTATACTTTCTAGGCTGACAAGTCCTCTGTATTCTGACAACTTGTATATTTGCTATTTAACTGTAGGATGAAGGTCCTCACTGCTTCCGGATTCGCATAGTATTTCATAAAACCACTGTTTTTGATTTCGGACATCTCCATTTTTGATAATGCCAAATTAAGTGCTTTGCTCATTTCACTGTGGAATTCTGTTAAGGTTTTTCTTCCTTGTACGATCTTTTTCATTTCCTCTAAAAGGACGTATAGTGGCCTTTGGACCGCAAACGTGTAATCCAATATATTTATTATGGAATAAAAATTCATCTTCGTGTTGTGGTTTGTAAGAATGTCTGATGTTGCTCCTGTTGTTTTTGTGCGTACTATACCAAGTGCACTTTAATATCTAGGGTGGTTGGTGAATCCTTTTATACCATCCATAAAGGTCCATACTTACGATCTCCAGAATCTATATTGATCTTTCTGCCCATCGAACCGTGGAAGTGCTTTGAATAATCCCAGGTCAATTTCCATGGGGTCGCTGTGTTTGTGTCTTTCTTTAAGACCGTAGATTTTGATTTTTTAAGTATTATATTTCAAAGACTGGCTGGAAAGCAAGTTGATTAGCGATCCCGGTTGGGACCCCAGTTAAAAAATAATAATATTGTGTTTATTATTTTATTTATTTGTTGAGTGTAATATCTCCGTCTTCAAGTTTGATGGTAATACTAAGCCTAAAGGACATTAGGTTTGCTTACAACTCTTTGTACTATCGACAGAACATTCATGTTGTTCTGTTGTTTTCTTATTTTAAGCTGATATATATATTTGGATAAGTTCTTATCTGTTACTGATAATTATAATATAGTATTATGTGTATATGGCATGATACATGTTTTAATGTTTACAGTTGACATTAATTTGATAAGGAATGTTATCTCCCTTAACTCTCGCGAAGTGGAATCTGATGAAACCCACTTTTTAAGTCGATGGCGTTAAATAGTTTATTATTTCCCAGATTTGCGAGGACTTCGTTAATTTCTGGTATAGGATATTTATCAGGGGTTGTAACTGAATTGAGTTTACGATAATCTACGACCATTCAATACTTTTTTCGCCAGAGGTATCTATTAGCAATAGGTACTACGATTTGGCGTTCGACTTCATATTTTAATGCCATGGGATACGGGTATGACTTGGAGTAGACCGGCGCAGTTGTTGTCTGGATTTCACCTTTTACGAGAGTGGTGTCGGTGAGTTTTTTATCAGGATCAGAAAAAAGGATTGGGCACTTATTAATAATACTATTAATTTTGCTTTGTTGTTGTAGTGAGAGATGTCGAATATCGATTTTCCCATTATTAACTTCGTGTGATATTCGGTGTTTTATCCGAATAATGCACCATAAGGCATTTTCGGTTTTGACTCCAATCAAGTAGAGTATTATACGACTCCAATCCGATGTCGACATTGCCAATTATTTTATGCCTGATAAGAGTATCGCGAAGCACTTAGGGGTATTCTTGACTCCTTCATATGCTTTAAAAATTCTGTCGACGTTGTCAAGGAGTTCAATTCTCCTGGTCGTCCCGAAACTTTTCTAAGGCATTTAACCATGTCCGGAATCTTGTCTAATTCGTTTATATTGTTTGCGTTCAGTGTAACGCTGTGGTCGGGTTCGGTAAAGTCAGTTATAGTCTGCGTATTCACTCGTTCGCGTACTCCTCGAACTATTGTCGTTATTAGAGTGGGGTTAGGGATGGGCGGGTTTAAAGAATGGGTGGAAGTGTTTGAAGGATGAGAGCTTTGCCCATAATCTAAACCTCATTTGGTTTAGTTGTTCGATCAATTCTTTAGCAGTGTCTTGCATTATATTAAACGTTTTACTTTTATGTCAATTAATTAAATTTCTTTTCCTTTATAATAGCACTCGATTTCTTCCTTTTTTATTTTCCTCTCAATTAATTAAATTTATTTTTCTTTGTAATAGCACTTCCTTTAATAATATAAGAATTTTGTTTTTTAAGCTTATAGTAATTTAAGACCTGTTTATGCTCTCTTTTTGTATCAGCTCATATATTCTTTAGTAATATTGGAATGTTTTGTAAAAGCCTACAGTGGTGTTTTCAGCTTTCCATAGGATTTTTTAAGACGTTCCGAAGTTGTTATTTTTTTTGATGATACCGGGATTCCTCTACGTTGCCAAATCCCACTTGGTAATACATACAACAATGCAATGTAGCCGCTCGTCAGCACTGTATTTGTTATTAGTTCTCACACGCGTAGTCTTATTTTTTTATTTCAGGATTTTATTGCGTTTCGCGTTTGTGTATTTTGTTTTTGCTTTAATTTCACAACTATTACCGTTTGTCACTCGCCACTCGCGCAGCCTTACTTTTTGGGTTTTGCGCTGTTAACTACTTTCGCGCGCTGGTCCATGCTCGGGCGCCAGTTAAACAACTTTTAGCTTTAGTTTTTTTTTTAATATTTTATGGGAACTATACTCCTTCATTAAATTCTGCCTAAGAACTAAAATTTACAATTAACTACACTTAACTTTAAACCTACAGTGGACTAATAAAGTTTACATACACCTAGTTTTATTAAATTACGTCACGTTTATTTGTTATAAAATTAATACATTTTGCTCAATTATGAGCATTTTTTCCATTCCAAAAGATGCTCATAATTGAATTTAGTATATCAAAATATTTTTTTTTACACAAATAAAAAAATTTATGTTAAGCTTAAAATGGGAATAATTTATATCAAAAAAGTTTACGTACACTCATGATCATTTATATAAATCAAAAGTAATTACAATAGTTTTAGCGGTTTTTGGCCTATAATTTGTTGCTATTATTGTCCCTAGACATCGATGTATGGTCCCCATTCAATTTCTGGATATTCGGAAATAATACCCGCCCATAACTAAGTGTCAAACCAACAAAATTCCCGGAAGCGTCTGACTCAGAGTGAGCGGCTTACTGGGCAGTGTCTGTCTCTAGGTTAGGAGCGTCTGAAAAAAATCACCTTTCAGTAGGTATAAAATGGTACGGGTAGGATCCCGGAATAAATAAAAACATGTCTGCGAGTAATAGAAATAGTCAAGTTACGGTGCAGGGTGTAAAAAGCCCAGTACCGGCGGTTGTAGAGGATGAGCAAGCAGGCTCCCGGTCGTCGATATCCAATGACTGCAATGGTACGGTGGTGGCCCACTTGGCCAGCGTATCAGATAATGCCACAAGTTTGGTTGATAACGCAAGCGTTAGCAAGGTTAAGCGAGGGTCAAAGTTAGCTCGAACACCTGAAAAGGTTATTTCCATGGAAAGGCCTGTATGGGCAAGATCGTCGCCGCCATCGCTACAAATAGGTAGCACGCCTCCAGTCAAAACTGTGCAAACGGGCAGGGATTACATGGCAGAGCTAGGGGACAGCATCAAGAAACTCATAAGTCTTATGCATCCACCGCAACGTTCCATAAATAATGGCATGCGCGAGCTTTTAAGTGCCATTTCGAGGCTGCATACACGTGAATTATGTTAAATAAGGTCGAATTGAAAAACAAGCTTAAGCTGTTATATCTTCCTTTATTCAAGTGAATCTTAAGACTAATTTTACAATAATTTCGTTCTTTCTTAAGTACAAATATTCCTACGTAATTTGATATTACTTTGACTTTTGCTTATAAAAGTAAAAGTAAAATCTGAGTTCGGTGACATGAAATTTGAGCCACAATGTTTAAATTTGTTTCCATTGCAAGTATCGTTGTTGAATTTTTATGAAGCAACGACACTTGCATTTTCGTTATACACATTTATATGAGTGTCAAGTTAAATCAAGCCGACAAATAAATAAATGTTTTATACAGTAATGTTGTTGGGTTGATTTAAGTATTTTTGCTTATAAAAGTAAAAGTAATAACATTTCATGTAGTACTCATAAATTTGAGTTTGGTGACATGAAATTTGGAGGATGGGGTCATGTGTAGAAGTTCACGCAAGTGAGGAAAGTTCTCTGATCGCCATTCACTTGGGAGTGGCCAGAAACGATTCTTTTACATATGACTCAAGCAGCTCACGACTTCCGGTCTTTGACCAAGTATCCTCTGGGTAGCCTAAGAACATCCGTTTGAAGGCGAGCTAAAGTGAGAAGGCGAAACACCCCTGCATAGGGTTGTGCGCTGGGTTTGGGACCCGCCACGTAAAAAAACACCCCCCAATGAAAACCAACAATCAGCCTCGGATGAGAGCCCCCCCTTTGATGACGACCATGGCAAACGAAATAAGGACTATGATTTGAGGGCATGCACCTGGAATGTCCGGTCCCTTAATTGGGAAGGTGCCCCTGCCCAGCTGGTAGATGTCCTCGTAAAGATAAAGGCTGACATCACCGCCGTCCAAGAAATGCGATGGACGGGACAAGGACAGAGACGAGTAGGTCCTTGTGACATTTACTACAGTGGCCATATAAAGGAGCGCAAGTTTGGTGTTGGATTCGTGGTGGGAGAGAGACTCCGTCGCCGAGTACTATCATTCACTCCGGAGAATGAACGTCTAGCCACAATCCGCATCAAAGCGAGGTTCTTCAACATATCGCTGATTTGCGCCCACGCCCCGACGGAAGAGAAGGACGATGTGACCAAAGATGCCTTTTATGAGTGCTTGGAGCGCACTTATGAGAGATGCCCCCGCCACGATGTCAAAATCGTGCTTGGCGACTTCAATGCCAGGGTGGGCAAAGAAGGTATCTTTGGCACTACGGTCGGTAAATTCAGCCTCCACGCGGAAACATCCCCAAATGGGCTGAGGCTGATCGACTTCGCCGGGGCCCGAAATATGGTTATCTGTAGCACTAGATTCCAGCATAAGAAGATACATCAAGCTACCTGGCTGTCTCCAGATCGAAAAACCACCAACCAGATCGATCATGTTGTGATAGACGGAAGACACGCCTCCAGTGTTTTAGATGTGCGTGCGCTCCGAGGTCCTAACATCGACTCGGACCACTATATTGTTGCAGCCAAAATACGCACCCGCCTCTGTGCAGCAAAAAACGCACGCCAACAAACACAAGGATGGTTCGACGTCGAGAAGCTGCAATCACAACAGACAGCCGAACGTTTTTCTACTCGGCTTGCACTCCTGCTCTCTGAGAGCACTCGTCAACAACTCGGTATAAGGGAACTGTGGGACGGCATTTCAAACTCCTTACGTACAGCTGCAACCGAAACCAATGGTTTTCGGAAAGTGCAGAAGAACAGCTGGTACGACGAGGACTGCCGTGTCGCAGCGGAGAGAAAACAGGCTGCCTACCTCGCAACGTTACGATCGACCACAACACGTGCGGGATGGGATAGATACCGAGAGTTGAAGAGGGAAGCGAGACGCATTTGTAGACAGAAAAAGAAAGAGGCCGAAATGCGTGAGTACGAAGAGCTTGATAAGCTGGCCGACAGGGGTAATGCTCGAAAATTCTACGAAAAGATGCGGCGGCTTACAGAAGGTTTCAAGACCGGAGCATACTCTTGTAGAACCCCCAAAGGTGATCTAGTTACCGATGCCCAGAGCATACTTAAATTATGGAGGGAACACTTCTCCAGCCTGCTGAATGGCAGTGAACGCACAACACCAGGAGAAAGCGAACCCGATACCCCAGTCGATGACGATGGAGCAGACGTTCCATTGCCCGACCATGAAGAAGTTCGAATAGCAATTGCCCGCCTGAAAAACAACAAAGCGGCAGGGGCCGATGGATTGCCGGCCGAGCTATTCAAACACGGCGGCGAAGAGCTGTTAAAGTGCATGCATCAGCTTCTTTGCAAAATATGGTCGGACGAAAGTATGCCCAACGATTGGAATTTAAGTGTGCTATGCCCAATCCACAAAAAAGGAGACCCCACAATCTGCGCCAACTACCGTGGGATTAGCCTCCTCAATATCGCATATAAGGTTCTGTCGAGCGTATTGTGTGAAAGATTAAAGCCCACCGTCAACAAACTGATTGGACCTTATCAGTGTGGCTTTAGACCTGGTAAATCAACAACCGACCAGATATTCACGATGCGCCAAATCTTGGAAAAGACCCGTGAAAGGAGAATCGACACACACCACCTCTTCGTCGATTTCAAAGCTGCTTTCGACAGCACGAAAAGGAGCTGCCTTTATGCCGCGATGTCTGAATTTGGTATCCCCGCAAAACTAATACGGCTGTGTAAACTGACGTTGAGCAACACGAAAAGCTCCGTCAGAATCGGGAAGGACCTCTCCGAGCCGTTCGATACCAAACGAGGTTTCAGACAAGGCGATTCCCTATCGTGCGACTTTTTCAACCTGCTTCTGGAGAAAATAGTTCGAGCTGCAGAACTTAACAGAGAAGGTACCATCTTTTATAAGAGTGTTCAACTGCTGGCGTATGCCGATGATATTGATATCATCGGCCTCAACACCCGCGCCGTTAGTTCTGCTTTCTCCAGACTGGACAAGGAAGCAAAAGAAATGGGTCTGGCAGTGAACGAGGGCAAGACGAAATATCTCCTGTCATCAAACAAACAGTCGTCGCACTCGCGACTTGGCACTCACGTCACTGTTGACAGTCATAACCTTGAAGTTGTAGATAATTTCGTCTATCTTGGAACCAGCGTAAACACCACTTACAATGTCAGCCTAGAAATCGAACGCAGGATAACTCTTGCCAACAGGTGCTACTTCGGACTAAGTAGGCAATTGAGAGGCAAAGTCCTCTCTCGACAAACAAAAACCAAACTCTATAAGTCTCTCATAATTCCCGTCCTCCTATATGGTGCAGAGGCTTGGACGATGACAACAACCGATGAGTTGACGTTGCGAGTTTTCGAGAGAAAGGTTCTGCGAAAGATTTATGGTCCTTTGCGCGTTGGCTACGGCGAATATCGCATGCGATGGAACGATGAGCTATACGAGATAAACGACGACATTGACATAGTTCAGCGAATTAAAAGACAGCGGCTATGCTGGCTAGGTCATGTTGTCCGGATGGATGAAAACACTCCAGCTCTGAAAGTATTCGACGCAGTACCCGCCGCGGGAAGCAGAGGAAGAGGAAGACCTCCACTCTGTTGGAAGGACCAAGTAGAGAAGGACCTGGCCTCGCTTGGAATATCCAATTGGCGCCACGTAGCGAAGAGAAGAAACGACTGGCGCGCTGTTGTTGACTCGGCTATAATCGCGTAAGCGGTGTCTACGCCAGTAAAGAAGAAGAAGACATGAAATTTGAGCCGCAATGTTTAAATTTGTTTACATTGCAAGTATCGTTGTTTAATTTTTATGAAGCAACGACACTTGTATTTTCGTTATGCATATTTATATGAGTGTCAAATTAAATCAAGCCGACAAGTAAATAAATGTTTTATACAGTAATGTTGTGGGGTTGATTTAAGTATTTTCTTATTATTTCATCTACGTTGGAGTTTTCATTACATATTGTTGTTTGTGGAACTATATATGTAACTCCTCCACCCCTAGACGAAGGATTCTCCTGAATTCTTTCTTTATTTCTTTTACAATGATTGCACATTAGTATTATTACAAAGAATATTACTATTAATATTACCACTGTTGGTGTACTGTATGTTACAATTTTATTTTTGTATTTTATTTCTTCTATTTCTTTTAGATTATGTATCGACGTTAATTTTAATTCTTCTAAGGTTAGAGTGGTATTAAAAGTAATATTGTTAGATTGTGATAATATAATTTTGTCAATAAACATTTTGTAATTATTTGAAAATTTTTGGTTTGCTAATTCTATTGAACAGTTGTTGTATTTTATTACATAATTTCCATTTAATTGTAATGCTTCTGAGCCACAATTATTTTGAATTAAATAATTTTTTGCATTTTTTACAATTATGATTTCGTCATTAATATTAATTATTTATGAGTTAACGTTTGTAATTAATTCACATGTCTTATCTATTGTACAATGTTTTGATATGGTACATTCAATTATGTATTTATTCTTCTTATACTCATAAATCTTATCATTATATTTGAATACATTTGAAATTTCAGCATTTATTTCTTTATTTAAATAAGGGATAGGTATTATAGTTATTACTTGTATATTAAAAAATATTTTTGGTACTTTGATTACAAATATTAATTCTCTTTATGTCTTACATTTTTATAGTGTTTTATAAATCCTTCTTGTCTAGTTTCCGTATATTCTTCCCTATTCATATTTGCTTTATTTATTTTTGATTGTTTTATTTTACAGAGCCTATCATAAATTATTGCGTGGTCTATTATTTTATTTTGTGCTTCTATTGGGGTGCATTTAATTGTGCTGTGATAAGTATCATTGTAGTATGTGATAGCCTTAAAAATTTGTTGGGTAATTGGTAAATAATGCTCAAGATTTAGAGTCCGAATTTTTTCTGTGATTGTATTATTTAATCTTTCCACATCACTATTTCCAGTGTGACTATTCGGTTTAGTCATGTGGTATTGTATTCCCTCTCTTTTTAAAAAATCTTCAATATTTTGGGCTCTAAATTCATTGTCGAACACCATTTTCCTTACCTTTCCTTTTATGGATAAAAATTGTTGCAATTGACTTACAATGGTTCTGCTATTCCTGTCCGTAAGTGGTAGATATGTAGCATGTTTTGAAAATTTATCTATGAAGATGATAAATGAATGTTTGCTATTTACGTAGGTATCAACATGAATTATTTCATTAGTAGTTTTGGGTGTTTCTGTAACAAAAAATTTGTTTTTTATAGGATTTCGATCATATTTGCCGCCTGAACATGTATCGCAATTATTTATTACCCGATGTATTTGTTCTTTAATATGGGGATTATATAATTTATTCTTTAATTTTTCGTAAGTAGCTATAATTCCACAGTGACCACTTTCATTTTTGTGAAATAATGCAATTTGTTTTCTTAATTCTTCTTCGTTGTCAACGTCTTTTGCTAAATAAGAACATTTGACAAATTTCACATTAAGATTAGATGCAAATTCTTCTTCAATAATTTTATGTACTTTATAATATTCATGATCGCTAAGATGCGAATATATACCTACTTTTCCTCTACATATTTCCCTTCTAATAATGTCTCTTATTCCATTTTCTTTAATATCTCTTTCATCAATATAAATTCGTTTGTAATTGAATATAGATTCGACGGCGTTTTGTTTCTCTTTTATTATTATTATTTGTATTTTAAACCTGTTAACAATTGTATCTAATATTGGAATTTCAAATCCTGAATCTTCTTCTTGTGAATGGACAGTTTCTGCTTCTACTGACATGCTGCTACCTTCATCCCCTTGGAAAATTTCTATGTGGGAAATAATTTCGTCATTTCTAATTCTGCTCAAAAAGTCTGCTATATAATTGTTTTTCCCTTTAATGTATTCTATGGAAAAATTATATTCGCCCAAACTCACTAACCATCTTTGAAGTCTTGGACTTATATCCTTTCCGGAGTATTTTGTCATTAACCGTTTCAATGGTTGATGGTCGCATTCCAAATCAAATTGTCTACCAAAGACATAAGGCCTAAAATATTTCACGGCCCGTACTGTTGCTAAAAGTTCTTTTTCGATAGTAGCGTAATTTGTTTCATGATTATTTAATGTTCTTGATGCATATGCAATGGGGTGACCATCTTGAGACAGAACTGCTCCTATTGCAAAATTACTAGCATCAGTTGTAATCCTAAATTGTTTATTAAAATTAGGATATCGTAATATAGGTGAATTTGTAACTGTATCCTTTAGTTTTTCAAACGCTGCAATAAATTGTGGGTTGTATATATTTATTGTTTGTCCTTTTTTCAGATATTGCGTCATAGGTTGTGCAATTTTTGCATAATCCTTAATAAATTTCCTATAAAATCCTGTCATACCTAAGAATGATTTTATTCTTTTTGTAGTATTAGGTATCTTTAGGTTTTGTATGATTTTAACTTTGGCTGGCTTTGGCTTAATTCCTTCTAATAAGTGTTAAAATATGGCCCAAGAATTGAGTTTCTTTCTTGAGAAATTCACATTTGTCCACTTGTATTTTTAACTTTGCTAGCATTAGGGCTTCGAATATTTGCTTTAAATTAGTTAAATGCTCTTCTAAAGAAGTGCCAAATACTAAAATATCATCCATATATACGACGCATATTTTATTAATATGTTCTTTAAGGACTCTATTCATCAACCTTTGAAAAGTTGATGGAGCATTTTTTAATCCAAATGGCATTCGAATAAATTCGTAGTGACCAAATGGTGTTGAGAAGGCGGTTTTTCTTCTATCTTCCTCTCTAACTGAGATTTGGTGAAAACCTTTGGCTAAATCCAGGGTGGTAAAGTACTGTGATCTACCTAGTTTGTCTAAGATTGAATTTAGGTTTGGAATTGGAAATTTGTCATCCACGGTAAATTCGTTTAATTTTCTGTAGTCGATGACAATTCTATATTTCTTTTTCCCTGAATTGTCTGCTTTTTTCTCTACAATCCATAAGGGACTATTGTAAGGTGAATTGCTTTCTTTAATTATTTTCTCTTGTAGCATTTCTTCAATTTGGCATTTTATGTCTTCTTCATGGATTTGAGGATATCTATAAATTTTGGAGTATAAAGGCTTACAATTTGTTGTTATAATTTCATGCTGTACCTCATTGGTGCATGATAGTTTATCTCCTTCTTTAAAGAAAAGGTCTACGAAGTCATTGAGCAGCCTTAAGGTTGCTTGATGTTCTTCTTTATTCAAATGGGAAAAATTGAATTTATCTTTTAAATAATTTTGTTTAGTATGTTCCAAATTGCAAACATTTTCTATGTATTTGGAATAGTTAAATTCTTCGAAATAAATTTTATTTTTTAAAATTTCAACGTAGTTTTCCGCACAATTAATTTTTGCTTGTAAAGGTTTTAAGAAATTTTGGCCTATTATACCTGAAAATTTTGTGTTTGAAAAGTTCAATAGTTTCCATTGAAGGGTACCAAAGCATCCAAATTCTTTTGGAAATGATGTGGTTACTACACTTTTTATTTGATTTACCCCGTTTAAAGTTTTGTATTTTATAGCATATTTCATTGTTATTTTGGGATAATTTTCCGATAATATCCCTTCTTTTAATATGCTTGTAGTTGATCCTGTATCTATAAGGCAACTAATTTTTGTTTTTCCTATCGTTATATTTATTATGTGGAGTTTTGTTCTTGAGCCGTTATTAAAAAATTTACTTCGTTTTCCTCGAGTACACCTATTTCCATTGGTTCAGGTGTTAGTGTGGTATTATTGTTGTTAGTGCTTCTACGCGAAAATCTGGTATTATTGCTACTATTTCCTCTGCCGTAATTTTGTGTAAAATTGTGTGAATACTGTTCATTTTGTCGTGTATTAGTATTTTGTGTGTTTTGATAATTTTGGTTATACATATTGGTATTTGGTTTAATTCGTGTAACTGAGCTGTTCCTGTTTGTGTTTTGATCAGTGTGGAAATATTGCATTTTATTCATAGTAAAATTTTGTTTGTTTAAGCTTTTTCTGTGTGTAATGTGTATAGTTCTAGTGTCATCTAAAGCTTTAATTTTTGAGTATTTATTTATAATATCATTAAGCGAGCAATTTTCATTTAAATGTGATCTCATAGGTACATCAATTTTTTCAATTAATAAGCTAACTAGGTCTCTATCTACCCTATCTGACCTATAAATATAAGGCTTATCTTCGTCAAATATATACATTTGATTTATTTCAAATTTAGCCTTTTGAAAATAAGCAAATAACTCTCTTAAATTACTTACCTTTATATTTCGGCACTTATTAAAGATGTCGCCATATGTAGTTTTTGGTCTTCCTTGTTGTATCAGTTTGGTTTTGATTTCTTGCCATGTTGGGTTGTCGCCTAGTTCCTGTACATGCCTTCCTGCATCTCCCAGGATTTTTTCATTGGCT
Organism: Bactrocera correcta; assembly: GCA_027475135.1. Classification (NCBI taxonomy): domain Eukaryota; kingdom Metazoa; phylum Arthropoda; class Insecta; order Diptera; family Tephritidae; genus Bactrocera; species Bactrocera correcta. The sequence goes on from CM050322.1 coordinate 52,319,000, forward strand.
ATTATTGTTGTCGCCAGGTTCATCAACTGTTGGTTGTTTTGTGGGCATAAGTTGATAATGGCTTCCACTGATTTAATAAATGCCATTATATTGTGCCCTTCGTCCAAACACTTCAGCTGTCTAAACTGTTGTAACAGCTCTTTTGGGTTTAATAACGATTGTGTCTGCATCCCGTTCTCGTATTGAAGCCTCATTTGGTTGATTGCTTCCTCCTGTTGCCTGATGACATTTGCCATTTGTTCCATTTGTTGTTGTTGATTGCTGCTTTGTCCATCCCTTTCGTCAAGGTTTCTGTTAGCGTCGAAGCGGCTCATGTTTTATTTTATATTTTTTTTTTATATATGTATATATTTTCTCCCAACTTTGAAATACTGCGTTTTCGTTTTTAATGTCACTTATTTTTACTTTTTATTTTAATTTATAATTTTGATTTTATTTAAATTTCACTTTAATACTTTATTATTTTATTCACTATTTTTATACTCTGTCATTCGAGTATATAATTCTGTTTGTTAATTTCCAAAAAAAAAAAAAAAAAAAAAAAAAAAAAAAAAAAAAAAAAAAAAAAAAAAAAAAAAAAAAAAAAAAAAAAAAAAAAAAAAAAAAAAAAAAAAAAAAAAAAAAAAAAAAAAAAAAAAAAAAAAAAAAAAAAAAAAAAAAAAAAAAAAAAAAAAAAAAAAAAAAAAAAAAAAAAAAAAAAAAAAAAAAAAAAAAAAAAAAAAAAAAAAAAAAAAAAAAAAAAAAAAAAAAAAAAAAAAAAAAAAAAAAAAAAAAAAAAAAAAAAAAAAAAAAAAAAAAAAAAAAAAAAAAAAAAAAAAAAAAAAAAAAAAAAAAAAAAAAAAAAAAAAAAAAAAAAAAAAAAAAAAAAAAAAAAAAAAAAAAAAAAAAAAAAAAAAAAAAAAAAAAAAAAAAAAAAAAAAAAAAAAAAAAAAAAAAAAAAAAAAAAAAAAAAAAAAAAAAAAAAAAAAAAAAAAAAAAAAAAAAAAAAAAAAAAAAAAAAAAAAAAAAAAAAAAAAAAAAAAAAAAAAAAAAAAAAAAAAAAAAAAAAAAAAAAAAAAAAAAAAAAAAAAAAAAAAAAAAAAAAAAAAAAAAAAAAAAAAAAAAAAAAAAAAAAAAAAAAAAAAAAAAAAAAAAAAAAAAAAAAAAAAAAAAAAAAAAAAAAAAAAAAAAAAAAAAAAAAAAAAAAAAAAAAAAAAAAAAAAAAAAAAAAAAAAAAAAAAAAAAAAAAAAAAAAAAAAAAAAAAAAAAAAAAAAAAAAAAAAAAAAAAAAAAAAAAAAAAAAAAAAAAAAAAAAAAAAAAAAAAAAAAAAAAAAAAAAAAAAAAAAAAAAAAAAAAAAAAAAAAAAAAAAAAAAAAAAAAAAAAAAAAAAAAAAAAAAAAAAAAAAAAAAAAAAAAAAAAAAAAAAAAAAAAAAAAAAAAAAAAAAAAAAAAAAAAAAAAAAAAAAAAAAAAAAAAAAAAAAAAAAAAAAAAAAAAAAAAAAAAAAAAAAAAAAAAAAAAAAAAAAAAAAAAAAAAAAAAAAAAAAATTTTTTTTTTTTTTTTTTTTTTTTTTTTTTTTTTTTTTTTTTTTTTTTTTTTTTTTTTTTTTTTTTTTTTTTTTTTTTTTTTTTTTTTTTTTTTTTTTTTTTTTTTTTTTTTTTTTTTTTTTTTTTTTTTTTTTTTTTTTTTTTTTTTTTTTTTTTTTTTTTTTTTTTTTTTTTTTTTTTTTTTTTTTTTTTTTTTTTTTTTTTTTTTTTTTTTTTTTTTTTTTTTTTTTTTTTTTTTTTTTTTTTTTTTTTTTTTTTTTTTTTTTTTTTTTTTTTTTTTTTTTTTTTTTTTTTTTTTTTTTTTTTTTTTTTTTTTTTTTTTTTTTTTTTTTTTTTTTTTTTTTTTTTTTTTTTTTTTTTTTTTTTTTTTTTTTTTTTTTTTTTTTTTTTTTTTTTTTTTTTTTTTTTTTTTTTTTTTTTTTTTTTTTTTTTTTTTTTTTTTTTTTTTTTTTTTTTTTTTTTTTTTTTTTTTTTTTTTTTTTTTTTTTTTTTTTTTTTTTTTTTTTTTTTTTTTTTTTTTTTTTTTTTTTTTTTTTTTTTTTTTTTTTTTTTTTTTTTTTTTTTTTTTTTTTTTTTTTTTTTTTTTTTTTTTTTTTTTTTTTTTTTTTTTTTTTTTTTTTTTTTTTTTTTTTTTTTTTTTTTTTTTTTTTTTTTTTTTTTTTTTTTTTTTTTTTTTTTTTTTTTTTTTTTTTTTTTTTTTTTTTTTTTTTTTTTTTTTTTTTTTTTTTTTTTTTTTTTTTTTTTTTTTTTTTTTTTTTTTTTTTTTTTTTTTTTTTTTTTTTTTTTTTTTTTTTTTTTTTTTTTTTTTTTTTTTTTTTTTTTTTTTTTTTTTTTTTTTTTTTTTTTTTTTTTTTTTTTTTTTTTTTTTTTTTTTTTTTTTTTTTTTTTTTTTTTTTTTTTTTTTTTTTTTTTTTTTTTTTTTTTTTTTTTTTTTTTTTTTTTTTTTTTTTTTTTTTTTTTTTTTTTTTTTTTTTTTTTTTTTTTTTTTTTTTTTTTTTTTTTTTTTTTTTTTTTTTTTTTTTTTTTTTTTTTTTTTTTTTTTTTTTTTTTTTTTTTTTTTTTTTTTTTTTTTTTTTTTTTTTTTTTTTTTTTTTTTTTTTTTTTTTTTTTTTTTTTTTTTTTTTTTTTTTTTTTTTTTTTTTTTTTTTTTTTTTTTTTTTTTTTTTTTTTTTTTTTTTTTTTTTTTTTTTTTTTTTTTTTTTTTTTTTTTTTTTTTTTTTTTTTTTTTTTTTTTTTTTTTTTTTTTTTTTTTTTTTTTTTTTTTTTTTTTTTTTTTTTTTTTTTTTTTTTTTTTTTTTTTTTTTTTTTTTTTTTTTTTTTTTTTTTTTTTTTTTTTTTTTTTTTTTTTTTTTTTTTTTTTTTTTTTTTTTTTTTTTTTTTTTTTTTTTTTTTTTTTTTTTTTTTTTTTTTTTTTTTTTTTTTTTTTTTTTTTTTTTTTTTTTTTTTTTTTTTTTTTTTTTTTTTTTTTTTTTTTTTTTTTTTTTTTTTTTTTTTTTTTTTTTTTTTTTTTTTTTTTTTTTCCCGTACATGCCTTCCCGCATCTCCCAGGATTTTTTCATTGGCTATTATTGTTGTCGCCAGGTTCATCAACTGTTGGTTGTTTTGTGGGCATAAGTTGATAATGGCTTCCACTGATTTAATAAATGCCATTATATTGTGCCCTTCGTCCAAACACTTCAGCTGTCTAAACTGTTGTAACAGCTCTTTTGGGTTTAATAACGATTGTGTCTGCATCCCGTTCTCGTATTGAAGCCTCATTTGGTTGATTGCTTCCTCCTGTTGCCTGATGACATTTGCCATTTGTTCCATTTGTTGTTGTTGATTGCTGCTTTGTCCATCCCTTTCGTCAAGGTTTCTGTTAGCGTCGAAGCGGCTCATGTTTTATTTTATATTTTTTTTTATATATGTATATATTTTCTCCCAAATTTGAAATACTGCGTTTTCGTTTTTAATGTCACTTATTTTTACTTTTTATTTTAATTTATAATTTTGATTTTATTTAAATTTCACTTTAATACTTTATTATTTTATTCACTATTTTTATACTCTGTCATTCGAGTATATAATTCTGTTTGTTAATTTCCAAAAAAAAGGTTCGTAACACTCGGAAGAAAACGTCGAATTGCCGAAAAATATATGTATATGTCTTTTATAATAACTCTTTTATTTATGAAAGGTATTCCAACTTCAGTATGGAAAATACACTAAATAAATTTTAAATTAAGCTTAGAGTTCGCTTTACCTTAAGATAAAGATCCTACCGACTGCGCCAATTATGTTAAATAAGGTCGAATTGAAAAACAAGCTTAAGCTGTTATATCTTCCTTTATTCAAGTGAATCTTAAGACTAATTTTACAATAATTTCGTTCTTGCTTAAGTACAAATATTCCTACGTAATTTGATATTACTTTGACTTTTGCTTATAAAAGTAAAAGTAATAACATTTCATGTAGTACTCATAAATTTGAGTTCGGTGACATGAAATTTGAGCCACAATGTTTAAATTTGTTTACATTGCAAGTATCGTTGTTGAATTTTTATGAAGCAACGACACTTGCATTTTCGTTATACATATTTATATGAGTGTCAAGTTAAATCAAGCCGACAAATAAATAAATGTTTTATACAGTAATGTTGTTGGGTTGATTTAAGTATTTTTGCTTATAAAAGTAAAAGTAATAACATTTCATGTAGTACTCATAAATTTGAGTTTGGTGACATGAAATTTGAGCCGCAATGTTTAAATTTGTTTACATTGCAAGTATCGTTGTTTAATTTTTATGAAGCAACGACACTTGTATTTTCGTTATGCATATTTATATGAGTCAAATTAAATCAAACCGACAAGTAAATAAATGTTTTATACAGTAATGTTGTTGGGTTGATTTAAGTATTTTCTTATTATTTCATCTACGTTGGAGTTTTCATTACATATTGTTGTTTGTGGAACTATATATGTAACTCCTCCACCCCTAGACGAAGGAAATTTTCCTGAATTCTTTCTTTATTTCTTTTACAATGATTGCACATTAGTATTATTACAAAGAATATTACTATTAATATTACCACTGTTGGTGTACTGTATGTTACAATTTTATTTTTGTATTTTATTTCTTCTATTTCTTTTAGATTATGTATCGACGTTAATTTTAATTCTTCTAAGGTTAGAGTGGTATTAAAAGTAATATTGTTAGATTGTGATAATATAATTTTGTCAATAAACATTTTGTAATTATTTGAAAATTTTTGGTTTGCTAATTCTATTGAACAGTTGTTGTATTTTATTACATAATTTCCATTTAATTGTTAAAGCTTCTGAGCCACAATTATTTTGAATTAAATAATTTTTTGCATTTTTTACAATTATGATTTCGTCATTAATATTAATTATTTCTGAGTTAACGTTTGTAATTAATTCACATGTCTTATCTATTGTACAATGTTTTGATATGGTACATTCATTTATGTATTTATTCTTCTTATACTCATAAATCTTATCATTATATTTGAATACATTTGAAATTTCAGCATTTATTTCTTTATTTAAATAAGGGATAGGTATTATAGTTATTACTTGTATATTAAAAAATATTTTTGGTACTTTGATTACAAATATTAATTCTCTTTATGTCTTACATTTTTATAGTGTTTTATAAATCCTTCTTGTCTAGTTTCCGTATATTCTTCCCTATTCATATTTGCTTTATTTATTTTTGATTGTTTTATTTTACAGAGCCTATCATAAATTATTGCGTGGTCTATTATTTTATTTTGTGCTTCTATTGGGGTGCATTTAATTGTGCTGTGATAAGTATCATTGTAGTATGTGATAGCCTTAAAAATTTGTTGGGTAATTGGTAAATAATGCTCAAGATTTAGAGTCCGAATTTTTTCTGTGATTGTATTATTTAATCTTTCCACATCACTATTTCCAGTGTGACTATTCGGTTTAGTCATGTGGTATTGTATTCCCTCTCTTTTTAAAAAATCTTCAATATTTTGGGCTCTAAATTCATTGTCGAACACCATTTTCCTTACCTTTCCTTTTATGGATAAAAATTGTTGCAATTGACTTACAATGGTTCTGCTATTCCTGTCCGTAAGTGGTAGACATGTAGCATGTTTTGAAAATTTATCTATGAAGATGATAAATGAATGTTTGCTATTTACGTAGGTATCAACATGAATTATTTCATTAGTAGTTTTGGGTGTTTCTGTAACAAAAAATTTGTTTTTTAAGGATTTCGATCATATTTGCCGCCTGAACATGTATCGCAATTATTTATTACCCCATGTATTTGTTCTTTAATATGGGGATTATATAATTTATTCTTTAATTTTTCGTAAGTAGCTATAATTCCACAGTGACCACTTTCATTTTTGTGAAATAATGCAATTTGTTTTCTTAATTCTTCTTCGTTGTCAACGTCTTTTGCTAAATAAGAACATTTGACAAATTTCACATTAAGATTAGATGCAAATTCTTCTTCAATAATTTTATGTACTTTATAATATTCATGATCGCTAAGATGCGAATATATACCTACTTTTCCTCTACATATTTCCCTTCTAATAATGTCTCTTATTCCATTTTCTTTAATATCTCTTTCATCAATATAAATTCGTTTGTAATTGAATATAGATTCGACGGCGTTTTGTTTCTCTTTTATTATTATTATTTGTATTTTAAACCTGTTAACAATTGTATCTTATATTGGAATTTCAAATCCTGAATCTTCTTCTTGTGAATGGACAGTTTCTGCTTCTACTGACATGCTGCTACCTTCATCCCCTTGGAAAATTTCTATGTGGGAAATAATTTCGTCATTTCTAATTCTGCTCAAAAAGTCTGCTATATAATTGTTTTTCCCTTTAATGTATTCTATGGAAAAATTATATTCGCCCAAACTCACTAACCATCTTTGAAGTCTTGGACTTATATCCTTTCCGGAGTATTTTGTCATTAACCGTTTCAATGGTTGATGGTCGCATTCCAAATCAAATTGTCTACCAAAGACATAAGGCCTAAAATATTTTACGGCCCGTACTGTTGCTAAAAGTTCTTTTTCGATAGTAGCGTAATTTGTTTCATGATTATTTAATGTTCTTGATGCATATGCAATGGGGTGACCATCTTGAGACAGAACTGCTCCTATTGCAAAATTACTAGCATCAGTTGTAATTCTAAATTGTTTATTAAAATTAGGATATCGTAATATAGGTGAATTTGTAACTATATCCTTTAGTTTTTCAAACGCTGCAATAAATTGTGGGTTGTATATATTTATTGTTTGTCCTTTTTTCAGATATTGCGTCATAGGATGTGCAATTTTTGCATAATCCTTAATAAATTTCCTATAAAATCCTGTCATACCTAAGAATGATTTTATTCTTTTTGTAGTATTAGGTATCTTTAGGTTTTGTATGATTTTAACTTTGGCTGGATTTGGCTTAATTCCTTCTTAATGAAAAAATGGCCCAAAAAATTGAGTTTCTTTCTTGAGAAATTCACATTTGTCCACTTGTATTTTTAACTTTGCTAGCATTAGGGCTTCGAATATTTGCTTTAAATTAGTTAAATGCTCTTCTAAAGAAGTGCCAAATACTAAAATATCATCCATATATACGACGCATATTTTATTAATATGTTCTTTAAGGACTCTATTCATCAACCTTTGAAAAGTTGATGGAGCATTTTTTAATCCAAATGGCATTCGAATAAATTCGTAGTGACCAAATGGTGTTGAGAAGGCGGTTTTTCTTCTATCTTCCTCTCTAACTGAGATTTGGTGAAAACCTTTGGCTAAATCCAGGGTGGTAAAGTACTGTGATCTACCTAGTTTGTCTAAGATTGAATTTAGGTTTGGAATTGGAAATTTGTCATCCACGGTAAATTCGTTTAATTTTCTGTAGTCGATGACAATTCTATATTTCTTTTTCCCTGAATTGTCTGCTTTTTTCTCTACAATCCATAAGGGACTATTGTAAGGTGAATTGCTTTCTTTAATTATTTTCTGTTGTAGCATTTCTTCAATTTGGCATTTTATCTCTTCTTCATGGATTTGAGGATATCTATAAATTTTGGAGTATAAAGGCTTACAATTTGTTGTTATAATTTCATGCTGTACCTCATTGGTGCATGATAGTTTATCTCCTTCTTTAAAGAAAAGGTCTACGAAGTCATTGAGCAGCCTTAAGGTTGCTTGATGTTCTTCTTTATTCAAATGGGAAAAATTGAATTTATCTTTTAAATAATTTTGTTTAGTATGTTCCAAATTGCAAACATTTTCTATGTATTTGGAATAGTTAAATTCTTCGAAATAAATTTTATTTTTTAAAATTTCAACCTAGTTTTCCGCACAATTAATTTTTTCTTGTAAAGGTTTTAAGAAATTTTGGCCTATTATACCTGAAAATTTTGTGTTTGAAAAGTTCAATAGTTTCCATTGAAGGGTACCAAAGCATCCAAATTCTTTTGGAAATGGTGTGGTTACTACACTTTTTATTTGATTTACCCCGTTTTAAAATTTTGTATTTTATAGCATATTTCATTGTTATTTTGGGATAATTTTCCGATAATATCCCTTCTTTTAATATGCTTGTAGTTGATCCTGTATCTATAAGGCAACTAATTTTTGTTTTTCCTATCGTTATATTTATTATGTGGAGTTTTGTTCTTGAGGCCCTTATTAAAAAATTTACTTTGTTTTCCTCGAGTACACCTATTTCCTTGGTTCAGGTGTTAGTGTGGTATTATTGTTGTTAGTGCTTCTACCGAAAATCTGGTATTATTGCTACTATTTCCTCTGCCGTAATTTTGTGTAAAATTGTGTGAATACTGTTCATTTTGTCGTGTATTAGTATTTTGTGTGTTTTGATAATTTTGGTTATACATATTGGTATTTGGTTTAATTCGTGTAACTGAGCTGTTCCTGTTTGTGTTTTGATCAGTGTGGAAATATTGCATTTTATTCATAGTAAAATTTTGTTTGTTTAAGTTTTTTCTGTGTGTAATGTGTATAGTTCTAGTGTCATCTAAAGCTTTAATTTTTGAGTATTTAAATTTTTAATATCATTAAGCGAGCAATTTTCATTTAAATGTGATCTCATAGGTACATCAATTTTTTCAATTAATAAGCTAACTAGGTCTCTATCTACCCTATCTGACCTATAAATATAAGGCTTATCTTCGTCAAATATATATATTTGATTTATTTCAAATTTAGCCTTTTGAAAATAAGCAAATAACTCTCTTAAATTACTTACCTTTATATTTCGGCACTTATTAAAGATGTCGCCATATGTAGTTTTTGGTCTTCCTTGTTGTATCAGTTTGGTTTTGATTTCTTGCCATGTTGGGTTGTCGCCTAGTTCCTGTACATGCCTTCCTGCATCTCCCAGGATTTTTTCATTGGCTATTATTGTTGTCGCCAGGTTCATCAACTGTTGGTTGTTTTGTGGGCATAAGTTGATAATGGCTTCCACTGATTTAATAAATGCCATTATATTGTGCCCTTCGTCCAAACACTTCAGCTGTCTAAACTGTTGTAACAGCTCTTTTGGGTTTAATAACGATTGTGTCTGCATCCCGTTCTCGTATTGAAGCCTCATTTGGTTGATTGCTTCCTCCTGTTGCCTGATGACATTTGCCATTTGTTCCATTTGTTGTTGTTGATTGCAGCTTTGTCCATCCCTTTCGTCAAGGTTTCTGTTAGCGTCGAAGCGGCTCATGTTTTATTTTATATTTTTTTTTATATATGTATATATTTTCTCCCAAATTTGAAATACTGCGTTTTCGTTTTTAATGTCACTTATTTTTACTTTTTATTTTAATTTATAATTTTGATTTTATTTAAATTTCACTTTAATACTTTATTATTTTATTCACTATTTTTATACTCTGTCATTCGAGTATATAATTCTGTTTGTTAATTTCCAAAAAAAAGGTTCGTAACACTCGGAAGAAAACGTCGAATTGCCGAAAAATATATGTATATGTCTTTTATAATAACTCTTTTATTTATGAAAGGTATTCCAACTTCAGTATGGAAAATACACTAAATAAATTTTAAATTAAGCTTAGAGTTCGCTTTACCTTAAGATAAAGATCCTACCGACTGCGCCAATTATGTTAAATAAGGTCGAATTGAAAAACAAGCTTAAGCTGTTATATCTTCCTTTATTCAAGTAAATCTTAAGACTAATTTTAAAATAATTTCGTTCTTTCTTAAGTACAAATATTCCTACGTAATTTGATATTACTTTGACTTTTGCTTATAAAAGTAAAAGTAATAACATTTCATGTAGTACTCATAAATTTGAGTTCGGTGACATGAAATTTGAGCCACAATGTTTAAATTTGTTTACATTGCAAGTATCGTTGTTTAATTTTTATGAAGCAACGACACTTGCATTTTCGTTATACATATTTATATGAGTGTCAAGTTAAATCAAGCCGACAAATAAATAAATGTTTTATACAGTAATGTTGTTGGGTTGATTTAAGTATTTTTGCTTATAAAAGTAAAAGTAATAACATTTCATGTAGTACTCATAAATTTGAGTTTGGTGACATGAAATTTGAGCCGCAATGTTTAAATTTGTTTACATTGCAAGTATCGTTGTTTAATTTTTATGAAGCAACGACACTTGTATTTTCGTTATGTATATTTATATGAGTGTCAAATTAAATCAAGCCGACAAGTAAATAAATGTTTTATACAGTAATGTTATTGGGTTGATTTAAGTATTTTCATTACATATTGTTGTTTGTGGAACTATATATGTAACTCGTGCACAAGAGCAAAATGCAAGCTCTAGAAAAGCAGATCGAGCAACTAACTTTGCTAAAAACGTGACAGAAGCAACACCCAAGAGAATGCGCGAAGAAAAGAATGCCAATCGGAAAACGGCACCAAAAAAGAGCAAGACATCCGATCAGGTGGAGATGGTGAAAAACGGATTGGAAGGCAAAATAAATGAAAAAATAAAAGAAACGCCAAAGGATGGAGGCTGGATGACAGTCAAAAACAAAGGGAGGAAAGTCATCAAAGAGCAAAGGAAAGTTATTCGCAGGCCCCCTCCGAAACCGGATGCGCTGGTGATTACGAAACTGGGGACATGTCCTATAGTGAGATACTACAAGCTTTTAAAAAACAGGAAACTCTCCAAAATTTGGGCGAAAACGTGTCGTGAATCAAAAAAAAAAAACAGCAAAAGGAGAGATTCTGTTGGAGCTAGCGAGAGATCAAAGAGGAAGCAGCAATGGATACAAGGAAGATATTTGTAAAGTTCTAGGCAACAAGGTGGAAATAAGAGTTTTAACGCATGAGAAAATAATAGAAATTCGAGACCTGGACGATGTGACTACAAAGGACGATGTTGTTCAAGCGATTCGATCGCAACTAAAAGAACTCAATGTAGAAAAGAGTTCAATTAGAAACATTAGAAAAGCGTATGCAGGAACACAAATAGCAGTTTTAAGCCTTCCAGAGAAAGAAGCAAGGCGTCTACAGACGCAGGGAAAATAAAGGTTAGCTGGGGTGTGTGTAGAATACGGGAAATTGCGATCCTTAAAAAATGCTAAAGATGCCTCGAATATGGCCACATAGCAAGCAAGTGCACAAACCCAGAAGACAGAAGCAAATGCTGCATAAAGTGTGGAGAAAAGGGACACTTTGCTAAGGCATAAGGAACCATTTTTTGTATCCTGCAAAACCAATGGAAGGCCGAATACAAACCATCAAATCGGCAGCAAAAGATGCCCAGTTTACCTAGCAGCAAGCAGCAATAGGAAATGAAAATCTTCCAAGTAAATTTAAACCAGTGCGAAGCAGCCCAAGAACTGCTAAAACAAACAGTGTACGAAGAGAAAACAGATGTTGCAATAATGTGCGAGCAATACAAAAGTCTAAGGGCAGGAACATGGGTCTCAGATAGCACAGGTAAAGTGGCAATATGGGTCTGCGGCGATAAGGCGGTGCAAGAAAGACCACTGACTAGCCGATCGTTCTATGCCAGAGCAAAAGTTTGTGGTACCCACATCTATAGTTGCTACTTGCCACCAAGTTTATCGCTAGAAGCGTACGAAAAAATTCTTGACGAACTTGTTAGAGATGCCCAAACAACAACTCCAAACCTAATTGGAGGAGACTTTAACGCCTGGGCCTTGAAATGGAGAAGCAAGAAAACTAATCAACATGGGAATGCCTTGCTCAAAGCATTCTCGGTACCTGATGTGGTGCTTCTAAACACGGGAACCAAGAATACATTTGAAAAAAATGATATGGTTCAGTAATCGACATCGTTTTGAGTAGATAGATTTGTGAGTAGATCCCTAGCAGGAAAGACGAAGTGGCAAATATGTGATATATACACACATAGTGACCACCAAGCGATAATGATAGACATTTGCAATAGTAATAAATGCCAAAAGAGAACTGGGTGGTCAAAAAAAGCTCAAAGTATAGGATGGAAAGACGAATCAATAGATGAAGACTTATTTAAGATAATGATGGACGAAAAATTAAGCAATTCAAATGACGCGAATGAAAAAGCAAAACTATTGACTGACCATGTTAGCAGAGCTTGCGATGCTGCTATGGTAGAAAAAAATACAACCACCGCCGAAAGCCAGTATATTGGTGGAATGGTGAAATTGCTGTTTTAAAAAGTGACTGCAACAAAATCCGGCGGAGATATCAAAGAAGTAGAGGAACTCTGGAATTTGAGCGACTGCGCGAAACGTTTAAAACAAGACGGAAAGAGCTTAGAGCAGCAATCAAGAAAAGCAAAGCTGCGTGCTTTAAAGAACTCTGCGATAAAGCGGAAGAAAATCCATGGGATGGAGCGTATAAAGCGGTAGTGGCTAAAATTAGAGGTGACAAAGGACAAATGCCGACCTGCCCTATACTACTTAAGGAGATAGTAGAGACTCTGTTTCCAAAACAACAAACGCAAACAGTAGACTTAGATAGCGTAGAGCCTCCAGACTTTCTGTCAGTGGATGACAATGAAGTCATGAAAGCTTCGGAACGCTTTGGCAACGCAAAAGCGTCTGGTTTGGATGGCAAATAGGGCTTTAAAAACTGCCATCAAAGTCAAACCCAAATATTTTACGGAGTTATTTAATAAGTGCCTGAGGGATGGAGTTTTCCCTAATAAATGGAAAGTGCAGCGCTTGGTTCTGCTACCCAAACCAAATAAGCCGCCAGGAGACCCAAGTTCATACAGGCCCCTCTGTATGATCGATACTGTGGGTAAAATCCTCGAACGGATAATAAGTGATCGGCTAGAAAAACACCTGGAAGTAATAAAGGGCTTATCTGACAGGCAGTACGGCCTTCGCAGAAGACGCTCGACAATTGACGCAATCAAAAAGTTTCCCGAAATTGCAGACAAAGCTATCGAGGGAACCAGGTGGATGTACGGATCCAAAAAATACTGTGCAGTTGTTACGTTGGACATTAAAAATGCATTGAACTCCGCTAGTTGGGCCCACATAATGAAAGCACTAGAGGCCCTTAAAACGCCAACGTTCGTTCTGCGTATCATAAGTAGCTACCTTTCGAACCGAGTACTGCTGTATGATACGTATGAATGGGTAAAGCGGTATGCAGTTACTGGTGGAGTACCACAAGGATCGGTGCTAGGACCACTCATATGGAAAATCCTCTATGATGGAATCCTTCGACTTCCAGCACCGAAGGAAGTGGAAATAATAGGATATGCGGATGATATACCGGTGACAATCATGGCAAAGGAACTGCACCAAATCGAGGACCTATGCAGCAATATTGCACAAAAAATAAAGAGATGGCTAACAACAGCGAATCTTCAACTGGCAGGACAGAAAACTGAAGCAGTGCTCATATCTAGCAGGAAGAAAGTGGAAGTCGTCACCTTGGACATTGACGGGCATAAAATAATGTCGCAGTCTTTCCTAAAATACTTAGGCGTAATAATTGACACGAGGATGAATTACAAAACAAATATAGAGAAACTTGCGAAAAAAGCGTCGCGATTTAACACGGCTTTGAGTCGAATAATGGCTAATACAGGCGGTCCAAGTCAGAGCCGAAGGCTATTATTGGCAAAAGTGACTTAGTCAATAGTCATGTATGCAGCACTAGTGTGGGCTAATGCCCTAAAACAAAAAACGTGTGCGAAACCGGTAAGGTCCTTATTTCGGTTAAGTGCTCTTCGAGTTGCCAGCGCCTTCCGTACGGTGTCTCACGAAGCCGCAGGAGTGATTGCAGGCATAATGCCACCTGAAATAATGGCTAGTGAGCTAAAGAGGGTGTACAATAAAAGCAGAAGTAACGGCAAGACTCTAACAGCTAGAGAGCGCGAGGAAGAAATACAGCAGAGTCTGAAAGAATGGCAATGTATGTGGGATTCAACGCCCAAAGGACGATGGACGTTCAGGTTGATTGAAAATGTGGAAACCTGGGTTAGCAGAAAGCATGGCGACGTTGATTTTTACTTGACACAGCTATTAAGTGGTTGAAGAATAAGTGCACTCACCTTTTATATTGATTCTCCACTTCACTAAAATATTCGAAAGAGCGCACTCAATAATAGAACAGGATTTGGGCTTTATTTAAGCGAATTATGTTAAAAAAAAGGGAAAAAATAATTATATAAACGCGTTCTGGGTGCTATATATATATGTATATGTATGTCTATGTGATTGGTTTCGCAAACGGGAGGGCGGCGGATAGAGTCGACCGATCGCTGATTATGTCGCAAACGAACTGAACTTGAATCTGCTCAGCGATCCTTCTTTATCCCCGTTGGCGCTGAATAGGATGGTATGACTGTGGGCGATGTACGTGTGTGTGTAGGTGTGGGTGTGCTGCTCTCGTGTAGGATGTAAGCTTTAATCGATGTGATGTGGTGTGGTGAATGTTGCGTGTTAGTGATGTAAGTGTTAATCGATGTGGTGTGGTGTGGTGAATGTTGCGTGTTAGTGATGTAAGTGTTAATCGATGTGGTGTGGTAATATGGTGTGTGTGTTGAGGCCGGGGGAGGATGCTCATTTGTACATCCGGGCCCCCCTAGGCGAGTGTCTAGCCTAGTAGCCTCTGAAGCCGTTGTAACGTGGCTACCACGTTGCTGGGGCCCGGTGGAACGACGCGATTGCGGCCTTGGCTGGCGCCTCCGGTTCGGTGTAGGAGAGCGGTGACGCCAGGAAGGGGAGTTCTCCGTAGGGTAGGCCGGCCTGCGTGGTTGCGATCGCTGGGGTCCTCTGATGGCATTACGGCTGCGAGGAGCATTACGACGTCCGCCATCGAGTACGCCGGTGCGGTGTAGCAGCGTATGGTGGTGACCCATGCACACTTGGCACTGGTAGCCCGTTGTGCACTCCTGCGTACGATGGGTGGGCGCCAGACAGTTCAGACAATGCCCATGTGCCTGAGCGATCTGCTGGCGCTGCTGAGGGGTCATCCCCTTAAAGATGCCACAGCGAGGCAACCAATGACGACGGCGACATAGGGCGCATTCGAGTTGAGGTGGTTCCGGAGCCCTTGATCGCGTGTCGTTTTGTGGGGCCGTTGAAACTGCTCGGGGAGCTGCGGGGGCGATGGTGGTTCGCGGCGCTGCGACTGGTGCAGTCTTCGAGCGCGGAACAGTAACTGCCGAACGTATTGTGGGGGTGGGCGCAGTTGGCATCTCGGCATCCATTGTTATCTGTTAAAAGATTTTATTTTAGTTAACATATACATACATATATATTCATATAGGCATTGGTGCCACGAAATGTGGCACGAGTGAGTCGTCATGTGGATCGACTCTCTTTTCTTGGTTTTTGTTGGTAGTTATTGATATTGGAGCATTTTTATCATTATTTATTTTTCGTTTCTTTGTTTATTAGCTACGGTACGTTATTTTTGGTTTACTTTTCGGTTTTATCCGCGGTTGGCAAAAAGCATAGCTTAACGACCGGCCTGGTTAGCGTTCCCGTTTGTGTACGGAGATCGACTACGCGAATATGACCATCGTAGCCGTAGTAGAGCTTCTCTATGCGGCCAAACCGCCATTCGGTGGGGGGGGGGACAATCGTCATTGATCAAGACACAATCTCCAAGCTTAGGCGCATTTTCTGTTGTTTTCCATCGGTACCTTCTGTGGAGGTCCTTTAAATAATCATCTTTCCATCGACGACTGAAGTCATGATGGAGAATTTTAATTCTTTCCCAACGGCTTAATAAGGAAAGCGACTCCACGCCTGGCTCAGGTGTGGCCAGAATGGGCGCTCCTTTAAGAAAATGCCCTGGCGTGAGGGCAGTACGTTCGTTCTGCGTATCATAAGTAGCTACCTTTCGAACCCGAGTACTGCTGTATGATACGTATGAATGGGTAAAGCGGTATGCAGTTACTGGTGGAGTACCACAAGGATCGGTGCTAGGACCACTCATATGGAAAATCCTCTATGATGGAATCCTTCGACTTCCAGCACCGAAGGAAGTGGAAATAATAGGATATGCGGATGATATACCGGTGACAATCATGGCAAAGGAACTGCACCAAATCGAGGACCTATGCAGCAATATTGCACAAAAAAAAAAGAGATGGCTAACAACAGCGAATCTTCAACTGGCAGGACAGAAAACTGAAGCAGTGCTCATATCTAGCAGGAAGAAAGTGGAAGTCGTCACCTTGGACATTGACGGGCATAAAATAATGTCGCAGTCTTTCCTAAAATACTTAGGCGTAATAATTGACACGAGGATGAATTACAAAACAAATATAGAGAAACTTGCGAAAAAAGCGTCGCGATTTAACACGGCTTTGAGTCGAATAATGGCTAATACAGGCGGTCCAAGTCAGAGCCGAAGGCTATTATTGGCAAAAGTGACTTAGTCAATAGTCATGTATGCAGCACTAGTGTGGGCTAATGCCCTAAAACAAAAAACGTGTGCGAAACCGGTAAGGTCCTTATTTCGGTTAAGTGCTCTTCGAGTTGCCAGCGCCTTCCGTACGGTGTCTCACGAAGCCGCAGGAGTGATTGCAGGCATAATGCCACCTGAAATAATGGCTAGTGAGCTAAAGAGGGTGTACAATAAAAGCAGAAGTAAGGGCAAGACTCTAACAGCTAGAGAGCGCGAGGAAGAAATACAGCAGAGTCTGAAAGAATGGCAATGTATGTGGGATTAAAACGCCCAAAGGACGATGGACGTTCAGGTTGATTGAAAATGTGGAAACCTGGGTTAGCAGAAAGCATGGCGACGTTGATTTTTACTTGACACAGCTATTAAGTGGTTGAAGAATAAGTGCACTCACCTTTTATATTGATTCTCCACTTCACTAAAATATTCGAAAGAGCGCACTCAATAATAGAACAGGATTTGGGCTTTATTTAAGCGAATTATGTTAAAAAAAAGGGAAAAATAATTATATAAACGCGTTCTGGGTGCTATATATTTTGTATATGTATGTCTATGTGTTTGGTTTCGCAAACGGGGGGGCGGCGGATAGAGTCGACCGATCGCTGATTATGTCGCAAACGAACTGAACTTGAATCTGCTCAGCGATCCTTCTTTATCCCCGTTGGCGCTGAATAGGATGGTATGACTGTGGGCGATGTACGTGTGTGTGTAGGTGTCGGGTGCTGCTCTCGTGTAGGATGTAAGCTTTAATCGATGTGATGTGGTGTGGTGAATGTTGCGTGTTAGTGATGTAAGTGTTAATCGATGTGGTGGGTGTGGTGAATGTTGCGTGTTAGTGATGTAAGTGTTAATCGATGTGGTGTGGTAATATGGTGTGTGTGTTGAGGCCGGGGGGGGATGCTCATTTGTACATCCTGGCCCCCCTAGGCGAGTGTCTAGCCTAGTAGCCTCTGAAGCCGTTGTAACGTGGCTACCACGTTGCTGAGGCCGGTGGAACGACGCGATTGCGGCCTTGGCTGGCGCCTCCGGTTCGGTGTAGGAGAGCGGTGACGCCAGGAACGGGAGTTCTCCGTAGGGTAGGCCGGCCTGCGTGGTTGCGTTTCGCTGGGGTCCTCTGATGGCATTACGGCTGCGAGGAGCATTACGACGTCCGCCATCGAGTACGCCGGTGCGGTGTAGCAGCGTATGGTGGTGACCCATGCACACTTGGCACTGGTAGCCCGTTGTGCACTCCTGCGTACGATGGGTGGGCGCCAGACAGTTCAGACAATGCCCATGTGCCTGAGCGATCTGCTGGCGCTGCTGAGGGGTCATCCCCTTAAAGATGCCACAGCGAGGCAACCAATGACGACGGCGACATAGGGCGCATTCGAGTTGAGGTGGTTCCGGAGCCGTTGATCGCGTGTCGTTTTGTGGGGCCGTTGAAACTGCTGGGGGAGCTGCGGGGGCGATGGGGGTTCGCGGCGCTGCGACTGGTGCAGTCTTCGAGCGCGGAACAGTAACTGCCGAACGTATTGTGGGCGTGGGCGCAGTTGGCATCTCGGCATCCATTGTTATCTGTTAAAAGATTTTATTTTAGTTAACATATACATACATATATATTCATATAGGCATTGGTGCCACGAAATGTGGCACGAGTGAGTCGTCATGTGGATCGACTCTCTTTTCTTGGTTTTTGTTGGTAGTTATTGATATTGGAGCATTTTTATCATTATTTTTTTTTCGTTTCTTTGTTTATTAGCTACGGTACGTTATTTTCGGTTTACTTTTCGGTTTTATCCGCGGTTGGCAAAAAGCATAGCTTAACGACCGGCCTGGTTAGCGTTCCCGTTTGTGTACGGAGATCGACTACGCGAATATGACCATCGTAGCCGTAGTAGAGCTTCTCTATGCGGCCAAACCGCCATTCGGTGGGGGGGAGACAATCGTCATTGATCAAGACACAATCTCCAAGCTTAGGCGCATTTTCTGTTGTTTTCCATCGGTACCTTCTGTGGAGGTCCTTTAAATAATCATCTTTCCATCGACGACTGAAGTCATGAGGGAGAATTTTAATTCTTTCCCAACGGCTTAATAAGGAAAGCGACTCCACGCCTGGCTCAGGTGTGGCCAGAATGGGCGCTCCTTTAAGAAAATGCCCTGGCGTGAGGGCAGTAAAGTCTGAGGGATCTTGCGAGAATGCAGCGAGGGGCCCGTGAATTAAGAACGACTTCAATTCTAATTAAGAGGGTCGTGAATTCTTCGTAATTAAATTTGTGGTTGCCAGCTATTTTTTTAAAAATGAGTTTTGAAGCTTTTTACGGCAGACTCCCATAAGCCACCCATATGTGGAGCGCTTGGGGGGATAAACTGCCAATTGATACCTTGGGGTGCGTACTTTTGCACGATGTCAGGTGATACTTGTATAGAGAAATCTACAAACTATTTCTCTGTGGCTCGTTGAGCTCCAATGAATGTTTTGCCATTATCGCTCATGATTTTGGATGGAAAGCCACGTCTTCCGACGAAGCGAGCAAATGCCCGAGAAATGCCTCCGTTGTCAGACTGGTACATAGCTCAAGGTGTACTGCTTTTGTCGTAAAAACAGACAAAAACAGCCACGTACCCTTTCATGAGGGTAGGAGACCTTAACATGGATGCCTTTATCATAAAAGGCCCAGCAAAATCTACACCTCTAGTGGTGAACGGCAGAGCAAAATTGCAGCGTTCAGGTGGAAGTGCTGCCATAATCTGCGATCGCATTTTCTGCTTATGCATAGTGCAGATTTTGCACATAAAAATGCACTTTTTTATTTGGGGCTTCAGTCGGGGTATGTACAGCTCTTGGCGGACCATATGTTGAGGCGATGTTCGGCATGGAGCTTTTGTGTGTGGATATATCTAATAAATAACGGGGCAAACGGACACCTCTCTGGTATGATTATAGGGTGGCGTTCATTGTACGTTAGGCTTGAATTAGCAAGCCGACCATTCGCACGAAGTAAACCCTTCGAATCTAAAAATGGGTTTAGGGCTAAGAGTGAGCTCTTTTTATCGATAGGCTTCTCTTAGTCATTCTACATCGCGGCTGAAGTAGCGCTTTTGGGGTTTTGCAGCGATAAGAGCGACCTTTGTTTTTTGTAAGTCTTGGTGCGTCAATTTATCCCCAATTGAGATAAGTTGCTCCTTTAACTTTAAGTTTGAGCCGCTCTAAAAACTTGAGAATATAGGCAACTACCCGGAGGGCTGGGGGAAAACGATGAAAATCGTTCAAGGATGTCAGTGTCATCCAGTGTTGCATGATAAATGTCGATTTTACGACTTTCTGGGGCAAGTATGTTGCGCATGGGCGATTGTGGCCAAGAATCGGGAGATTCTGTTAACCATTGGGGGCCATTCCACCAGAGGGTGGAGGTGGCAAGATGCAGAGGCTTGCATCCTCTTGTACCTAGATCAGCAGGATTGTCAGCACTGGCTACGTGATGCCAAGTGGCTGATCCTGCTAGGTCAAGCATTTCAGATGTTCGGTTACAAATATAAGTTTTCCACGCATGTGGTGGTTTTTCTAACCAGGCTAGAACTATCTCGGAATCGGACCATAAATAAAATCTGTATTTCGCCATATTTAAGTGGGTCTGCACCATTGAAGCTAGCTTTGCTAGTAGCAGAGCGCCACAGAGTTCAAGTCGTGGTAGACTTATCTTTTTTTAGAGGCGCAACTTTTGCTTTTGCCGGTAATAAGTGGCTTGTGGTTGCAATATCGCTTTGTGTGCGCTCATAAATAGGGCACAATATGCCTTTTCAGAGGCGTCGCAGAAACCGTGTAGTTCCACTTTGTATTGGGGGGAATAGTTTACCCACCGTGGAATTTGTATCTTCGAGATGTCGTTCAAATTATTAGCGAACGGGGACCATTTTTCTAAGCGAAGAGGTTTCACTTGTTCGTCCCAGTCGGTTCCGTCTAGCCATAATTCTTGGATCAAGATTTTCGCTTGTATCAAAATTTGGCGAAAGCCATCCTGCGGGGTCAAAAAGTTTTGCCACCGAGGAGAGAATTTGGCGTTTTGTAATGGCGGATAATGCGGATATGGACTCAGTCGTGTATGAAAACTGGTCCGATATCGCATTCCATTGGATGCCTAGTGTTTTTGTTGTACTATCCTTTTCAAATATAAGGAAATTAGTATCCAACAAATGGTCTTTAGGAATATTTTTTAAAATATTTGGGTGATTGGCAGTAATTTTTTGAAAAGGGAAAACCCCTGCGGTATTGAGGGCATTTATTACCTGTGATAAGGTCTCGTATGCTTGTGGAAGACTGTGGCTTCCAGACAGGATATCGTCTACATACGTTTGCGTTTTTAAGACTTGTGTTGCCAGTGGAAACTCTGGCTTTGTGTCTTCTGCCAGTTCGTGTAGTGTACGAATGGCTAAATATGGGGCACAGTTTACGCCAAAGGTAACTGTTTTCAATTTAAAGTCGCGTAGTGGACTATTGGCAGATTTTCGGAAAAAAATCCGCTGAAAATCTTGATCATCTTTATGAACCAGTATTTGTCGATACATTTTTTCGACATCCCCCTTGAATACGTATTTGTATATACGCCAGTTCAATATGAGGAGCATTAAATCTGGTTGGAGTGTGGGTCCCGTAAATAGAATGTCATTTAGGGAATTACCTGAGCTCGTGGATCGTGATGCAAATTTAATACAACTCGAACTTTTGTTGTTTTCTTCTCAGGCTTTACTACTGCATGGTGTGGCAAGTAGAAAGAGTAATATTTGCCTCTTATGATTTTTTCACATGGGCTTACTTCCTCCATGTGATTTAAATGAAGGTATTCTTCCACGACCATCATAAACTTGTTTAAGCTCACCTTTTCTAAGTAGGTTTTTCTCCATACTTAGAAACTGCTGTATTGCAGAGGTGCGAGAGTGACCCCCAAAGGGGAGTGTGTCTGGAAATTGTTGTTTTATTGGTAGTCGTACGACATACCGACCATTAGCTGATCGAGTAGTTGTGGCTTTGTAAAAGTCTTCACAATACTGATCTTCTGGTGTTGTAATTGAAATGGGGGGGAGTTCTTCTAACTCCCAAAACTTTCTCAATTGTGAATTGAGGTACTCGTTTGAGATTCCCTCAACTTGAGTTGTCATTGCTGTGACTGGTTCCGCAACTAGTCCACTTAGGACCCATCCGAAAAAGGTATTTTGCGCCAGTAGTCTTTTCGAAATTTTTTCAACACCTTCTAATATGATTTGCGGTATAAGGTCGCTGCCTATTAGGATGTCTATCTGAGCTGGTGTGTTGCAGTTGGGATCTGCCCGTGTCAGGTGTGAAATTTTATCCCAATGCTTGCTATTTATTTGATAGCTTGGAAGCATGTTTGTTAGTTGCGGTAAGACAATAGCATTTGCTTGAATGCGCTTATCCGCTTTGGGGGAAATTAGGGTAATGGGGCAGATTTTACTTGAGTTTTTTACTACTCGTCCGCCCATTCCCGTAATTTCATAGTTGGGATGTTTTGTTGGCAGTTTTAGCCTATTTTGTGCCCTAGACGCTATGAATGATCGTTGCGATCCTTGGTCTATAAGGGCTCTTAGTTTGAACAGTTCTCCTCGATGTTCGATGGAGACAACTGCTGTGGGTAGTAGTACTCTACTATGATTTTCGCTGTGTAGCGTTTGAGTTTTTAATGCCTTTTAACAACATGGTGTTTCGTGGCAATTTTCTTTTGTTTCGGGAGTTGCTGTGGCAACTAAACCCGTGGCTTTTTTTTAAAAAGCGCTGCTATGAGATGTGTTGGGAAAGTTATTGAGATGTAACATAAAGTGATGGCTTTTGTGGCAATATACGCAATTAAATTTGCTTTCGCAAGTATTGAGATTGTGTGAGTGGGACAAGCAGTTTGTACAGAGTCTTTTTGACCTGACAGAGTTGTTCCTTTCAGTGACATTCATTTTTTTAAATTTCTCGCAAGCTTTTAACTTATGCCCTCCAGAACATAGTTCGCATGACGTGAATTTATTTTGTTCAGATGTGAACGATTGTGTTTTGAAAAAGCTTCTGTTTAAATTGTTGTTGCTTCCGGCTTGGGGTCTATTGAAGCTTCGATTTAAGTCTTGTTGAACGTTTTTAGTTCTGACTACTTTTTTGTCTACCCTTTCCGCAATTTCGTATTGGGGAGTTAAGAAATCTTTCATCTGCTGCCACGTTGGGCATTTTCTTTTTGATGAGAGCGATTGCTCCCACAAAAGTAATGATTTTTTTGGTAATGCGGCGGTGCAAATGTTTACCAGAATAGGATCCCAATTGTGAGTGGGAATATTTTGTGTCGATAGAACCGACAAACAATTTGAAACAGTGGATTCTAGTTTCATGAATTCTTCACTGGTTTCTCTTTGAATTTTAGGCAAGTTCATAAGTATCGTTACTTGCTTGTCAACTAATATTCTCTCATTTTCGTATCTTTGTCTTAAAGCTTCCCAAGCTAGATTAAAATTATCGTCATTCAATGCGAACTGCTTGACTATTACGCCTGCTTGACCTTTAGTTTTGTATCGGAGGAGGCTTGCAATTGTGGTAACTCTACTCTACTGTGGGGAGTAGGTGAAATTGACTTAATAAGCTTTAATTGATCTGATATCATTGCTTTTGTGTCTTCATAGCGGTCTAAGCAATTTTCGTATTTGGCGTAAGCCGAAGATTTGAAATTTTCATGTAGATCTGAATCATCAGTTTCTACTATTGCATCGTATGCAGCTTGGAGGCGTGTCCAAAAATTGTTAATAGATTTATTTTTTATTTCTAGTACCGATTCAGAGCTGTCCTGAATCGGTGAAGATGCAAATCGAGTGCAGTATTTAATTAAGCTGTCACTCTCAGAAATGAACTTAATATAAGAAATGTCTTTCCCCCGCTTTTGCTTTGTAGCACCTTGCTTCGAGCGTGTAGCTTCTGCGGGTGTACATGGACTTTTGTCATCAGCAATCATTTTTGGAATTCTTAAGAATTCTGCTTTAGATTCTTTTGAATCTGTGCTCATTCAGAAAATTTGTGTTAATAAAATATATGTATATTTTATTATAATAGAAAAATGTGGTATCGATAACTCTTTTCAATAAATAAGAGTTATTATAATATTTCCGAAAATTGAATTGTTAAAATATATATGTAACCGAAAGCTCTTTTAAGCTCTTTTAATTTAAGAATGCGTTATAGCTTTTAGTGCTCGCGTATTTACTTGCTTTTTTTTTTAATATTTCTTACGGTTTTATCAGTATGCCCTTGTATCAGCGCGCTCTGAACACTAGGTCAATACCCTTTGTACATACGTGTGGATTTTATGTGCATATAATATGCGTAAAATGAAAAATGTGCAATTATGCTTGTTCTTGTTTGACAAGTAACAAGAAAATGCTCGGAAATCGCCAAAATTGGACTTTCAATATTTGTATGTATGTATGTACAAGAGTATGTATTATGCTGATTTTCCGCACCGTTTATTTAATTCCTTTGACTTTTTTTCATGTATCCTACAGGTTGTAGGTATACAAAAATTTGAATATTTACGGCAATATATGTATATAATAGTTCGTGGTTAGAACGCTGCGCCGAAAGCGCTAATGTATATATTTGTATATAAGTATATGTATATACGTATCACAATTTGGTTAAGTATGTATATGTCGTTTG
Source organism: Bactrocera correcta (assembly GCA_027475135.1). Lineage (NCBI taxonomy): Eukaryota > Metazoa > Arthropoda > Insecta > Diptera > Tephritidae > Bactrocera > Bactrocera correcta. Next base: position 52,343,094 of record CM050322.1, read on the forward strand.
CGGATATGTATATACGTATGTTTGTATTCGTTCTTTTTATGTTTTATTCTTTTCTCTGCCCTTGCTTACTTTTGATGCAATCCCTCTCACAGCTTAATACGCTGAAGCGGTATTGTCAATATAATTTGCAATTATCCCTCTCACGGCTGAATAATCTGAAGCGGTATTGCATTTGCAAGTATCCCTCTCACAGTTACTAAGCCGTAGCGGTATTGCTAGAATAATTAGCAAGTAAATACTTGAAAAAATATATTTTATATGTTTTATTGTTTTGTGGATTGTGTGTATTGTATACACGAAGGAAGTATTAAGGGCAAAAAATAATAATTTATTTAAGTATATATATATATGTATATTGCGGATACACATGTATATATATATATTATTTTCCGTTTGCTATGCATTATATCGGTAACTCAATTTACCGCCGAGCTTTCACTAACCGTTTTTATTAAACGGATTTAGTAGCTATCGGTTTTATGCTGTTGGGCGTTGGCGCAACGATACATACATATATACATATATTATATAAAATGATAAAAATCAATGAGGAATGGATACACTCACTTGTATTTTCATCAAGGGTTTTGGGGGGATGTATGCCAGTTCCGCAGAATCGGGTCGGTTTTAGCTTTCCGTTGTTTGTTCTGTTGCTGAGTCGCTGGTCGCTCCTGTTCCGCTGTGTTTTTGTTTCTTTTAATTTTAATTTTATTATTTTATTATTTTTTTAGTTGATCTATCTGGCAACGCTGTAACTTTTAACAGCGCTGACAAATCGGCTAATGTCAAAACCGCGTTAGAAGCGTCATTCGAAGACAATTTATACCATGGAACAGTACACTCCAAAAGAACGCGCTGAAATTGTTCAGCTTTATATTCAAAATAACTTTTCAATTGTGTTAACTCAACGTGCGTTTCGCAAAAAAAATAAAGTGAAAAGTGCTCCAGTTAAGAACACAATTAAGTCTTTATACGCAAAATTTGTGAACACCGGTAATCTCAGTAATGCCAGTCATGCATCCAGACAACGCACAAGACTTTTTGATGAAAATATCGAAGCTGTACGAGCCAGTATTGAGGAGACTCCATCGACATCGAGTTATCGCCGCTCTCAGGAATTAGACATCTCTCGCACCACTCTCCGACGCATAATTCATAAAAATTTGAAGATGTTTCCATATAAAATTCAAATAGCACAAAAACTAAACCCAGCTGATTATCCGCGACGCCTTAATTTTGGCAAATGGGCAAATGGGTCAACTTTAAATGGCCTACCCATGCTTATTTTGTACATGTACATACAGGGTAGGCCATTTAAAGTTGACCCATTTGTATGTACATATGTATATTAATTTAAAATGATTTTTTAAGTTTCACGCCCGTTTCTATTTTGTTCGTAGCATTAGAAAATGTTGAATTATTGTGTTGTTTTTGACGTTGGGGGGTTTGTATTAGTTGTCACTGTTTCGTTTTTTCCTTTTGTTTTTGCACTTGAATATTCTTCACTGCACTTTGCTTATTTTGGTTAGGTGACTGCACTTTCACTTTTTTTTTTGTTGTTGTACCACGATCTTTACCTGAATGCTTTTATATTGTGTATATATGTATATATTTTCTTGAAATTATTATTTTTTTTTTTTTTGTCACCAAGTTTAATTTCGTATTTTGTGTCACTGTACTTAACTTTCCGTATTTTGTGTCACTGCACTTAACTTTTTTAACTTTTTACCACTGTGCCTTTCTGTATGGCTCGAAGGACCATGAAGAATAAGTGCACTCTCCTTTTATATTGATTCTCCACTTCACTAAAATATTCGAAAAAGCGCACTCAATAATAGAACAGGATTTGGGCTTTATTTAAGCGAATTATGTTAAAAAAAAGGGAAAAATAATTATATAAACGCGTTCTGGGTGCTATATACATATATGTATATGTATGTCTATGTGATTGGTTTCGCAAACGGGAGGGCGGCGGATAGAGTCGACCGATCGCTGATTATGTCGCAAACGAACTGAACTTGAATCTGCTCATCGATCCTTCTTTATCCCCGTTGGCGCTGAATAGGATGGTATGACTGTGGGCGATGTACGTGTGTGTGTAGGTGTCGGTGTGCTGCTCTCGTGTAGGATGTAAGCATTAATCGATGTGATGTGGTGTGGTGAATGTTGCGTGTTAGTGATGTAAGTGTTAATCGATGTGGTGTGGTGTGGTGAATGTTGCGTGTTAGTGATGTAAGTGTTAATCGATGTGGTGTGGTAATATGGTGTGTGTGTTGAGGCCGGGGGAGGATGCTCATTTGTACAGTGGTCATGGCTGTTTTAGAGAATACCTCCACAAATATGGCCATGATGAGGTAGAAATATGCTCATCCTGTGGTTATGGAAAAGAGAATGCCGAACATATATTTTTCCATTGCCCAAAATATGAGGATTTTTAGAAACGGAAATCTCTGAAAGAATAATGCCAGCTAACATAGTGCCACACATGCTGCGGTCAAAGGATGTGTGGAACCATTTAAGCACTGGGCTATAGTTATCCAAGAGCAGCGAAGACTAGAGCGACTGCGATTTAGCGAGGCAGACAGCCAAAACCAGTTCGAAAATCCCTGAGACGTTATAGTCAATAGGCTCAGCTTGCTCTGCGATGTAATACTTAATCGGTAGTTCCGCAGGGCAATTTCATCAAAGCAATGTGTCCTTACTGAGATGGTTTTTTTAGTGGGTTAAAGTCCCACACTACTGTTGTTAGGGCAACAGTGTCTTTTGATGATTTGTTTTACATCGCGCCTTAAAAAACAAAAAAAAAAAAAAAAAAAAACAATGGGGGACTTCAAATTCCAGTGGGAATAGTCACCGTCGCTGAGCTTTAAGCGACCGAGGGGGTCGGCAGGTCGCGGATAGCCGGACGGCCTGTAGTAGCAGGTTAGTTGCGAAATAAGTTTAAACGAATAAGCAATCCCCGACGAGAAGCGGCGGGAGTGGAGGTTGCGGTATAACAGCCAGCAAGACCGTTGAAACTCCTGCGACAGTGGGCGAATCGACACCGCCCCTTGTAGTATGTGTTCCCCGCAACATGCAAGGGCATGTTGTGTAATAAAAAGAAAATCCAGACGCGACGGACCCATAATGGCCGGCTTCCTGGTCAGCGTCTGTTCACCATGTTAGGTGCGGCTGATACTACAACGTGACCGGTACACAGCGTGGCGCACTGGGATTCCCTGGATAACTTAACAGCGATGTCTCCGCTGTTAAGATAAAAAGGGTGACGTGAGCTTGCTCTGCCGAGGTGTTAGCCGCGTGGTATATCAGTAAACAGCCACTTCGGTCCCTGGTCAGAGAGTGTGAATTGGGCGCAGGAGTAGTAGCCTGCATTGTCCCGGGCGAGCGCCGGTCCGTCCGTGTTTTCCGGGACTGGTAAAGGGAAGGACAGGCCTCAGGGAACTGGGGTAGGAGCATAGTCTCCGGAGGTACACCCCTTCCTGTCTATTTCGGCCCGCCCCCTATACACGATGCGCTGCGAAAAACAAACCAATGGAGAATAATTTGAGAAAATTAACCAAAACCAATAGCAGCAGTGTACCTCACTGCATGATGAGCAACGGCACTCAAAGCCCTAGCAGCATGTTTCTAGAAACTGATTTATCTAGGGAAACGCTGACGATTAGCAGATCTAGCGAAGTGGATCCATTCAAACGTGCACCAAGATTGATGCGTTCACCAAAACAAGCGCTAGTTGTTGAGAAACCTGTAAGAGCGAGGTCGTCACCACCTGCTCTGCAAGACAGCTCGCCTCAACCGGAACCAACGCAACCGAAGGGTAACACTATGACGGAACTAGGAGACATGATCAAGAGGCTAACAGAAGCAATGAAACTGCCTCAAAGATCGATTAATAACCAGATCCGTGACCTACTTACATCGGTCACTAGACTCCACGCACACGCCCAAAGCGAGTACAACAGAGTCAAGGAAAGCAGACGAAATGGCTCCCTAAGGCCAAACCCGATTAGAAAGGCTGTTTCTGCTCCACGTCCGAGGCCCGATGCAATTATCATTGCGCGCACGGGAAACATGTCATACAGCGATATGCTTAGAACCGTCAAAAAGGAAGATGCTCTGAAAGAGCTTGGCGAGAACGTTTCGCGGATTCGGAAAACGGCAAAAGGCGAAATACTGCTTGAAATGAAGAAGGCCCAGATGAAAATCACGGGATAATAAGAAAGGGAGATAATCAAAGTCCTTGGCGACCAGGCGAAAATAAGAACCCTAACCCATGAGATATCAGTGGAGATCAGAGACCTGGACGAAATCACCACCAAAGAGGACATGTCGTTGGCAATACGCTCACAAATTAAAGAGCTGAGTTCCATTGATGTAAATGCCATCAAAACCATCAGGCAGGCATACGCGGGCACGCAAACGGCAGTCATCAGCCTTCCCGCAGCGGACTCAAAACGGCTACTTGACGCTCATAAGCTTAAGATTGGATGGGTGGTCTGCAGAATAAGGGAAAAGCCGAATGTGACAAAAGCCCATCGTGTGCAGCATGCAAGAGTCCGGACACCGGATCGGAAGCTGGAAGTGTCCACATATCAAGCAGCGTGTAAAAAGACAAAATGAGAGTTGTCCAAATCAACCTAAACCACTGCGAAGCAGCTCAAGAGCTGCTGAAACAAAGAATATACGAAAAAAGATATACGAAAGTGGCGATAGTGTGTGAGCAATACAAAAACATAAATGCTGGTACGTGGATCTCCGACAAGGAAAAGAAAGTTGCTATATGGGCCTGTGGGGGCAACGCTTTCCAAGATAAGCCTGGGAAGATCTTTTTATACACGAGCGAAAATAGGTGGCATTTATTTCTACAGCTGCTATATTCCCCCAAATGTGCTGCATGGAGACTATGAAAGAATTCTCGATGAGCTAGTACGAGACGCCTTTACTACCACGCCAAACGTGGTAGCAGGCGACTTCAACGCATGAGCAATTGAATGGGGTGGTAGCTACACAAACAGATGGGGTAATGCTCTACTCAAACCGTTTTCTGTGTTAGACGCCGTGCTGCTTAATACCGGCAGTAGAAATACTTTCGAAAAGAATGGACGGGGATCGATAATAGACATCACATTCACCCGAAGCACGCTAGTTCGATCTGCAAACTGGAAGGTGTGCGACTTCTATACACATAGAGACCACCTGGCCATCTTGCTGGAAATCCGCAAACAAACACAAACTCGATCCAGCGTAAAAAACTTGCGGGAAAAAGGATGGAAGGTGGAAACGTTCGATTAAGAAACTTTCAAACTTATGTTGGATGGGAACATAGATGGGGCGATCAACGTTGACCGACAAGCTGAAAAACTGGTGAAGCACTTAAGCAAAGCCTGCGATGCTGCTATGTGTAGAAAAAAGCACAAAATAACCCAATGGCCTGCAAATGGAACGAGGAGATCAGCACATTGAGAAGCGAATGCCATAAAGCAAGACGCCTCTGTCAAAGGAGCCAAGGTACGCCACACCATACAAGATTGCGAGAAAGTTAAAAAAAAAAAACGTAAAGAACTCAAAATGGCGATCAAAAGAAGTAGGGCTTCGAGTTTTAAGGAGTTATGTGAAAAGGTGGACGAGAATCCGTGGGGTGATGCTTATAAAATAGTGATGGCGAAAATCAGAGGAGGAAAAAGTCAAGCACCAACCTGTCCGATCCTTCCAGAAAAGGTGGTGAAAACGCTCTTCCCAACGCAAGAACCACAATCGAGTACAACGATACCAACCATGATGGAATCTGCAATTGTAGGCGAGAAGGAGGTAATGAAAGTGGCAGAGAGATTTGGCAACGCAAAGGCTCCAGGTTTTGATGGCATCCCGAACAAGGCACTGAAAATTGCCATCAGCCATAAAAAGAGGGAATTCGCCGAACTCTACACACGATGTCTGAATGAAGGAATTTTCCCGAAAGTATGGAAGAAACAGCGACTGGTTCTTCTACAAAAGCCAAACAAACCGGCTAGAGAGCCGAGTGCGTATCGCCCACTCTACATGATCGACACGAAGGCAAAAATACTAGAAAGATTGATTTGCACACGGGGTTAGAACGCCAGCTAGAAGAAGAGTCTCCTGGGTTATCTGAAAACCAATTTGGATTCAGAAGGCATCGGTCCACTTTAGACGCAGTTGGAAAAGTGACGGACATTGCGGCCAAAGCCACAGAGGGCACCAGATGGATGTTTGGTGATAAAAAAATACTGCGCAGTTGTTACGCTGGACGTGAAAAACGCTTTTAACTCGGCATACTGGCCACATATACTGAGAGCATTAGAGGCAAGAAACACCCCGGGGCATCTTCTGAGGATAATTAGCAGCTATCTGTCTGACAGACTGCTGTTGCACGATACCGATGCAGGTCCAAAAACCTACACGGTGACAGGTGGAGTACCACAAGGCTCCGTACTAGGTCCACTACTTTGGAATGTGCTATGACGGGGTGTTACAATTACCGCTGCCAAAAGATGCGCCGATAATTTGCTATGCGGACGATATTGCCGTAACGATCGTAGCTAAAGAACTCTTGCAGATACAGAGCATATGCAATGAGACCGTGTCGAAAATCAAAGACTGGCTTACGAGTAACAAGCTGCAGCTTGCAGGCAAAAAAACAGAGGTAGTGCTCATAACGAGCAGAAAAAGGCTAGAAACGGTCAAATTGAACATTGATGGGTATAACGTTGTAACCCAAAATTCTTTGAGGTACCTTGGCGTTATGATCGATACGAGGCTCAATTTCAAGGCGCATATTGAAAAGGCCGGTGGTAAGGCGGCTAAAGTGACTGCGGCCCTGTCGAGGATCATGGCAAACATTGGTGGCCCAAGTCAAAGAAGGAGAGCTTTGTTGGCCAAAGTTAGCCAGTCAATGCTTATGTACGCAGCTCCCATATGGGGGACAGCCCTGCGTCAAAAAACTTGTGTAAATATGGCAAAGGCTGCGTCCAGGATATGTGCCCTGAGAGTTCCCTGTGCGTTTAGAACGGTGTCGCACGAGGCGAGTGCTATCATATCTGGTCTTATGCCACCGGATATAATGGCCTTGAATTAAGTAGAGTCTACCGCAAAACCAAAGATATGAATAGGCTCCTAACGGTCGACGAGCGTACACAGGAGAGGAATTCAAGTCTCGATGAGTGCAAAAGCAATGGGATGCGGCAGATAAAGGAAGATGGACCCATAGATTAATTAAGAATGTATCAGCCTGGATTGCACTATGGCCGAAATTGGGATTTTAGCGGCAAAAAATACTTCCTGGCAAGCTAGCTTCACCAAACTTGGTGTGTAGACTTCTAATGATAAAAAAAAATCGATTTGAGAACAAAATGGGCGTGCAACGCCCCCTTTTTTCAAAGTAGTGGCAAAACGTACTTCCTGGTACAAAAAAGCAACTTGAGAAAAAGTGAACGGTCCACGCCCTCTTTTTCCTATACCCAAAACCCATATTGTCGCCAAAAATACTTACCAAAACGCTGGCTTCATCAAATTTTGAAAACGGACTTCTTCTGACAAAAAAAAGCTTTAGAAAAAATGGGCGGTCCGCGCCCACTATTAAAAAAAATATTGAATGCTACCAAGAAATTAATTTATTTTTTAATTCATAAATTTATAATTTTAAAGAAGATGTAAATGCTTATGGATTAATCTTAATCTTCGTTTTCAGCCGCTTCTAATTCCAATGAATAATTATTTATCGACTCTAAGCTTACATCGGAATCATAACTATAATTGCAGCTGGAGGCTTCTTGAGATGTTGAAGGTAATAACAATTCTGGTGGCAATTCAGGCATTTTAAAAAGATCAATGACTTTCCGAGGAAAAGGAAGTTTTTTTGAACTATTTGTACGTTCTTGCAAACATAAACTTGAAATATATGGGTCAGAGCTATCCATAGCTCTATGATACATGTCAAGTATGTTGTGCGCTCTTGAATCCTTTCGAGCGTGACCAGTTCGATCTTTTTTATAAAATTTGTTTCGCGCCTCAGATGCATTTTCTGCCAGGACACCACGGGTACTATTGAAGCCTCAATTATTTGTGACGAAAGCACTAATATTTTGTGTATTTTGGCAGACATAGAGTACCATTCGTAGTTTTGGAAAAATATTTCACTGGTTTTAATGATCTTTTGTTTCTTTAACAAACTCCACTTTTAAAGGTCTACAAAAGCGTACTGACTGAGGTGTACGGTTTACCCAAATGTTATACCCTGCTGATGAAATTATTTTTATTGGAATGAGTGATGTCACAAAAAGGTAATGATCGAAACTTTCCGAAGTATTTTCCACAAATTTTTGTTTAAACAAGCTGTGACCGGTAGAACCATCAAACCCGTAGCTCGAAATTAGGATCGATTCTTCAACATACATTGTACACAATACTTCATCTTGATATTCAAGAATTCTTTTAGCTGTGTGGTCTAACAAATTTTGCAACGACACTTCGACAGAGCTTTCATTCGCTTTGATTTCATCCGGTCTACATTTCAATTTGCTTTCATAAACTTTATCATAAGTCGGATATATATTACAATTGTGTTTTATGTTTAATTGCCGCATATTTGAGTACACCTTTTTAGTTAATCCGTTTTCTAACACAAACATTAGAGCTTCATCAGGTGATACTGGCGTAACTTCTTTATGGCTAGTATTAAGAACTTCTCGAATTTTGGATGGGCGATTTGGAGATGTAGCAACTTGTTGTAGGACAAATTTCAAATCCGTTGCGTGGGATTTTTTGGCAGATATAGAGGCAGCATGAACTAATAATTGCGCATTGTCTCCTTGCTGGGAAGCTAATCTCCTTTTATTTCTTTCGCAGCTATCATAATACGTCAGTTTTGGTCGCCCAATAGTATTAATCTTTTTCGGTATTACAAAAATTGTTTCTCCACTCAACCATTTCTTATTATATTTTCTAAATGCATTCTCATTTCTGGATTGTTTATTCCATTTAAGTTTAATAAAATTAGATAAGTTCCGAGCTTTAGTACATATCAATTTACCTAATTCACTGTCAATTTCGTATGAAATCTTTCCTTTTATGTAATTCGAAACATTCCTGTTGTTTCCCACCAAAACTCAAATAGTTCAGAATTTTTGAACCTGAGTGTTTCTACAAAAGTATTAAAAATTCGTTCATTAGCAGTCAAATGCATACACTTTTACCATGACATAAAACTTGAGTTTTCTACAAACAATCACAAGTAAAAAGTTCCAATGACACTTCAAAACATTTTTAGATTTACTCCACAAAAAACGATAAAACTCTTCACAATTTCACAAAAAAATACATACAAAAAACCACCAAAATAAGTACGAAATAAAAACATTTAGCAAACTATATTTGTATATAGTAAAATTACTCACCTCGAGTAATAAAACTCATATTTAAAAAGTTTTTTTTACATGAATATAATACTAAAAAAACAGTTTTTAATTTTATAAAAATTTTGCTGCTTCACTTGTATTAACACGTACTAAAAAATTTGTAAACATTACCAGCTGTTTGTACATAAACAGGGTTGCCAACAGTATTTTTTTTTTAATTTTTTCTTATCAATATGTTGGGTATTGAACACCATCAAAATAATTGCAAAAATTTAAATTTAAAAATTGACTTTTTGCCGCTAAAATCCCAATTTCGGCCATAGTGGATTGACAGGCAACACTGGGAGACAGATTTCTACCTAACGCAGTTCTTATCGGGTCATGGCATGGTTTCAGGGAATACCTACACAAATTTGGCCACGATAATGAAACACAATGTTCCTTCTGCGGAAATGCCACAGAAAACGCAGAGCACATCTTTTTCACCTGCTCCAGATATGTAGTAGAGAGAGAGACCATAGAAAAGCTGACAAATGAAAGCATAACGCCCGACAACATAGTGAGTCACATGCTGCTGTCACATCTGGTGTGGGCTAAAATGAAAGAGTGGGCCGCAATAGCGTTCCTAGAACATAGAACAAAAGAAAGGCAGCGAAGAAGCATAAGACCACATGAATAACCCGAGCGGTAGGTCGTGAAGAGGCAGTTATCGCCCAGCTTGGTCCTGCGAAGTAGTGCCTAACGGCGGTCCCGCAGGTCCGAATATAAGCTACAGCAGCCGGAGTTAAGGGTTTAGTACGTAGGCATACTGGCTCGCAAGTCCAGAATAGTTGATTACTACTGTTTGGGCGTGGTCCCGAAAGAGGTGTACCCTAGCGGACAATATGAATCGTGCATGCTACCAGTCCCACCCTGGTAGTATCTTTAGAAGATTCCCCCTTCGGAAATAAAAAACAAAAAACAAAAAAACATGTGAATATATCACCAACAAAAAATTGAAGCATTGTTCTACAAAAACAACAATTGCTTAAATAGCATAAGCATGACAAGTAAATATGGCAGCCGAATTGGCGAAGCCCAAATGTAGTAAATTTTACAAAAACAAAAAAAAACGATTTCATTCACAAAGGCAGGCGCATATGCCACAAGCGACCACGCTTCATTCATAAAAACAGACGCCGTAACATCTCCCCGAGCATGCCTTTGCCAACAAGTGTCTTTTTGCGACGACGGCAAAAGCTAAAAATTTTAAATTGAACAACTTTCTGATGCTTCTTCACAGAAAGAAGTGAGAAAAGTGGAAATATTGCTTTTGTCGATTTACAATATTTGTCAATTCTAAAATAAGTATTTTTCCGTGGCTCGCAAAAATTTGTGTCGACATGTATGCAAGCTCATACATATTTACGCTAGTTTGTTTGCGAAGCTGTTCCAGCAGCAAGGAAAGCAGTAAAAATCGGCGATCCATTGTATATTTCTTTCACGCATAATCAAACCATAATTAAGACAACACAATATAATTGTCAATGGTGGTGTTGGCAGTAAGCGCTTGAAAAGTTACGATGAGCACGTAGGTTCGAATTTCGATAGAAATTATTTTTAATTTTTGCCTTTTATTTTATGGCAAAAGCTAAAAATCAAAAATTGAACATCTTCTGGTGTTTGGTCTAAGAAAGAAGTGAGAAAAGCGGCAACATAGGAGTTGTCGATTTATAATATTTGTTTAAAATATTTTTCCGTGACAAAAATCTGCGTCGATATGTCTTCATGCTCATACGTATACATACCTACATACCTACGCACGTTGGAAGGCGAAGCTACTACAGGGGCAAGAGAAGCGGTGACAATCGGCGGCCATTCGTTTATTTTTTTCGGCACAGCTTAGATTTTCTACCAATGTTGTAACAAAGGAGATGCGAAAAGATGCGTGCGGCACTTGTTATTATGAATGTATGTATGTACATATGTATGTGGCTCGCATTTGCTTTCGAAAACATACAAATGCGCCAAAGAAATACATAATATAAGTATGTATGTATATGCCATAGAAATTCTGTAGCTACGAATATGGGAATGATAATAAAATAATGCGAATATGCATATTTCATGAAGGTCATCAGTTTTCTTTAAAGAAATGAAGTTCATGTTGCACATCTTCACTTTGTAATAGTGGAAATAAATATAATTTATTTAAAAAAAAAACTAAAAAATAAAATTGAAGGGAAATAAAATTAAATAATTTTTTATTTGATTTTTCACGATTTTTAAAAAAAATTAAAGTTTTTACCATTTTTCTGAAAAAAAATACAAGATAATCACGCATATGTGACTCAGAAATGCTTCTTTACATTCTTTGTGTGACTTTGTAAATTTTTCTTCATATCATTTCTCTTTACTCATTCTCGCGTGAATTCAGTCGTTTTACACATATTTCTGCCAGAGAACGTGCTCATTTCTGCTAAATAGCAGCGAGAATGGTGAATTCCCTATCGCAATCTTATAAGTTCTGTTAGCCGTCCAATCGAACATCATACAGAATTCAATTTGCACCTTCTCTATACTTTACATCCTCGTTAGAGTGAAGGTTGTTATCATCGCCGTTCAAGAAATGCGATGGACGGGACAAGAAGTGAGACGAGTAGGCCTTTGTGGAATTGCTACATTGACCATATAAAGGTGCGCAAATTCGGTGTGCGATTCGTGGTGGGAAGGAGACTCCGTCGCCAAGTACTGTCATTCCCTCCGGTGGATGAACGTCTAGCCACAATCCGTATCAAAGCGAAGTTATTCAACATATAACTCATTTGCGCCCACGCTCTGTCGGATGAGAAGGACGATATGACCAGAGATGCCTTCCATAAGCGGTTGTCAAAATCGTGCCACGATATTAAAATCGTGCTCGGCGACTTTAACACCGAGGTGTGCAACGAAGATATCTTTGGCATAACAGTCGGTAAATTCAACCTCCACGAGGAAACATATCCAAATGGTTTGATGCTGATCGACTTCGCCGGGGACCGAAATATTGTTATCTGTACTACTAGATTCCAGCATAAGAAAATTCATCAAATTACCTGCTGGTACGATAAAGAGTGCCGCGTCTCAGTGGAGAAAAAGCAGATTGCTTACCCCGCAACCTTTTAATCGACCACAACACGAGCTGAATGGGATAGATACCGAGAGTTGAAGGTAGAAACGAGACGCATTTGCAGATTTGCAGAAAAAAAACTAAGAGAGACCGAAATGTGTGAGTACGAAGAGCTTGACTAGTTGTCCGAGAGTGGTAATGTCCGACTAACAAAAGGTTTCAGTACCGGAGCTTACTCTTGTAGAACCCCGACAAATAATCTATTGACTGATGCCCAAAGTATACTAAAATTATGGAGGGAACACTTCTCCAGGCTGCTGAAAGGCAGTGAAAGCATGACGCCAGGAGAAGGCTAACCCGATTCCGCAATCAGATGTTCTATTGCCCCACCGTGAAGAAGTTTGAATAGCAATTATCCGTCTGAAGAAAAAAAAACAAAAAACGGCGGAGATTGTTAGATTCCCGGGTGAGCTATTCAAACACGCTGGCGAAGAACTGATGAAGATCAGGAATTAACTTCTTTGTTGAAAATGGTCAGACCAGAGAACTTAAAAGTATAGAGAAGGTGCAAATCGAAATCTGTATGACGGTTCGATTGCGCGGCTAACAGAGCTGATAGAATCATAGTAGGGAATTCACCATATTCGCTGCTATTTAGCAGAATTGAGCACGTGCAGTGGCAGAAATATGTATATGTAAAATGACTGCGAATAAATAATGAGAATTGCTTTGTAGAAAAGTATACAAAGTCACACAAAGAATGTAAACCCAGCATTCTCTGAGTGACATATGCATGTTTATATTGTATTATATGAACCATTGTCACATATGCGTGATTATTTTGTATCAAATAAACCATTTTTTTCCAAAAATGATAAAAATTTAAATTTTGTTTTACAAAATCGGGAAAAATTAGGAAAAATTATTTTAATTTAATTTCTCTTTATTTTTATTTTTTTAATTTTTAAATAAATTAATATTTATTTCCACTATTACAAAGTGAAGATGTGTAAAATAAACTTCATTTCTTCAAGAAAATTAATGACCTTCATGAAATATGCATATTCGCATTATTTCGTTATCATTTCCATATTTGTACCAATAGAATTCCTATGGCATATACATACATACTTATATTATTTCTTTGGCGCATTTGTATGTTTACGAAAGCAAATGCGAGCCACATGCATATGTACATACATACATTCATAATAACAAGTGTCGCACGCGTCTTTTCGCATCTCCGTTGCCACGGTCAACCAATGGCTAAAAAAAAATAAACTAATGGCCGCCGATTGTCACGCTTCCCTTGCCCCTGTAGCAGCTTCGCCTACAACGTGCGTAAATATATATGTGTGTATACGTATGAGCATGAATACATATCGACGCAGATTTTTGTCACGGAAAAATATTTTAGACAAATATTGTAAATCGACAACTACTATGTTGTCATTTTACTCATTTCTTACCTCAAACAAACACCACAAGATGTTCAATTTATGATTTTTAGCTTTTGCCATAAAATAAAAGGCAAAAATTAAAAATTAAACTTTGTCGAGATTCGAACCCACGTTCTCATTGCGGCTTTTCAAGCGCCCACCACCAGCACCACCATTGACACTTACAGTGCGTTGTCCTAATTATGGTTTGGTTATGCACGAAATAAATATACAATGGATCGCCGATTGTTACCGCTTTCCTTGCTGCTGGAACAGCATCGCCTACAAACTAGCGTAAATATGTATGCATATGTATGAGCTTGCATACATATTGACGCAAATTTTTGTGAGCCACGGAAAAATACTTATTTTAGAATTGACAAATATTGTAAATCGCCAATATATTGCCACTTTTCTCACTTCTTTCTGTAAAGAAGCATCAGAATGTTGTTCAATTTATGATTTTTAGCTTTTGCCATCGTCGCGAAAAGACGCTTGTAGGCAATGGCATGCTCGGGGAGATGTTACGGCGTCTGAATGAAGCGAGGTCGCTTGTGGCATATGCGCCTGCGTTTATGAATGAAATCGTTTTTGTTGTAAAATTTACTATGTACATTTGGGCTTCGCCAATTCGGCTGCCATATTGACTTTTGATGCTTCTGCTGTTTAGATAATTGTTTTTGTAGAACAATGCTTCCATTTTTTGTTGGTGACATATTCACATGTGTACGCATATGTTTGTATGCTTGCGCATTATTTATTCGGAAGTGTATACAAATATATGTATGTACATATACATAAGTATGCGCGCACATATAATATATTGATAAGTGATAAAATCATGATTTGAATTTCTGAACGCGCACATGCGCATACATGCCATCATATGAGCAGATAAGATTATGATATGAGCATGTGCAGAGACATAAGATTATATGGTGTATGTACATATATATAGTTGTGATAAATTTAATTTCTATTATTAGGAAATATAATACAAAAATATTTATTAGTATAGTATATTATGTAAAAATTATATAAAATTATTAGATATGCACGTCCAAATTGACTATAAATATTACTATGCATGCATTCATAAAAAATTATACGCTTATCATATTATGTTTACATGTCGATATTTAATTGCCGACGGCAAAACGCAAAAGCATACATATGTACATATGTATTTGCATACATTGCGATTCCCAAGTTGAAAAATTGAAGCATGAAAATATCACAATGCTGTTGTTGGGAGTATCATAAGGAGCATGCATACATATATGTATTTATGTCTCTTCATATTCTTGGGTATGTGAGACAGAGAACATAATATGTTTTGAATACATTTTTCGCTGTCAAAAATGAAACAAAATATAAACAAGAAAAACGAAATTCTTCATTGCGAGTTTCTTCATATTCTCTGCTTCGGCATACATTATATGGCATCATATGCCGAAATACATATATTTATTTCTCTTCATCTTCTCTGTTGAGTATGTGGAGAACTGTTAAAAATGTTAACATTTCACAGCGCGAATTCCGTGCTTGTGAGGTGAATTCCCTACTATAAATCTAACGAATGTTCGCTGTCGAACCTGCACCTTCTCTATACTTTTAAGTTCTCTGGTCAGACGAAAGCATGCCCAACGATTGGAATTTAAGTGTGCTCTTCCCAATCCACAAAAAGGAAGACCCCATAATCTCCGCCAACTACAGTGGGATAAGTCTCCTAAAGATCGCATATAAGGTTCTATCGAGCGTATTGTGTGAAAGACTAAAACCCACCGTCAACAAACTAATTGGACCTTATCAGTGTGGCCGTAGGCCACCAGATATCCACCATGCGCCAAATCTTGGAAAAGACCTGTGAAAAGAGAATCGAAACACACTGCATACTTCTTCGTCGATTTTAAAGCTGCTTTTCACAGCACGTAATGGAGTTGCCTTTATGCCGCGATGTCTGAATTTTAAATCCCCGCAAATCTAATACGGCTGTGTAAACTGACGTTGAGCAACACCAAAAGCTCCGTCAATATTGGGAAGGACCTCTCCAAACCGTTCGATCAAGGGCAAGACGAAATATCTCTTGCCATCAAACAAACAGTCGTCGCACTCGCGACTAGGAACCCACGTCACTGTTGATAGTCAGAATTTACTGCCCAGTGTTGTTCTAGTGGCTTGGCTGCGATGTGTCTAGTTTGAAAGAGCAGGCAACCATTGGCTTGGAAGTGCTTCGGTGGACTCGAAGCCTCAATACAATCGACTGCTTTTTACTTTTAGTCTCATACAATCATAAATCGATTGATAAATTGTGCAAGGTTTAACATGAATAAATTCTTTTTGCAGTCAAATTTTCATACAATAGGAATATGCGCTCGTCCCTCTCATGCCTATAGTTGTACTGTCACACGATAGGTCACACGACAATCTTTTTGTATTACTTCCCGCGCATCAACAGTCGTTTCCGGATGAATAACTGATTTGCGGCGACCTTATCGAAATTCGAATTGGAGTGATCTACGACATCGATTAAATTAACCATATCATCTACAAACACTGGCCCTTAATGGTCTTTGATCGCTAAAAACTGAATTGGGTTCATCGATACACTGCAACGAAAGTTGTAAAACATAATCGCGCGAAAATTTTCACGATTTAATTCTATTTTTTGAACAATATGAGTCTTTTAAAAAGTTTCCTGGGCAAAACAAAAGCCATTTTCAAGAATTTTTTTCAAACAAAATATAAAATATTGTATTAGAATTTTTTATTATTAGAAAAATAACTGTTAACAAAGAAATTCTAAAATATTTGGAAAAAGTAATTTTAAACTCGGCCTTTGCGACACTATTTACGGTGACCACTGTGAAAGAAGATGCGCTCGCGTTGGCAGGATAACTCCTTATCGTTTCATCTATAGTGCAAAAAATACGTGTTTTAGTAAAAGCCTTAACTTAGAACTTGGACAAAAGAAACAAAAAAGCTGAAAATTGGATTTTTTAGCAGACATTTTTACAAAAACATTAAAAGTTCAGTGAAAATTTCGAAGAAGTTGACGATTCAGAGCAGTGCTTGGAGATTTTCAAGCGTAATAATCCCAGGTTTTATCGTCGATATGTGACTGTAATGGATGAAACATCTGAGTGGAATGCACACGATAAACACGCTCCAATGCGTCGAAAAGCGCAACAGTCGTCTGACAAGGCTATGACGTTTATATTTCGGGGTGCGCATGGAATAATTTTTATTAACTAACTTGAAAAAGTTAAAACAACCAATAGCGGTTACTACATAGGGTTATTGGAGAGTTTTAAAAAGGCAAACGACAAAATGGTACTACAAAAATGGTATCGAAAAGTTGGAGGGCATAATTAGTGCTTAACCCTTAAAATAAGTTGAATATATTTTCTTAAGGTTTTTACGATGGTAGTCCGGGGACTTTTCAATTGATCTGTTATATAATTTTTGTACCACCATCAGAAGAGGAAAGTCTTTCTTTGACATCGAATCGAATAAAACCTTTTTTCAATAAAAAATTTTCACGTCAAAATTAAATTTTTTTTATGGAAAAGTCGGTTTTTTCCGATTCGAAGTCAAAGAGAGACTTTCTCTTAATATTTTAAATAAAAAAAAATCCGTGAAAGAAAGAAATGTTGCATAAGATAAAAGCAAACAAAGAATGGCCAAAATTGAGTGCAATCAAACATTTAATACTCTTGCAACTTCCAAATATCAAAGCCAGGGAAATACTTTAAGGTGTAAAAATTCAACCAGAGGATCGAAATTCAAAAAATTTTATATGTATACATAAGGGTGTCCATTATATGGGAGAAAAATATTTTATTTTAGAGACCGAAATGCATACCTCCTATTTTTTTAACCTTCAAGCGAGCGCGCATAACCGAAAAGACGTTTGGGATGAATAAAAGAAATAAAGCACTAATTATCCAGTAATTATTTATTTATTTGTACTTAGATATATTATCATTGCCTTTAAAGTCTATTTCTATTTTGTCCAAAAAAGTAATTAAAAGTATTACAAAAAACAATTATTAAATAGTAATATAAACGTAAATGTACTAAGCGCGGTCGATTCGACTACGCGCACCCGCTTGAAGGTTAAGCTACCCAACTCAAATACAAAATTTCATCTTCCTACGTTGTTTATACATAAATACTACTGTGTCCAAAGAGGTGACATTTGAATTTAAACTGCGCGCGTCGAAGGATTTGGAGAATTATTTTTTTTTTAGATTGGTAGTATGTCAACATATTCATTAGTGTTTGAGATACGTGTCGTTTTGTGAGCTGCTAAAAGTGAGTTTTTCGTTTTTTGCGATGTCGAATTTTTTGAGCAAAGAATTTGCATTAAATTTTGTTTACGGAATCAATTTTCTGCTGCGGATACGTTGAGGATGGTGCAGAAAGCCTTTGGTGATGAGGCTATGTCTAAAAACAATGTTTACAAGTGGGATAGTGAGTTCCAAGCCGGCCGTGATCGTGTCGAAGACGAAGAGCGTCCAGGGCGACCATCAACCTCAACCGACGAAGCTCACGTTCAACAAATCAAAGATTTGGAGTTGAAAAACTTTCGATTAACAATTAGAGACCTTGCTAATGAAGATTCGGAGTTGAAAAACTTTCGATTAACAAGAGACCTTGCTAATGAAGTTGCAATATCGAAAGGCTCAACAAATACCATTTTGAAAGATGTTTTGGACCTCAAGAAGGTCAAATCTCGACTGGTACCAAAAACTTTGAATTTTTTGGAAAAAGGCGTCGCGTTGAAGTGTGTAAAATGATGCTTTCCGACTACCAGGGTGTCATGAAACGCATTATAACTGGCGATGAGACTTGCATTTATCCTTACGACCCCGAAACAACCGATCCATCGAGCGAATATCGTGCCAAAAGAGAGCGAGACCAAAAAAATCGCGCCAAAGTTGCTCAAAAATCAAGTTCATGTTGACTGTTTTCTTCGATTATCGTGGTATTGTGCATTATGAACTCCTTCCACCCGGTCAAACGGTCAAACAGTCAACAAGGAATATGTTTTGAACGTTATACGTCGTTTGCGTAACGCTATCCGCCTAAAAAGGCCGGAAATGTGGAAAGACAATTCTTGGTTTTACACCACGATAATGCACCATCCCATATTGCCCTTGTAATTCGTGATCATTTCGCCAAAAATTCAACCCATATCGTTCCGCAACCACCGTATTCACCTGATCTGGCGCCGTGCGACTTCCGGCTGTTCACCAAGCTCAAAGGACCGCTGCGCGGACACCGTTTTTATACGATAGATGAGATTCAAGCCGCAGCGTAGACGGAACTGAAGGCCATCCCGGAAAGTGACTACAGCCAATGTTTCGAGGATTGGAAAATCCGTTTACATAAGTGCATTGCATCGGGAGTTAATTACTTTGAAGGGGATGAAATTAATTTGGAAGAATAAATAAGGAATTTTTAAAGTAACTACAATGTTACTTTATTTTGGGCACAGTAATATGTGTATATAAGTATTATATTTTTAATGTATACTTCAAATACCAACGCATTGATATTTTACAACTGTTCAGAATCATTGTGTGACTTCCCTTCCAACCATCCAGCTCGATGTATGAGCTTCTTAGTGACTCCAAATAGTTTATAACGGTTTAGTGTCTACTATGCAGGTCTCTTTCGACCAATTTAGTGATTTTATCGCAATTTTCGACGACAGTCCTTCCGGAGCGTGGCGCATCTTCGACCACCTCTACATTAGAACGAAAACGTTGAAACCATCGTTGTGCGGTAGAAATGGAAACTGTATCGGGTCCATAAACTGCACAAATTTTGTTGACGGCTTGAGATGCATTTTTGCCTTTATCGTAGTAGTACTGTAAAACATGCCGTATTTTCTCTTTATTTTGCTCCATGTTTACGACGGTATAACTCACGAACGACTTAAGAGAAACGACAATCAATCAAACACGTATTAGCGTGTGAAATGAGCTTTCCAAAAAGGTATAACATGACCCGATGCGATGAATAAAACTAGAAATACGCGCTTTCAGCGCCAACTAGAGAAAATATCGCAAGACTTTTTTGGCAAACTAATATGTACATATGTAGGTTTTTTATGCGTTTAAGGCGGGCTGCACAATCCAATATAGTATGTGAAAACAAATGTTTGTTTTATATCAAATAATATTTGTCTTTTCTCTAAGATGTTATTATTATTTTTATTTAACTATTTTTTCTTTTAAAATTTTATCGCTATTTTAATTTAATTTACAAATTCGTTTTGTGTTTAATATATTTTTTTTTCGATAATATTAATCTTTTCTTTCAGATATCATTATCATTTTATACAACTAACCTTTCTTTTTATTTTAGATATTACAAACTCAATGCAATTATTATTTATTTTCAGGTATTAATAGCCTTCATTTTATTATTATCTTTTTGAGATAAAGTGGGTAGAATCTTCACGCGGCCTGTGGCAATCTACTACATTTTAACCCACTTTAGCACCTACTGATTCACTAGTTTTTTAACCACTCATGGTTGGAAGGGAAGCCACACAGTGTTTCTAAACAGTTGTAAAATATCAGTGCGTTGGTATTTGAAGTATACAATAAAAATATAATACTTATATACACATATTACTATGCCCAAAAACGGTGTCCCCGGAGAGGTCTTTTGAGCTTGGTGAACAGCCAGAAGTCGCACGGCGCCAGATCAGGTGAATACGGTGGTTGCGGAACGATATGGGTTGAATTTTTGGCGAAATGATCACGAATTACGACGGCAGTATGGGATGGTGCATTATCGTGGTGTAAAACCAAGAATTGTCTTTCCACAATTCCGGCCTTTTTTGGCGGATAGCGTTACGCAAACGACGTATAACGTTCAAAACATATTCCTTGTTGACAGTTTTGATCGTTTGACCGGGTGGAAGGAATTCATAATGCACAATACTACGATAATCGAAGAAAACAGTCAACATGAACTTGTTTTTTGAGCAACTTTGGCGCGATTTTTTTGGTCTCGGCTCTCTTTTGGCACGACATTCGCTCGATTCATCGGTTGTTTCGAGGTCGTAAGCATAGATCCAAGTCTCATCGCTAGTTATAATGCGTTTCATGACACCCTGGTAGTCGGAAAGCATTGTTTCACACACTTCAACGCCTTTTTTCCAAAAATTTCAATGTTTTCGGTACCAGTCGAGATTTGACGCACTTGAAGCCCAAAACATCCTTTAAAATGGCATTGGCTGAGCTTTGCGATATGCCAACTTCATCAGCAAGGTCTCTAATTGTTAATCGAAAGTTTTTCAACTCCAAATCTTTGATTTGTTGAACGTGAGCTTCGTCGGTTGAGGTCGATGGTCACCCTGGACGCTCTTCGTCTTCGACACGTTCACGGCCGGCTTGAAACTCACTATACCAATTGTAAACATTTTTTTTAGACATAGCCTCATCACCAAAGGCTTTCTGCACCATCCTCAACGTATCCGCAGCAGAAAATTGATTCCGTTAACAAAATTTAATGCAAATTCTTTGCTCAACAAATTTCGACATCGCAAAAAACGAAAAACTCACTTTTAGCAGCTCACAAAACGACACATATCTCAAACACTAACGAATATTTTGACATGAAATTTAACATAAATGTATCAACCTAAAAAAAAAAAAAATTGTCCAAATCCTTCGACGCGCGCAGTTTAAATTCAAATGTCACCTTTTTTGGACACAGTAGTATATACTAGGGTGTGCCATTTTGAGGCAACCTTTTTTTTTCAACTGAAAAACAGGCTCAAAACTTTCGAAATGTGTAAAATAAAAGTCACTCAAAAGATGAGCTCTTAATATTAATATTAAGAGGTGCCTCTTTCAAATTTTCTGTTTTCCATATAAATAACATGGAAAAAAAGCATTTTTTTTGTGGTGGTTATTGTGCGGAGGTTTTATATGTGCACGCGATGGCTGCCAGTAGGGATAGAAAACTCGATTCCGATTCTACTCGAGAACCGATTCTACTCGAGAATCGAGTTTTCTCGTAAAATAATCGATTTTTCGAATGTCAAGAACCGATTCTTAATCGTCTTCGACTACTGAAGATCGATTTTGAAAAATCAATTATTTAACGAGAAAAATCGATTCTCGTGTAGAGTCGGAATCGAGTTTACCATCCCTGCTGGCAGCCATCGCGTGCACATATAAAACCTCCGCACAATAACCACCACAAAGAAAAATGATTTTTTTTCCATGTTATTTATATGGAAAACAGAAAATTTAAAAGAGGCACCTCTTAATATTAATATTAAGAGCTCATCTTTTGAGTCACTTTTTTTTTTACACATTTCGAAAGTTTTGAGCCTGTTTTACAGTTGAAAAAAAAAGGTTGCCTCAAAATGGCACACCCTAGTATATACGAGTATGTACAGTAAGCATAAACACATATGTGGGGACACAGACAAGATGCATCACATCTGGCAGCACTGTTTGTCAGTTATTCTATCATTTCATTCTCTGTCAGTTATTCTATTACTTCATTCTCTGTGAGTTATTCAATTATTTCATATTCCGTACATTCTTGGAAATTCACAGTTGAAACTGAATTCCTAATTCGTAAGTTACAGTTTTAAGTAGCGTCTGTTTTTTGTACAGACGCCAGCGAGAAAACACGTCTTTTTGATCTCGTCAATAAAAATCGTTTAATATTACATGTGTGGTCGTAATATCGCCACATAATTGGTGACCCCGACGTGATCAAATTGGACCCGACGTGATCTAAAATTCGATTAAACCTTGTCTTTCCACGCGTTAAAGTACAAATGAGTGCAAACGTTAATATTAATTGCAGATTCTCGCTCGTGTAATTCCTCATCCTTGAGTTTCTAAAATTTGTGTAAACCAGTGACCACGTGCTCTCAATCGATTCATTGACATGCCATTGGAGCATACGCCAAACAAATCAGTGAATTGCAACTCGCTAAACACGTCCACGGGTAATCCAAACGGCTTGACATCAATCTCCTTGCACATGACCACAAACGACCCAACTCTGACCATCGGTGACGCCGCCGATGAAGCCCAGAACACCGCATCAATTGTAGCTGTGTCCAGTTGCAAACTCCCGCTGTTCTGATCCATCCAGCCTCGTTTGTGGTTTGTTCAGGTTGAAGCAGCGCTACAGGTGGCCCGTATCACAAATGACGCATCACGTTACAATCAAGTCGTAAGTGCTTTGGACACTGATTCAATGTTACAGCTAGTGGACTTCCTGCAGAATCCACCAGAGACCGACAAGTACGCGAAGCTGAAAGACGAGATATTGAAGCGGTTTTCAGAATCCAGCGACCGCCAGCTTCACCGAGCGCTTACGGAGGTTCAGCTCGATGACAAAAAACCTAGCCAGCTCCTGCGCCAGCTCAGAATTCTCATGGGCGACAGGGCCTCAGAGGACTTACTGCGTATAAAATAGTTGGCATTGTTACCACCATCAATCAGTTGGTGTCTCAAACTGCTCAGAGATGCCCCTCCAGATGAGCTTGCTGATGTTGCAGACGAGTTAATGGAAAACCAGGCTGACCATTCCGTTATGGCTACACATCACCTGCCTGCCCAGGCAGCACACAGGGGCGACAAATTCGAGAATTCTCTCCTCACCAGCATAGCAAAGGACTTGTCAGGCCTTAAACTTGCCATAGCCGATCTGGTGACCTGTATCAAGGAGCGGGGAATTACTCGAAACCGACCCCAACCTGCATCTGGCCGTTTCCAGCAGTTATCATCGAAGGAAGAGCCAGCCTCAGACAAGAAGAAGTTCTGCTATTATCACCGTCTCTATGGGTCCAGAGCCAAAAAGTGCGAGCGTCCTTGCATCTTTGACTCATCGGCGGAAAACTAACTTCGCTGTAGACCATCCAGACGGCCGGCGACAGCATAGAGGCTAACACACCACCAACCAGAGAGCATCGCCTTCACATTCATGATCGCACAGCAAACATGAGATTTCTTGTCGATTCTGGATCAGTGATCTCTCTCATGCCAAAGTCCGCCATCACTCACACGCTCAAGGAAGATGATCGGACTCTCTTCGCAGCCAACAGGAACGTTATCCGAACCTACGGTCGAAAAGTCATCCCCTTGACTTCAATCTTTGCCGTACATTTAATTGGTCTTTTATAATTGCAGATATTAAGTCAGCCATTATCGGTGCAGACTTCCTGGTCTACTTTGCAATGCTTCTAGATCTCAAAGGACGATGTCTCATCGATACAACCTCGTCATGCACAACTCAGGGCACACTATCTGAGGCCACGGTACACAGCATTTCAACAATCGATCGCTCAATCTGTCCTGGTGCACATGACGCCAAATACCTGCAATTACTCAACCAATTCATCGACATAACTCATCCCAGCACCCCTCCTGTCACAGCCACTGACAGTCAAGTCGCTCATCACATTGAGATAACTGGGCCACCAGTATTTGAGCGCCCACGACGTCTCACCGGCGAGAAACTACAAATAGCTAAAGATGACTTTGACCTCCTGCTACATCATGGCGTGATCCGTCCATCGAGCAGCCCATGGGCCAGCCCTATCCATATGGTGCCAAAGAAAACTGGTGGATAGCGCACCACAGGTGACTATCGAAAACTAAACGCAAATACGGTTCCAGATCGATATCCAGTCCCTCATGGGGATGACCTCCTCCAGCGTCTCCACGGATCCACCGTTTTCTCCACCATCGACTTAGTCAGGGCTTACCACCAGATACCCATGGCCAAGTCAGACATTGCCAAAACAGCTGTAACCACTCCTTTTGAACTTTTCGAATTTCTGGGTGTGCCACCCGGACTACGCAACGCCACGCAAACTTTTCAAAGACATATGGACAACATCCTCAGAGACTTAGACTTCGTGGGCTGCTTCATAGACGATCTGATTGCCTATCCTCAGTCCCACGAACAGCACCTACGATATCTAACCACCATCTTTGAAGTCCTGCGTGCACATCATCTCACCATCATCCAAAGAAGGGCCAGCTTGGCAAGTCTGAAGTCATCTACCTGGGGTACACCATCAACAAAGACGGCTACACTCCACCCGCCGAACGCACGCAAGCAATCGCCGATTACCCAAAGCCAGAAACCGTCAGCGATCTACGTCGTTTCCTGGGGATCGTCAACTACTACCGGCGAACGATCCCTCAAGCGGCCCAACATGCCAAAAAGAAGAAGGACAACACTAAAATCCAGTGGACACCTTCTGCAGATCAAGCCTGGCAAGACTGCAAGAAAAGTGTCATCCAAGCCACGCGCCTGGCACAGGGCACAGAAAACGTCGTAGCTGATGCGCTTTCGAGAATTAATGCTATAACCATGCCAACCAAACTTGATGCTGAGACTATTGCGCTGGCACAACTCCAGCTTGATGATGTCCAATCCAGCACATCTCTCAAGCTGCACCTGCTGAACATTGAAGGTCATGATATATTATGTGATGTGACCAATAGTACTGTGCGACCTTATCTTCCACAGCCATTTAGACGCCAGGCCTTTGACATCATCCATGGTCTTTCTCATCCTAGTGGCAGGGCCACAGTCAAGGAACTCACCGGAAGATTCGTCTGGCCAGGTATTAGAAAAGACGCACTCCTCTGGTCCAGACACTGCATACCATGTCAACGTTCCAAGGTCCATCGAAACAATCGCACCACACCAAACAACATTGACGTACCAGACAATCGCTTCGAGCACGTCCACCTGGATCTCATAGAGCTGCCCAGAGTCAAGGACCTTCGCTACTATCGACGACCATTGACCGCTTCAGCAGATGGCCACACGCCATACCACTCAACAACATGACAGCTGCGACAGTTGCACACGCCTTTTACACTCAGTGGATTTGTCAATTCGGTACACCATTGACAATCACCACTGATCAAGGTCTGCAGTTCGAACCAGCACTGTTCACCTCACTCTCACGAATGCTGGGCATTCATCGTATCAGAACGACACCGTATCATCCTCAATCGAACGGTCTGGTGGGACGTTGGCACCGCACACCCAAGGCAGCTCTCATGTGCAACAATGAGACACCTTGGCCGGACATGCTACCGTCAGTTCTACTAGGACTCCGAACCGCATACAAGCACACCAGGTGATCCACAAACATTCGTGGGGAAATACAAGCAAATCATCCAAGCAATCAGGCCAACGTCAACAGCACATCATACCAAACACAAGCTGTTCCTACTCAAAAACCTTGAAACGTGCACCCACGTCTTCAAGAGAGTAGACTCCGTCAGTTCTACTAGGACTCCGAACCGCATACAAGCACACCAGGTGATCCACAAACATTCGTGGGGAAATACAAGCAAATCATCCAAGCAATCAGGCCAACGTCAACAGCACATCATACCAAACACAAGCTGTTCCTACTCAAAAACCTTGAAACGTGCACCCACGTCTTCAAGAGAGTAGACTCCATCAAGAAGACTCTGGAACAACCATACACTGGCCCACATGAAGTCATCCAGCGTGTAAACGACAAGACCTACATCATCAAGATCAATGGGGCAGACAAAACAGTCTCAATCGACATGCAGAAGCCGGACTAGGATCTAGTAAAGGAACTCAACTTTTAAAAGTCCAGCAGGACTTTATTTGAGGGGGAGTACTGTGGGGACACAGACAAGATGCATCACATCTGGCAGCACTGTTTGTCAGTTATTCTATCATTTCATTCTCTGCCAGTTATTCTAATACTTCATTCTCTGTCAGTTATTCAATTATATCATCTTCCGTACATTCTTGGAAATTCACAGTTTAAACTGAATTCCTAATTCGTAAGCTACAGTTTTAAGTAGCGTCTCTTTTTGTAAAGACGCCAGCGAGAAAAGACGTCTTTTTGATCTCGTCAATAAAAATCGTTTAATATTAAATGTGTGGTCGTAATATCTCCACACATATACATACATATGTGCATAGTTAGGAGATTAGAATTAAGAAATGTATCGGGAAAGAAATTTTAATAAAGAAGAGCAGAGTCAAACGTGAACTCTCACGGTACAGAAGAAATTTGAAGACTGTTTTTGCTGTACATACAACAACGTTAACCCCTGCCGATAGAACTCTGAAGACCTTGCCAATTGCTGTTGCCCTTTCCGTTGTGTATTGAAATATTAAGTTTATTAAAAAAAGTATAAAAATGCAAATAAGTCAGGATATTTTCTGTTGACAGTATTTTTTACAGTTTGGATACAGATTTTTATGATCCAGAGCAAAAGCAACGCTGTGTTTTTGCAGTGATTAAAATATGAAGATCTTGCAAAAGTTTTACAGCTCTCTTAGCCGTATCATTCAGAGGTGGGCCTGTTTAGATGCTTCAAAAAGTCGATTTCTTTTACTAGATCTCTTTAAAATTTATTTAAGAATATGTCCTCAAAGTTACAGATGGAAATTCGAAATATCGTTGAAGCTAGAAAAAAAATAGTGACCTATCGCCTAGCAGATATCTTTCTATTCTCGGTTTTTCATGTATACAATTTTCCTTAATTGGCGGACAGGATAGAAAAAAACTAAACGTCGTATGGAAATGGGGCAAAGTTTAATATCTTTGGCATTAAAGCTAAGAAAATTCAAGATTTAACATATTTTTAAACGACGTAAAGTATTTATTTTTGGCCAAAAACCACTTTTTTAATTTTTAAAAACTGTAGAACTTTAAACTTTTTTTTATTTTTCTTAGTTTAATCAGAAGAAAGGTTATTAACAAATATGAATCTATTTGAAACTTTTGTTTCCGATAGAAATTGCGACCTGCATTCTGCCCGCCGTCCGACAAATGCACATGCGAGATGCATCGGGCAATTGCTTCCCAAAGGCAGAATATCGTATCCAAAAAATTTCCAGATGGTGTTTGAACTTTCATTTTTATCTCTGAATAGACTGAAGATATTTCCCATGCAAAAACGGGTCTCTGGAGAAAACTTTTATAAAGTTTTAATCGAGAAAATAAATTTTTCTAAACTTTTTGAACCGTTGGATATAGAGGCTGCATTTGACTTGGGGAATTTTCGTTTTATCACATTTTAAAACCAGTTCGTAAACGTGAAAGAGTAGTCCCTGTTTAGTTCTTGGTCCAAACGTACCTTTCCATCGGCCCGTATTGAACGCAGTTGTATCACAGCACATTATTTGTGCTTTGTCATCGAGGTTCCAGTAAAGTGCGTTCAACACAGCGTTAGCTTGATCCTGGCCAGAAGAGCTCTACAGTTTGGGTACAGCCAGAAGTTGTTCCTTTTCTCTTAATGAAATTGGAATTAGTACGTTTTCTTCTTTTGAGTGGTTTCCCATTCCAGTGAACTGTTACTATTTCCGGCACATTATTGTGAAAATCTGATTTTATTGACTACGCTCTATCTTGTCGACTCTGTGTGCGAATACGTTAAATAGACGATTTGTTTATCGGAAAATCATCACAGCTAAGAGCTTCTACTACAACCTAAAGTTCATCGACAGAATCGTTCATGCTTAATTGATATCTGTCTAAAGCTGCAACTAAATTAGGTGAGATAAAGTGTTTCCTTCACCTGTTTGTAGTAATTTTAGAACTTACCATTTGAGAGATGGCTGCCAAAGGTTCCTGAAGGCCTTCATCAGAGCTGGTAAGTTGGTCGTGACCCGAATGATTAGGTTAGCGCTTTCCAAATTTTCGGTACCTACTCGACTTAGGCTTGAACAATTTTTATTGAATTTAAACAATTTTTGCTCATAAGGTGGCCTAAAGATATTTATCGTGTAAAGTTGTATTTCGTTCATTTTCATACTGTTATATAGGAATATGAGATAAATGTCACGCACTAAAATTTCTCCAAATCGGTCAATCGGATCCCGAGATATGGAATTTCAACGAAAAGTGGCGGCACCACGCCCATAATTCAATTTTCACACCGGATTCCATAAAACCCTTTCATACCATCTCCGAGATAAAATTTCCTTGATGTAATCAGTTATTGATTTATTGCGCCACTAGTAATTTTGAGCAGTACCTTTACATGTGGGGGAGTGAGCGGGGTTATCCTTCATTTTTTCTATTTTCACACTTTCGGAAGGAGTTCTTATAGTATTTTTGTTGGGTGAATTTGGGTATTTTCACTTTAGTGGTCTAGAACATATGTACATTAAACTTACTATATGGCACGCCAACTTTTAATTTAGTTGTTAATTATGGCCTATAAAATCGAAAATTGCGGTGCAGAAACTGGGTGAAATCGGCCCTTTAATTACCCAAACAGCATATCAGGAAATGGGAGTAAAAATATTTTCTAGAGCATACTTTAGTTTAACTCCATAAGCGGTTGATTTCACACTCTGTATAATCACAAAAAATTATGAAAACGGTCTAGTTACCCCATAACAAATTTAATAATTTTTGTCCTTCTTGTAGTATATTCGCAATGAATGAAAACATAAATAACTATTTAATTCGTAAACAAACATTTTTTTTCCTGTAACTTGTTGCTGCAGAGTGTAACAGTTTTGTTCACCCCCAAGTAGTTTTGTATTACCTGAAAGTTAGAGATAGTGTCATATACGTACATATAAATGATCCGAATGTCAAAACGAGTTAAAATTCGGACGTCTGTCCATCCGTCTGTCGGAGCAAGCTGTATCTTGGGTAAGAAGTTAAACTTTAAACTGTTTTCGTGCCTAAAGTTAGCTAAATTGGTTACTCCTTGTTGCAAGAATCTGAGCCAGGGAAATAACGTCAACCAGAGGATCGAAATTCAAACAATATTATATGTATACATAAAGCTGTCCATTATATGGGAGAAAAAAATATTATTTTAGAAACCGAAATGCATGCCTCCTATTTTTTAAGCTACCCAACTCATATACAAAATTTCATCTTCCTACGTTGTTCATGACACTATATTTCTTAAGATAGAATTATATATAGAAAACTATATTTGTGACACAAGTACATTAATACATAAATATACACATGTAAACAACAAATGAAATAAAAAGGAAATACAGTCCACTAAATGTTAAGTGCAATGGTAAGCAACAAAATTGTAATATGAAACTTGCACACAAAAATATGAAAATCATTGCCTATTGGATAAATCTCATAAATATGTATATATGTACATAAAACTAATAAAAACATGCATACTCCAAATACTAATGCACACAAACAGCAACTGATAACAAAATATCTATGGTGTGTACGTATGTGTATAAATGCGTTAGATGCATTAAGTAGTCTGGTAACTTATGCCTTTTTTCATGACTTCTTTGGAGAGTGGCTTTTTTATGGAAAAATAAAAATGAATTATCTTGAATATTTAGGGTGTTTTTATTTACATATTGAAAATATAAAAAAATGTATTTGAAAAAATTTAATTCTTTATTACTGTTATTATTGTCACTCGAAGTTTGAACCTCAAAAAAAAAACATGGACATGGGTGGCCCAGGTGATTGTTGCTCTTGATGTTATCTGAAATCAAATATTTTTGTTTATTCTTGATCTATAGACATGTCATTCTGGTCGGAACTACTAAGGGTAAATAACAAAATGACGGACTGTGAAAAAAAAGTCCTTTTATTTTAGCAAAGAAAGGGTTGTAAAATAAAAAGTTAGGGATGAAAAAAATCTTGTTAGTTCCGACGAGAACTTTAAGTGTGTAGAACAGCCTGTTAAAATTTGAAAGCAATCGGTTAAGAAAAAAAATTAAAGTTCAACAACTCCGAAAGAGAGGACTCCGAGGCGCTCTAGGAAACTCGTTATAACTCCCGAAATATTTCGAATTCTTGTCTGAAATTTTCACAGTTGTTCGCTGCACTTAGTTTCACATGATATACTTACGTGTAACCTTGAATTATGTATCCCTTTTTTGTTAGCCCTTAATTGAAAGAATTATAATTTAAAGATAAAAGAGTAAAAATTCAATCACTTCTACTCATATATTTTTCTTTTCGGGGAAAACTTCAACAAGTTGACACTTAAGTAGATTCACATTGTTTTCGATTTTTTATTAAATATGTATGTATATATGTTGTATTTGTATTTTTTATGAATAATCACTGCTACTGCTGCCGGTGCACAACCACGCGACCGAACGATTTTTTTTTCTTTTTTGGAACTTGGACCACAACTTCGATGAAAGGAAAAAAAATCAATAACTGGCGAGACGCGTGTTGAGTTTACGGGCGTAGAAATCGGCTGGGGTCCACCCCGATCTGGCCAATCCTTTTTGCTCGGTTGGGTTGTGAGAACGATGTTTGTTGTTGTATGGTAGTGCTTGGTGCGTGGGGTTGCGTGGTGTGATGCTGTATGTTTTTTTTTTTTTTTTTTTTTTTTTTTTTTTTTTTTTTTTTTTTTTTAGTAGAAGGAAGCATCGAAAGCCGGAGTGCGGGACTTTAATCCGCTAAACCTAACCTACTCCCCCCCTTATGTCTCTCCCACGGGACCACTGGACAAAGTATTACTTCATGGGAGAGAAGAAGACGTTTAAGTCTCCTCTATTGCACGGACTGACTGACGCCTAATCTGTTCTATTTGTCTCAATTTTGTCATAATTTGATTTGCCGCTTCACTGACAGCTTTCCACTTTACAGAGGACTCGCACATAAGTGCTGTCAAATTTTCCACCGTGATACTACCTCCAAGGGTGGTTTTCAGCTTTTCCCTTATGCTTGAAAACCGAGGGCAATAAAAGAACACGTGTTCAGAGTCTTCTCTACATTCTGAACACGTCGGACAGTATGGACTAAAGTCATGATTATATTTGAAAAGGTAGCTTCTGAAGCAACCATGCCCACTGAGTATTTGTGTAAGATGGAAATCCAGATCCCCATGCTGTCTACCTATCCACGAGTGTATGTCCGAAATCAGTCGGTAGGTCCACCGTCCTTTGCATGAAGTTTGCCACCGTTGCTGCCACATTGCAATGCTTTTATTTCTCTCTTCTCTTTTTGCTGTGGTAGACGTCTCTGATAAATTATATATTCGGGCGAATTCGTCTCCCTGGATGTCAATGGGTGCCATACTGGCTAATACCTCGGCGGCGTCAATTGAAATAGTTCGGAAAGCACTTATCACGCGTATTGCTGATAGCCTATGCACTGTGTTAATTGATTTAGCATATGATTTTATTTCTAGCGCCTGTATCCATATTGGAGCCGCATACAGGATAACTGAACTTATTACCTTAGCTATTAAACATCGTCGGCTGGAACGCACACAGCCTTTATTAGCCATCATTCTAGACAACGCATTATATATTTTATTTGCTTTACGTGTCACATTCTCCAAGTGTTCCTTGAACTTGAGCCTTGAGTCCACTATTATCCCAAGATACTTCAACTGCGGCTGTGAAGTAATCTCACATTCACCGATGGTCAGCGATATTTTCTCCTCAATTTTCCTTGAGCTTATGAGCAAGACTTCTGTTTTCTGCTCAGCCAGCTCTAGACTCATGGTAGTAAACCATCGGCGCAAGCCATTTATGCTATCATTGCATTTGATCCGGAGGTCATCCAGATGTTTGGCTACAGCAACCACTATGAGGTCATCCGCATATGCGATTGTTTTCACATCTTTTGGTTGCGGTATTCTTAACACCCCGTCGTACATCAGGTTCCATAGCAGCGGGCCTAAAACCGACCCTTGCGGTACTCCACTGGAGATAGTGTAGCTCTGAGTGCCCTCGTCCGTGTCGAATACCAATTTCCTATTTTGAAAGTAACTCATTATAATATTTATCAGATAATGAGGAGCGCGTATATCGTGCAGAGCTGTTATTATATTTACCCATTTTGCGGAGTTGAACGCATTCTTCACATCCAGGGTTATTAGCGCGCAGTATTTTTTTGTGCCACCTTTCCATCTTTTTCCACTTATTGCACATTTCGCAGTATCAACTACTTCCCTTAGTGCATCAGTAGTGGACCTCTTTTTAATAAAGCCGTATTGTCTCTCTGATAATCCGCCGGCTTTTTGGATTGCTAACTCCAAGCGGTTTCTTACAATGCTTTCGTACACTTTCCCAATTGTGTCGAGCATGCAAAGAGGTCGATAAGATGAAGGTTCTTCTGGTGGCTTTTTTGGCTTTGGCAGTAGAACCAGACGCTGTATCTTCCACGGATCGGGGAATACATCTTCTAATATACACGCATTGTACATGTTAACAAATAAGCTGGGCCTTAGGGTTATGGCTTCTTTAAGGGCTCTATTTGGTATACCATCTATTGGTTGTATGTTGTGTTGCATGATAAATGTTGTGTTGCGGTATGAATGTTGCGTTGTGGGATGAATGTTGTGCTTTGGGGCGAGATACCATGAAGTCGCATAAACATCCTGGCCCCCTAGGCGAACTAATTGCCTACTTACTAACTACAGCGCTGAATCCCGTTGCTTTTCTCTGGTTGCGATGACTATGATGTGGTGGTGTATGCGAGTGTGCAC
Organism: Bactrocera correcta; assembly: GCA_027475135.1. NCBI lineage: Eukaryota > Metazoa > Arthropoda > Insecta > Diptera > Tephritidae > Bactrocera > Bactrocera correcta. The sequence continues at coordinate 52,376,467 of CM050322.1, forward strand.
CTCGGGACTGCTTGGAACGATGGGCTCTTCGGCGTTGCACTTGATTCCCACGTTGACTGTGCCGCTGTTTATTATGCCGGTGACTGGTGTGCGTTGACGGATCAGCGCGTCGTGGGAAACGGTGAAATAATGTGTGATGCGGTCGGTGGCAGTACTGACACGACCCGTCTGACATGCACTCCATCGTAACGCACATGTCTGCCAAGCATGTCATGCAGTGGCCGTGGGCTCTGGCAATCTGTTGGCGCTGAGCGGGCGTCATCGTCTTGAAAATTCTACACTTCTTTAGGGCATGGGGTCGATGGCATAGGCTGCATAGTGGCGGTACATACTTCTTGAACTGCTCCTCGCCCGCTTCCCTCACTGGTTGACCGGATAATTGGCTGGGCGGGCTTGTGCCTTGTTGCCTCCTTGGTGCAGCGATGGGTGCAGCGGATGCTGTATTTGCATTATTTGCGGACCTCACCGACTGGGGTTCTTGCGGGTTTCTTCTACGTCCATTTCTAGTGGAATAGGAATATATATATTAAACATGGTTTTGCTACTAGTATGAAGTATGATACTCATTATATATATGTGTATATATAAAGGCATATGTATTTATGTCTTTATATGATATTTTTATTTATATGTATTATATATTATTTATATATGGATTTTGTTGTTTATTATTAATCGCGTTCATTATGTTTTTGGTTTGTTCGTACGGATTGTAAAACGGTGTACTTTTAATTAATTATTGTTTGATTTTATGTATGCGTTTGCGTTCGCTTGCTTTCGGTGATCTCGGTTCTTCGATATTTGGAAGAAAATACAATTTCACTAATGGTCGAGTTAGTAGGCCAGTTTGTGTTCGTACATCTACTACTCTTATATGACCATCTCGTCCCCGATGTACCTTTTTAATGTGACCTAGTCGCCATTCCATAGGGGGCAGGCATTCGTCATACTGGATTCCTTCTGGATCGTTTTCCATCGATATCTCTTATTGAGATCTTTAAGATAATCCTCCTTCCATCCGCGACTGAATTCATGATGGAGAATCTTGATTCTTTCCCATCGATTTATTAAAGTGAGTGAGTCTCCTTCTGCCTCAGGTATGGCGAGAAGAGGAGCTCCGCTGAGGAAGTGTCCAGGTGTAAGGGCTGTGAAATCGGAGGGATCTTGCGAGAGTGGTGATATAGGTCTTAAATTTAATACGGCTTCGATACGAGTGAGTAGTGTAGTAAACCCCTCATAATTAAATTTATGATTACCAGCCGTTTTCTTTAAATGGGACTTAAAGCTTTTGACTGCTGATTCCCAGAGTCCGCCCATGTGTGGAGAACATGAAGGTATAAACTGCCAATTGATCCCTCGAGGTGCATATTTTATAACTATTTCAGGGAAAACTTCTTTCATAAAGTTTATGAACTCTTTTCGGTGGCTCTTTGAGCTGCGATAAAGTTTTTCCCATTGTCGCTCATAATCTTTGAGGGAAATCCGCGTCGTCCGACAAAGCGTGCAAATGCTGCGAGGAAAGCCGCAGTTGTCAGATCTGAACAAAGCTCGAGGTGTACTGCCTTTGTCGTGAAACATACAAAAACAGCCACATACCCTTTTCTAAATGAAGAGGACCTTAACATCGAGGCTTTTATCTGGAAAGGTCCAGCAAAATCAACCCCAGCAATAGTAAAAGATAAAGCATAATTGCAGCGTTCAGGTGGTAAAGCTGCCATGATCTGCGTATGCATTTTATGTTTGTACAAGGTACATTGTTTACACATAAAAATCGTCTTTTTAAGTTGTGGCTTTAGTCGCGGTATATAAAATTCTTGTCGGACCATTTGCTGCATCAAGCGATGCTCACCATGTAGTGTCAGCTGGTGAAAATATATTAAGAATAAATGAGCAAAACGGGATTTCTCAGGTATAAAAATGGGATTCCGTTCGTTGTAACTGAGGCTGGAATTCGCTAATCTAACATTTGCCCTTATTAATACCTTAGCGTTCAAGAATGGATTTAAGACGAGAAGAGAGCTTCCCTTTTCGAGTGGTCGTCTTTCGACCAACTTTGTTTTCTCTCAACTGAAATGGCGAGTTTGTTGTAGGTAATGAGACTAACTTTGGCATGTTGCAAATCGGTGTGGGCTAGTTGTACGCAAGGATCATTTGGTATCCCTTTCATTTTTTGTTTAAGTCTTTGGGTGAATTTGTGCATATAAGCGACTACTCTTAGTGCTCTAGGAAATGAAGAAAATCGGTGGATAATATCATCCTCTTCGGCAGTGATATGAAAATTTTCATATACCGCTTTCCGGCGGTATTATATTACGAGCGGGAGACTTTGGCCAGAATTCTTGTGATTATGTTAGCCATGTTGGACCATTCCACCAGAGTGTAGCGCTGGTGAGGTGCAGTGGCAACCTCTTGTCCCAAGATCCGTTGGGTTATCCGCACTTGCAACATGTTGCCGTTTTGCTAGGCCAACTAAGTCTAAAATTTGGGATATTCGGTTGGATACATAGGTCTTCCAACAAAAGGGTGGTTTCTAACCACGCTGAAACTATTTCTGAGACTGACCAAAGATACGTTTTGTGATCGGTTAATTTCAGATGAGTTTGAACTATTGAAATTAGTTTTGCTAACAGAAGAGCACCACTCAGTTCAAGCCGTGGCAGACTGAGTGTCTTCAAAGGTGCAACTTTGGCTTTGGCTACCAAGAGGTGTGCAGATATTTTATTATCGTACTGTGTGCGTACGTAAACTGTTGCGCAATAAGCATTTTCGGAGGCATGAGGCATCACAGAAACCGTGTAATTCTGTGTTAATGTTAGGGGTGAAATTTACCCATCGAGGGATTCGAATTTCTGATATAGTATGCAAACTGTTAGCGAATTGTACCCATTTTGTTAAACGTACAGGCTTTACCTGTTCATCTCATTCAGTGCCATCTTGCCACAATTCTTGAATGAGGATTTTTGCTTGAATAATTATTGGCGAAAGCCATACTGCGGGGTCAAAAAGTTTTGTCACCGAGGAAAGTATTTGGCGTTTTGTATTGGCGGACATTGCAGATATTGACTCAATTGTATATGAGAATGGATCTGTTATCGCATTCCATTGAATCCCTAGGGTTTTTGTTGTACTGGCCGTTTCAAATTTAAGAAGATTTGTATCTAATAAGTCTTCCTTTTTATGTATTTTATTATTTCGGGATGATTTGATGTAACTTTCTTTAAGGGCAATCCCGCTGAATTTAGTGCTTTGATCGCTTGAGATAGTGATTCGCACGCTAATGACAGATTGTGGCTACCTGATAAAATATCATCAACATATGTTTGTGTTTGTAACACAGAAGTTGCTTGGGGTAAATTTGTTTCACACGTTTTTGCTAATTCATGCAGTATTCTGATCGCTAAGTAGGGTGCGCAATTGATGCCAAAGGTGACGGTTTTAAGTTTGTAGTCGCTGATTGGACTATTACTTGATTTGCGGAAGACTATACGCTGGAAATCTTGGTTATCTTTATGTACTAGAATTTTTCTGTACATTTTCTCTACATCCCCATTAAAAACGTATTTAAACACGCGCCAATTTAGTATTAGCAGCATGAGATCAGGTTGTAAGGTTGGGCCAGTATATACTACGTCGTTGATCATCCTCGCAAGATCTTATATTGTGACCTTCTTTACATATTTCACATAATAATTGCCAATGATTTGTCACAAATATTTGGCTTCTATTAGCGTGTCTATTATATTGTGTATTGTTGCTGGCTTGGGGCTTAAAAAAGTTTTTATTCGACTCATTTCGATCATTTTTTGGCTTCATTATTTTCTTGTCAACTCGCTCAGCTATTTCGTACCGAGTTGTTAAAAAGTCTTTCATTTGATGCCATTTTGACGATTACTTTCTTGCCACTAGTGATAGCTCCCATCGTAGCAAAGCAGCATCAAGCAGTGTTGCTGCACAAATTGGAAATCTTTGCACTCACCCTTTGGTTTTTATGCCACCAATACCGTCAGTAGCCCAAGAAAATAAAATAAAATAAACCAACTTGTTGAGGGGGTGTGACTCTTGTGTCCGGGTGACACCAACCGATTTTTATTGCCAAGAAAAAAGCACAAAACGACTCGTGATGATTATATAATAATCGTTAATATAAAAATTGATAAATTAAATTGCGGCGTGGATTCGGATGATGGCGGATTGGAAACGGGACGCGCAGAAAAATAGTCACAAACCGATCGCTGTTAATATCGCAAACGAACTAAGCTAGTCGATCCGTTTATCGGTCCTTCCTGGATCCCGTTGGTGCTGAATCGGATGATGTGATGGGTGTTGGTGTACCTGTGTGCTGATGTGTGTCGGTGTGTAAATGCTCTCACGAGTACTGTAGGATGTGGGTTGTAAGCGTACTGTGGTGAAAGTGCGTGTTAGTGATGTAAGTTTGAGTCGATGTGGTGTGATGTGGTGAAGGTTGCGTGTTAGTGATGTAGGTTTTGAAACGATGTGGTGTGGTAATGTGGTGTGGGTGTTGAGGTCGGGGGAGGATGCTCATTTGTACATCCTGGCCCCCCTAGGCGAGTGTCTAGCCTAGTAGCCTCTGAAGCCGTTGTAACGTGGCTACCACGTTGCTGAGGCCTGTGGAACGGCGCGATTGCGGCCTGGGCTGGCGCCTCCGGTTCGGTGGAGGATTGCGGTGACGCCAGGAACGTGAGTGCTCCGTAGGGTATGCCGGCCTGCGTGGTTGCGATCGCTTAGGTCTTCTGATGGCATCATGTCTGCGAGGAGCATCATGACGCCCGCCATCGAGTACGCCGGTGCGGTGTAGCAGCGTATGGTGGTGACGCATGCATACTTGGCACTGGTAGCCCGTTGTGCACTCTTGCGTACGATGGGTGGGCGCCAGACAATTCAGACAATGCCCATGTGCTTGAGCGATCTGCTGGCGTTGCTGAGGGGTCATCCCCTTGAAGATGCCACAGCGTGGCAACCGATGACGACGGCGACATAGAGCGCATTCTAGTTGTGGTGGTTCCGGAGCCGTTGCTCGCGTGTCGTTAAGTGGAGCCGTTGAAACTGCTCGAGGAGCTGCGGTGGCTATGGTGGTGCGCGGCGCTGCGACTGGTGTAGTCTTCGAGCGCGGAACAGTAACTGCCGAACGTATGGTGTGCGTGGGCGCAGTTGGCATCTCGGCATCCATTGTTATCTGTTAAAAGATTTTATTTTAATTAGCATATACATATATATATTCATATGGACATTGGTGCCACGTAATGTGGCACGAGTGAGTCGTCATGTGGATCAACTCATTTTTCTTGGTTTTTACGGTTACTTATGGATATTGGAGCATTTTATCATTATTTATTTTTCGTTTCTTTGTTTATTAACTACGGTTACGTTATTTTCGGTTTAATCGGCGGTTGGCAAAAAGCACAGCTTGACGAGCGGCCTGGTTAGTGTTCCCGTTTGAGTGCGGAGATCGACTACGCGAATATGACCGTCGGAGCCGTAATAGAGCTTCTCTATGCGGCCAAGCCGCCATTCGGTGGGGGGGAGACAATCGTCATTGATCAAGACACAATCTCCAAGCTTAGGCGCATTTTCTGTTGTTTTCCATCGGTACCTTCTGTGGAGGTCCTTTAAATAATCATCTTTCCATCGACGACTGAAGTCATGATGGAGAATTTTTATTCTTTCCCAACGATTTAATAAGGAAAGCGACTCCACGCCTGGCTCAGGTGTGGCCAGAATGGGCGCTCCTTTAAGAAAATGCCCTGGCGTGAGGGCAGTAAAGTCTGAGGGATCTTGCGAGAGTGCAGCGAGAGGCCGTGAATTAAGAACGGCTTCAATTCTAATTAAGAGGGTCGTAAATTCTTCGAAATTAAATTTGTGGTTGCCAGCTATCTTTTTAAAATGAGATTTGAAGCTTTTTACGGCAGACTCCCATAAGCCACCCATATGTGGAGCGCTTGGGGGGATAAACTGCCAATTGATACCTTGGGGTGCGTACTTTTGTACGATGTCAGGTGATACTTGTTTAGAGAATTCGACAAACTGTTTCTCTGTGGCTCGTTGAGCTCCAATGAATGTTTTGCCATTATCGCTCATGATTTTGGATGGAAAGCCACGTCTTCCGACGAAGCGAGCAAATGCCGCGAGAAAAGCCTCCGTTGTCAGACTGGTACATAGCTCAAGGTGTACTGCTTTTGTCGTGAAACAGACAAAAACAGCCACGTAGCCTTTCATGAGGGTAGGAGACCTTAACATGGATGCCTTTATCATAAAAGGCCCAGCAAAATCTACACCTGTAGTGGTGAACGGCAGAGCAAAATTGCAGCGTTCAGGTGGAAGTGCTGCCATAATCTGCGATCGCATTTTCTGCTTATGCATAGTGCAGATTTTGCACATGAAAATGCACTTTTTTATTTGGGGCTTCAGTCGGGGTATGTACAGCTCTTGGCGGACCATATGTTGCATGAGGCGATGTTCGGCATGGAGCATTAGTGTGTGGATATATCTAATAAATAACGTGGCAAACGGACACCTCTCTGGTATGATTATAGGGTGGCGTTCATTGTACGTTAGGCTTGAATTAGCAAGCCGACCATTCGCACGAAGTAAACCCTTCGAATCTAGAAATGGGTTTAGGACTAAGAGTGAGCTCTTTTTATCGATAGGCTTCGATTCTCTTAGTAGTTCTACATCGCGGCTGAAGTAGCGCGTTTGGGTTGCAGCGATAAGAGCGACCTTTGCTTTTTGTAAGTCTTGGTGCGTCAATTTATCGCAATGGAGATAAGTTGCTCCTTTAACTTTAAGTTTGAGCCGCTCTAAAAACTTGAGAATATAGGCAACTACCCGGAGGGCTCGGGGAAACGATGAAAATCGTTCAAGGATGTCAGTGTCATCCAGTGTTGCATGATAAGTGTCGATTTTACGACTTTCTGGGGCAAGTATGTTGCGCATGGGCGAGTGTGGCCAAGAATCGGGAGATTCTGTTAACCATCGGGGGCCATTCCACCAGAGGGTGGAGGTGGCAAGATGCAGAGGCTTGCATCCTCTTGTACCTAGATCAGCAGGATTGTCAGCACTGGCTACGTGACGCCAAGTGGCTGATCCTACTAGGTCAAGTATTTCAGATGTTCGGTTAGAAATATAAGTTTTCCACGCATGTGGTGGTTTTTCTAACCAGGCTAGAACTATCTCGGAATCGGACCATAGATATAATCTGTATTTCGCCATATTTAAGTGGGTCTGCACCATTGAAGCTAGCTTTGCTAGTAGCAGAGCGCCACAGAGTTCAAGTCGTGGTAGACTTATCGTTTTTAGAGGCGCAACTTTTGCTTTTGCCGCTAATAAGTGGCTTGTGGTTGCAATATCGCTTTGTGTGCGCACATAAATAGTGGCACAATATGCCTTTTCAGAGGCGTCGCAGAAACCGTGTAGTTCCACTTTGTATTCGGGGGAATAGTTTACCCACCGTGGAATTTGTATCTTCGAGATGTCGTTCAAATTATTAGCGAACTGGGACCATTTTTCTAAGCGAAGAGGTTTCACTTGTTCGTCCCAGTCGGTTCCGTCTAGCCATAATTCTTGGATCAAGATTTTCGCTTGTATCATAATTGGCGAAAGCCATCCTGCGGGGTCAAAAAGTTTTGCCACCGAGGAGAGAATTTGGCGTTTTGTAATGGCGGATAATGCGGATATGGACTCAGTCGTGTATGAAAACTGGTCCGATATCGCATTCCATTGGATGCCTAGTGTTTTTGTTGTACTTTCCTTTTCAAATATAAGGAAATTAGTATCCAACAAATGGTCTTTAGGAATATTTTTTAAAATATTTGGGTGATTGGCTGTAATCTTTTTTAAAGGAAACCCTGCGGTATTGAGGGCACTTATTACCTGTGATAAGGTCTCGTATGCTTGTGGAAGACTGTGGCTTCCAGACAGGATATCGTCTACATACGTTTGCGTTTTTAAGACTTGTGTTGCCAGTGGAAATTCTGGCTTTGTGTCTTCTGCCAGTTCGTGTAGTGTACGAATGGCTAGATATGGGGCACAGTTTACGCCAAAGGTAACTGTTTTCAATTTAAAGTCGCGTAGTGGACTATTGGCAGATTTTCGGAAAATAATCCGCTGAAAATCTTGATCATCTTTATGAACCAGTATTTGTCGATACATTTTTTCGACATCCCCATTGAATACGTATTTGTATATACGCCAGTTCAATATGAGGAGCATTAAATCTGGTTGGAGTGTGGGTCCCGTAAATAGAATATCATTTAGGGAATTACCTGAGCTCGTGGATCGTGATGCATTGAATACAACTCGAACTTTTGTTGTTTTCTTCTCAGGCTTTACTACTGCATGGTGTGGCAAGTAGAAGGAGTAATATTTGCCTCTTATGATTTTTTCACATGGGCTTACTTCCTCCATGTGATCTAAATGAAGGTATTCTTCCACGACACCATCATAAACTTGTTTAAGCTCACCTTTTCTAAGTAGGTTTTTCTCCATACTTAGAAACTGCTGTATTGCAGAAGTGCGAGAGTGACCCAAGGCGAGTGTGTCTGGAAATTGTTGTTTTATTGGTAGTCGTACGACATACCGACCATTAGCTGATCGAGTAGTTGTGGCTTTGTAAAAGTCTTCACAATACTGATCTTCTGGTGTTGTAATTGAAATGGGGGGGAGTTCTTCTAACTCCCAAAACTTTCTCAATTGTGAATTGAGGTACTCGTTTGAGACTTCCTCAACTTGAGTTGTCATTGCTGTGACTGGTTCCGCAACTAGTCCACTTAGGACCCATCCGAAAATGGTATTTTGCGCCAGTAGTGTTTTCGAAATTTTTTCAACACCTTCTAATATGATTTGCGGTATAAGGTCGCTGCCTATTAGGATGTCTATCTGAGCTGGTGTGTTGCAGTTGGGATCTGCCAGTGTCAGGTGTGAAATTTTATCCCAATGCTTGCTATTTATTTGATAGCTTGGAAGCATGTTTGTTAGTTGCGGTAAGACAATAGCATTTGCTTGAATGCGCTTATCCGCTTTGGGGGAAATTAGGGTAATGGGGCAGATTTTACTTGAGTTTTGTACTACTCGTCCGCCCATTCCCGTAATTTCATAGTTGGCATGCTTTGTTGGCAGTTTTAGCCTATTTTGTGCCCTAGACGCTATGAATGATCGTTGCGATCCTTGGTCTATAAGGGCTCTTAGTTTGAACAGTTCTCCTCGATGTTCGATGGAGACAACTGCTGTGGGTAGTAGTACCCTACTATGATTTTCGCTGTGTAGCGTTTGAGTTTTTAATGCCTTTGAACAACATGGTGTTTCTTGGCAATTTTCTTTTGTTTCGGGAGTTGCTGTGGCGACTAAACCCGTGGCTTTTTTTGAAAAAGCGCTGCTATGAGATGTGTTGGGAAAGTTATTGAGATGTAACATAGAGTGATGCCTTTTGTGGCAATATACGCAATTAAATTTGCTTTCGCAAGTATTGAGATTGTGTGAGTGGGACAAGCAGTTTGTACAGAGTCTTTTTGACCTGACAAAGTTGTTCCTTTCAGTGACATTCATTTTTTTAAATTTCTCGCAAGCCTTTAACTTATGCCCTCCAGAACATAGTTCGCATGACGTGAATTTATTTTGTTCAGATGTGAACGATTGTGTTTTGAAAAAGCTTCTGTTTAAATTGTTGTTGCTTCCGGCTTGGGGTCTATTGAAGCTTCGATTTAAGTCTTGTTGAACGTTTTTAGTTCTGACTACTTTTTTGTCTACCCTTTCCGCAATTTCGTATTGGGTAGTTAAGAAATCTTTCATCTGCTGCCACGTTGGGCATTTTCTTCTTGATGAGAGCGATTGCTCCCACAAAAGTAATGATTTTTCTGGTAATGCGGCGGTGCAAATGTTTACCAGAATAGGATCCCAATTGTGAGTGGGAATATTTTGTGTCGATAGAACCGACAAACAATTTGAAACAGTGGATTCTAGTTTCATGAATTCTTCACTGGTTTCTCTTTGAATTTTAGGCAAGTTCATAAGTATCGTTACTTGCTTGTCAACTAATATTCTCTCATTTTCGTATCTTTGTCTTAAAGCTTCCCAAGCTAGATTAAAATTATCGTCATTCAATGCGAACTGCTTGACTATTACGCCTGCTTGACCTTTAGTTTTGTATCGGAGGTGATACAGTTTTTGCGCCTGTGATAATTTCGGATGGTTTATGTACACGGCTGTAAACATGTCACGGAAGGACGGCCATTGTTCATAACCTCCATGAAATATTTCCGTATCACACGCTGGCACTTTGAGATGAATGCCTGAACTTGCCTCTTGGGCTTGTAATTGTGGTAACTCTACTCTACTGTGGGGAGTAGGTGAAATTGACTTCATAAGTTTTAATTGATCTGAGATCATTGCTTTTGTGTCTTCATAGCGGTCTAAGCAATTTTCGTATTTGGCGTAAGCCGAAGATTTAAAATTTTCAGGTAGATCTGAATCATCAGTTTCTACTATTGCGTCGTATGCAGCTTGGAGGCGTGTCCAAAAATTGTCTATAGATTTATTTTTTATTTCTAGTACCGATTCAGAGTTGTCCTGAATCGGTGAAGATGCAAATCGAGTGCAGTATTTAATCAAGCTGTCACTCTCAGAAATGAATTTAATATACGAGATGTCCCTCCCCCTTTTTTGCTTTGTAGCACCTTGCTTTGAGCGTGTAGCTTCAGCAGGTGTACATGGGCTTTTATCATCAGTTATCATTTTTGGAATTCTTAAGAATTCTGCTTTAGATTCTTTTGAATCTGTGCTCATTCAGAAAAATTTGAGTTAATAAAATATAAGGATATTTTATTATAATAGAAAGATTTGTTCCCGAAAACTCTTTTTAATAAATAAGAGTTGTTTATTTCCGAAAATTGGATTATTAAAATATGTATAACCGAAAACTCTTTTCAATAAAGAAGAGCTGTTATTTCCGAAAAAGAATGTAAGCATGCGTTATCGCTTTTATTGCTCGCGTATTTACTTGCGTGTTTTTTTTTTTTTTTTTTTTTTTATATCGGAAAAAATATTTTTTATGGCTTTATCCGTATGCCCTTGTATCAGCGCGCACTGAACACAAGGTTAATACCCTTTGTACATACGTGTGGATGTTATGTGCATATAATATGCGTTAAATGAAATATGCAATTATGCTTGTTCTTTTTTGACAATGAACAAGAAAATGCTCGGAAATCGCCAAATTGGACTTTCAATATATGTGTGTATGTATGTACAAAGGTATGTAGTATGCGAACTATTTACTTTGTTTCCCAAATATTGTTCTTATTTACCGCACTGTTCATTTATTTTTCTTCTCTGTATTGTATAATTGTATCCTATGTCTATAGGTATACAGGCATTGAAAGATATACGGCAATATATAAATATAATTTGCGTTAACGTAATCGCGTTTATGTAAACATGCGAAAGCGAGAATGTCAAATAATATATAATATATGTATATATAAGTTTGCTTTTTGCTATGTATTGCGTTTGCGGATATGTATATATGTATGATTGTATTTGTGCTTTTTATGCCTTATTCTTCTTTATGCCTTTGCTAACTTTTTCGGAAGCAATCCCTCTCACAGCTTAATAAGCAGAAGCGGTATTGTCCGTATAATTTGCATTTATCCCTCTCACGGCTTAATAATCCGAAGCGGTATTGCATTTGCAAGTATCCCTCTCACAGTTAATAAGCCGAAGCGGTATTGCCAGAATGTTAGGAAGTAAATACTTGAAAAAATTTTTTTTTTTTTTTGAAAAGTGTGTATTTGTATACACGAATGTAAGTTTTAAAGGCAAAGAACAATAATTTAATTGGTTATATATATGTATATATATGTATATTGGGGATACATATGTATAGTATATATTATTAACCGTATTGTATTGCGTTTATATCGGTACTTGAATTTACCGCCGAGCTTTCAGTAACCGTTTTTATTAAACGGATTTAATTGCTATCAGTTTTATTCTGCTGACCGTTGGTTGCAACGCTACATACATATATACATATATAATGATAAATTAAAAGTGAAATGGATACACTCACTTTATGTTCCCTCAGGGGATTGAAAATCGGGTGTGCGTGTGTTCTGCTCTTCCTCCTATTGTTGAGCCGCTTCTTCTCCGCTATTCCAGTGCGTTATTTGTTGTATTGATTTAACTTATTTTAGTTTTTGATTATTTAAGTGTCGCGCCCGTTTTTATTAGTAAAGGTCTAATTGTTGTGTTGTTTTTGAAGTTATTGGTCTTGTATTTAATTTCACTGTTGTTTCCCTTTTTTTTTCTTTTGTTTTGAACTTGTATGCACTGTTACACTTTAAGTTCACCGCACTTTTAATTTAACTCTTTTTTTTTTTGTGTTGTTGTATGTATGTTTTATATATGTATTATTATTATTATTTTTTTTTTTTTTTTTTTTTTTTTTTTTTTTTTTTTTGAGGGGTGTTTTACTGTCACTCACATATGCACCTTTTTGTTTAAATTTGTTGTGTCACTGCACTTCACTGTTTTAACCACTTCACTGTTTTAACCAATGTGCCTTTCTGTAGGCTCGAAGGACCATGGAAATCTTTGCACTCACCCTTTGGTTTTTATGCCACCAATACCGTCAGTAGCCCAAGAAAATAAAATAAAATAAACCAACTTGTTGAGGGGGTGTGACTCTTGTGTCCGGGTGACACCAACCGATTTTTATTGCCAAGAAAAAAGCACAAAACGACTCGTGATGATTATATAATAATCGTTAATATAAAAATTGATAAATTAAATTGCGGCGTGGATTCGGATGATGGCGGATTGGAAACGGGACGCGCAGAAAAATAGTCACAAACCGATCGCTGTTAATATCGCAAACGAACTAAGCTAGTCGATCCGTTTATCGGTCCTTCCTGGATCCCGTTGGTGCTGAATCGGATGATGTGATGGGTGTTGGTGTACCTGTGTGCTGATGTGTGTCGGTGTGTAAATCCTCTCACGAGTACTGTAGGATGTGGGTTGTAAGCGTACTGTGGTGAAAGTGCGTGTTAGTGATGTAAGTTTGAGTCGATGTGGTGTGATGTGGTGAAGGTTGCGTGTTAGTGATGTAGGTTTTGAAACGATGTGGTGTGGTAATGTGGTGTGGGTGTTGAGGTCGGGGGAGGATGCTCATTTGTACACAAATATTTACTAGGATAGGGTCCCACGATTCTGTGGAAATTTTTTGTGTTTCTAACACATATAAACAATTAGTCACTGTCGAGTCTAGCTTTTGAAACTCTGGGCTGGTTTCTTGTTGAATTTTTGGTAAATTCAATAAAATTGTTATTTGGTTGTCTACCAATACTCTTTCATTTTCGTATCTTTCGACCAGTGCTTCCCAAGCCAGATTAAAGTTTTCGCCATTTAAAGCGAAACAATTGACGACACTGCCAGCTTCCCCCTTTATTGTGTTTGTTAGATGGTACAGCTTTTGAGCTCGTGAAAGTTTAGGTTGGTTAATGTATACGGCAGTGAACATGTCTCGGAAGGACGGCCACTGCTCATAACCTCCGTGAAAAACTTCAGTACCACAAGCTGGTACTTTCAAGAATATACCTGTATCTATTTCTTCTTTTTGAGTCGTAACTACTGTCGGGGGAGGAGTAGTGGCTCTACATGGCCTTAATAAATATATTTGATCCAATATCATTGCCTTCGTAATTTCATATTGTTCGAGGCAGTTTTCATATTTAGCTCACGCCGAAGCTTTTATATTTTCTGGGAGTTCAGCATCGTCAGTATCTAGTACTGTATCGTATGCTGCCAGAAGGCGTGTCCATATGCTATCTATGCTTCGAATTTTAAAATTTAAAACCGATTCTGTGTTATTATTAATAGGGGAAGCAATAAATCTTGTGCAGCACCTAACAAAACCGTCACTTTCAGTTATGAACCTTGACACTAAATTATCTTTGGTTCTTTTTTGTTTGGCACCCTGCTTTGAGCGTGTAGTTTCTGCTGGTGTGCTTTGTGATTTGTCATCATCAACCATTTTCGGAATTTCTAATGATTGAGGTGTTCTTGGTTTAACCTCTTTCGATTTCTCAGATTGCATTTATTGAATTGAATTGTAAGCTTTGAGCTTAAAATTGGTTTGCTTTGAAATACAATTAAAAAATTGATAATAGTAGCAAATGTGTTATTAAAAATGAGAAGAATAATAGAATTGAAACTTTTATTATTAATTAATTGAATTATATAAATTTTCGAATACGTATTCACCGCATAAATTGTCAAATAAAAAAGTATTTGTATATTATTATTTTATTTTTTTTGTTACCGTGTATTGGTGAAAAGTATCTGCGATATACTTCCGATTAATTTGTATATTATTCCTTAGTACGTCTATCTTTTGAGATAAGAACGCAAAAGGAAAGAAATTAACAATAACGCAAAAATATACGTATGTTTATATTTATATGCAAGTAATATTTTTATAACATATAATAGATTTTATTGAATAATGTTTTTGGAACAATTAACAGTTTTTATAAAATAATATTTTGTAACACGATCAACTAGAACCTTACGAGTAGGAAGACGAAATCAGAGTGTGGCGTGACAAAAACGATTTAGCAAAATGGTGCCGCTTAATGTGCGGGACCGCTTTAAATGGCGAAAATGCTGAATTGAAGCACGCTGGCAATGTTGCATTCGATACTTTTGCTGACAAAAGTCTCCAATGCAACATTAGGATATGTCACTCCTCTCATCTTAAAATAATGCAATGTCCTCATTGCAATTTTTCTTTGTTTACAATTTAAAGTTTTTTTTTTTAAATAGAATTCTTACAATATTTAAAATAAAGCACATAAAAATGATTAAGTAATAATGAATAAGTAAAAAGGTATGATAAGATTGATAAGATACAATTTTCAATCCTTATATTTAGTTTTAGTTGGTTTTCTTTTTTCTTCTAAATTGGTTTTTATATTTCCTTTCATTTTGACTTTTAAATTTTACAATATGATGTTCGCCATCTTCTTCAGTTTTAATGAGACTAAATTTTTTGTATGGATTACTAAGTTTGTCTAATCCCTTCCTCGAAACTTCTGCATTTACAAAGTTTGTGTCAATATCTTTTTTCTTGACGGTTTTTATTTACATTATTTATTCTTTGTTCTTTAATAATTTGAGGATCTTGTTTTGGTGACTCCTTATTAAAAAAAATTGTATATGGAACTTCATTGGTAGTAGAGTGAACAATTATATGGTTATAAGTGAAAAGTGTTTGTTCAATTTCTAAATATTTTAGCTCTTTATCACCTGAAGTGTTGATTATTCAAAGTTTTTCATTTAAAGTTTTATGTAGTCTTTCAATGTCACCTATACCAGTTTTACCGGTGGCTACTTCTACTTTTATGTTTAATGAATTACACCATTGTTTAATGTTTATATTATTTAAACCTTGGTCTTGGTCGACTTTTAATTTTTTTGGAGGACCCATACAATTAAAAATTTGTAGCAATGCTTTTTTGGATTCCAGCCAGTTCAATGCTTTAACTTTTTCTATCATAGCAAACTAAGAGTATAAATCGATACATGTTAAATAATATTCATTATTCCATTTCCAAAAATCTGTAACATATTTTTCTCTTATCTTGTAAATTGGCGGTGTAATTTTGAACGACATTTTGTTAGAAATATGATCGTTCTTACAATGATTACACAGTTCACATTCATTTATTATTTTGGTAATTTCCTTAATATAATTGGGGTAATAATACTGTAATTTAAAACATTTTGCAACCTTCTCTATACCTTGATGAAGTCCACTTAAATGGATTTCAAGTACTTTACTTTTAAAATTTGCAAAATCTGTGATGTTTTCTAATTCTTTTGTACAACGATAAATCTTGTTGCGACTTGTTGTTATTAGTGTCTTATAAACGTTTTGAAATTGTATAAAATCAGTATCATTGGGCATAAAAATTGTTGTATTATTTTTTAATAAATGGGTTTCAATTATATCTTTAATATAATCTGTAGTTAATTCTTTGTATGTAATTACAATTAGGTTATTAAAAAAAACTTTTGTTATTGTGGTTGAGTCTTTACCATCTCTTATTAATTTAATTTGATTTTTGAATACATTTAATGGTCGCTCTGTTATCTTAATAAAACTTTCGGAATCTTCATCGGCAGAATGAACAGTGTCTACGTTAGACTCAGATTCTTCATAAAAAAACACATTCCGATTTTCTTTACCTGATATGTATTTTACGTCAAAGTCATACTCATTAAGCCGAATCTTCCATCTTTGTAACTTGGAGTTTGGTTCCCTTAAGTTGTGGAGCCATTTCTGTCTATGATCACTATTTATTAAAAATTTCCTGCCGTATAAATACGGTCTAAAATATTTGGTATCCCAAACCATGGCTAAAAGTTCTTTCTTAGTAGTTGAGTAGTGCTGCCCATGTTTATTGTGTGTGCGACTAGCAAAACAAATTGGATGTCCCTGTTGACTTAACACTGCCCCTAATGCCACATTTGAGGCATCAGTTGTTAAGGTAAATATTTTCTCATTTCTTGGATATACCAGAATTGGATCATTAGTAATTAAAATTTTTATGGTGTTTATAGCTTCCATGAATTTCTCATCGGAGCTATTTATTTTATTGTCTTAAATAAATTTACGATAAAATCCCGCCAAACCAAAAAATTGTTTTATTTCTTTCTCCGTTTTAGGAACGGGATAATTTAAAATTGCTTTGATTTTATCAGGGTTAGGTTTAATACCTTCTGGCGTTATGATATGAACAAGAAATTCGGTTTCTCTCTTGAAAAACTCGCTTTTATCCATCTGGATTTTCAGATTTGCTTCGTTTAGTTCACGAAAAACTCTGTCTAGAGATTCTATGTGTTCCTGTAATGTCGTACTGAATACTACAATGTCGTCTAAGTAAACCATACAATCTCTCCCTATTAAACCATCTAGAACCGTGTTCATCAGTCTCTGGAAGGTGGATGGTGCAATTTTAAGCCCAAATGGCATTCTTAAAAATTCAAAATGTCCGCTCTGAGTAGAGAAAGCTGTTTTTTTCCTATCTGCCGGATCCATTTCTATTTGATGGAAACCTTGTCTATTGTTGAAAAATACATACACCTACCCAGTTTTTCGAGAATTTCACCATGTTTGGAATGGGACACCTATCATCCATAGTAATACTATTGAGCTTGCGAAAATCGATAACAATCCTCCACTTCTTTTTACCTGAAGCATCTGACTTCTTTGGTACCACCCAAATTGGTGCTGAATATGGGGAATCACTATGAGAAATGATTTGATTTTCAAGCATTTCTTTTATTTGTTTGTTTATTTCTGATTTATGAATTTCAGGATATCTATACGACTTTACATATATAGGATCTTCATGGACCGTTTTAATTCTATGTTTTATTTTATGAGTAAAGGTGAGTTTGTCCCCTTCTTTGTAAAATATATTTTCAAATTTATTTAAAAGTTTTTTAATTTATTTAACTGTTCTGAATTTAGATGCTCAAGTCTAAATTTACTATCTTTAGTGTTATGATTTTCGTTCATATTTAATTCTTGAAGGCAATTATCAAAATTTTCAGAATTTGATTTATTATTGAAAGAATTATACCGAACACCATTCATACGTATCATATCTTTTTCCAGATCAATTTTAGCTTTAAGTAGCTTAAGTATATTACAACCAAGTAAACCATCGTAGTTATTCGAGAAATTATAAACGAAAAATTTTAGTTTTTTCATATGTTCATCACTAAACAATTGTTGGGTTTCATTTAGACAAACTTTTCCTATCGCTGTTGTTACTGTTATTGGCTGAACATAAATAATCTTTTCGTTGGATATCCCAGGCTTTATTAAACTAACTGATGAACCTGTGTCGACTAAAAATTTATAATATTTTTTATTAAATTTCAATTCAATTGTGGGGAGCCTTCCGAGGCTGTTAAGTGAAAATTTACCTCATCTTGTTCCATTGGTTCAGGATAGCCAAAGCGTCTTAATCGAGATTGGTTTGACTCATGAATCTTATCTTGTTTTAAATTATTGAAGTTTCTATTAGTATAAATGTTTCCAGAATTGAAAGGTGTATGCCTAACTTGTGGGAAATTATTATTTTGTAAAGTATAATGTTGATTGCTATATCCATTGAAAAATGGTTTAGTTTTATAATAATTATTTTGATTGGATAATGGATAATTTTTTGAAAAATTGTTGTAATTGGAATGAACTGGAAATTGATTCGTATGGGTTGCAAAATATTCTATATTACTATTGTTATTGTTATTCATATAATTAGGTAGTTTCGAATTTGCATTAGTTCTTTGAATTGTTTTTGTTTAGAGAATTGTTTATCATTTTCATAAAAATCGTTTTCTTTTAATATTTTGATTGCTGACTTAAGGTCGGTAGCAAGATTAGCGTTTATTAACGCAGTTAAATAGTTTGGCAATTCTCTTTTTAATGTTTTCAAACTTATCTGATCTAATTCATTATACACAAATAGTTTAGTTAAGCAACTTTTATTTTTTAGTTTGATAACATCCTTTACTTTACAAACTTCTAAATTAATCTCTTCGCATAGTAACTTAACATTATTTTTAAATTTAATATTGCTTATTTCTAGGATTAGTGTTGAAACTGCCGTGTGTTTTCCGAATTCATCTAGAGGTAACTGCCTCAGCGTCGTCCAATCTGGTGGCTGCTCTCGCCTAACCACGTCCAATGCAGCGCTTCTGAGAACTTTTATGACACAATGTAGATAGAATACCTTCGTCTCTTCTGATATAACAGGAGACTGTGGCATGGTCGCGTCGACCCCTTGAGTGAAGAGTGCCAAGTAGTTTCGATCACCATCAAATGGTTGAATAAGTTTGATGTTTTGGATCGCCATTTCTCTGGTTTCCCACTCCATTTTGTTGTTTGCTTCTTTAATTTTAATGGACTTCAAAATCTGGCTTAGTTCGTCCACTTCTTCTTCCATAAACTGCCTGTTTTGTTTTTATTCACCTTCGTTTTTAATGTTGCATTGGAGACTTTTGTTTTTGTTTCGCTAAATAGCTAATCGCACTTATTTTATTTAGTTTTTATTTAATTTTTGTTTTTGTATATATATATTTTATTTATTTTATCTTATTTTATTTTATTTTCTCCTTTTTTATATACTGTTTTATTTTTATTTTAACGTATTGTAATAGTTTTGTTCCACTGTTCCATCATTACTTAGTTCGTTTTGTTTGTTACGATATTTTTTCTTCACTTTTCACGTTTCTCCTTTACGTTGGCTATACACTCTCTATGTTAAGCAATTTAGTTTTATTCGTTGCGATATTTTTGTTTGTTTCTCTTCGCTTCAACAGCCCACTTTACGTTTTGTTCCTTACGATATTTTGCTTCTTTTTTCACGTTTCTCGCTTACGTTATTTATACACTCTATATGTTGAATAATTAAGTTTTATTTGTTACGAAAATTTTTTTCTTTTTCTTCGCTTCAACGTTCCTTAACTGCACGTTGTTTTAGAGTCAGCGAATGTTTATTTTACGATGTTAAAGTTTTGATCTTTTTATTTTATATGATAAACTTTTTTCTCACGATAATAACGTTCTCTTCCACGTGCTTCCCCTACCACGTTGTTTTGAGTTACCGAATGTACAATGTTAAGGTTTTAGTCTTTTTGCTTTGTACAATATATCTAAAAATTGTTTTTTTTTTTCATTAAATTTGATCTTTTTGTTCTATACTATGTAAATTTTCATTTTATTTTATTTTTTTCACTACCACGTTGTTAGGGTATTTTAGACGATTAGGTTCTTTTTTATTTAGGATCTTCTGCGCAGATCCTACCGACTGCGCCAGTAATATTTTTATGACATATAATAGATTTTATTGAATAATGTTTTTGGAACAATTAGCAGTTTTTATAAAATAATATTTTGTAACACGATCAACTAGAACCTTACGAGTAGGAAGACGAAATCAGAGTGTGGCGTGACAAAAACGATTTAGCAAAATGGTGCCGCTTAATGTGCGGGACCGCTTTCAACGGCGAAAATGCTGAATTGAAGCACGTTGGCAATGTTACATTCGATATTTTTGCTGACAAAAGTCTCCAATGCAACATTAGGATATGTCACTTGCATATAGTTATGCTTAATGTTTGTTTGTTCTTTCGTTTCCCTTATAGTTTCGCACAATTCTCATATAACTACATAAGTTCATGCATATGTATGTATATAATACGTAGGTGCAATATAGCGAAATGTGCGGAACAATAATACTTAATAAGTATAAAATTTTTATATGTTTGTAAATATGTTAACATTTAAGTATGTACGTATGTATGCAATTGTTTCGTTAATCTGCATACGTTAGTCAAAGGGAGCGCAAAAATAAATTTCGATAATTACCCGATGTATGCACATATGTATGTAAATATGTAAAAATGCGCATACGTAAATATGTGTGTTGGTTAATTTTGTTTAATTTTCCAATGTTTGAATATGGATATCCTCCATGTATGTACATCTACTTTGATGATTTTTCTATGTTCCGTTTTGACGCCTTTTCCTTTTTTTTTTTGTTTTTTTAAGTTCGTTGACCGTAGTAAATATATTTTATATATTATTATTTGTATATTGGTATGTATGTGTTTGTAACCTTTAGATTGGTACGTTGGTATATATTAGGACAGAGAGAAAACGTAAGAGAGATAAACGAGAAATAGTTAGATCGCGATATACATATGTACATATATGTACATACATAAATATCCACTGTTATGTTGTTGTTGTTTTTTTTTATTTCTTCTGCCTTTGCTTATACGTTAAAGTGATCCTGCTTGTTGTTTTGTAGCCCAAGGGGTATCACCAGAACTTGCAAGTAGGAATATTTGACTTTGAAAAATTTTGGTTTTTTTTTGTAGTGTGTTTGAAGATACGAAGTAAGCGTGAAGGCAGGTAGTTTAACAACAGTTTTTCAAAAATTTTCCTTAATTAAGTTTACTTATGTATGTACCATATGTATATGAATATATGTATATTAATTTCGGAATATAAAATTTGGCGCGGAAAGTTTGATGGCCCATCAATTTTTTGTATGTATGTATATGTCCATATGTATGTATGTATGTATGTATCTTTATACAGTTGAGTACTTTTACTTATATGTGTGCATATGTACGTATTTACATATTCTTTTTTTGCTCGCCTTTGCTTATTTATTATAGGCGATCCTGCTTGTTGCTCGTTTAGCCCAAGGGGTATCACCAAAACATGCAAGTAATAATACTTGACTTTGAAAATTTTTTTTTTTGTATTTTGGAAATTTACAGTGTGCTTGCAAACACAAAATAAGCAATAGGCAGGTACCGTAATTTTTTCATTTATTTGTATATACATATGTATATACCGAACTGTCTAACCGATTTTTCGTATAGAACAGTTGGGTTATGTCTAAGTAGCTGTATGCCGTATTACAGCTTAAACTGTATATTAAGCATTCATATGGGCATAAATAATTTTATTAAAAATTTAATCGGAATGGGCTCACTTTTTTCTCCGTCAAGGGTTTTTGGGCAATACTTTTGTGTTTTCTCTAACTCGTTTTCCTCTTTTTGGTTTTTATTTCTTCTTCGATGTCTTCCGTGTTGAGTTTGTATTCTCTTCCCACGTTGCTTGTAATCCTTGTCTGCTCTGCCAAATGTTTTAGGGTTTTTGCACGTACATATGTACGAATTTTTGTTGTTCTTTCCACTGCAATGCACTCTAGTTAGTATGTGCTATTGAGTATTTTATACATGTGTACTTCGTTTTCTTTTCACAGCACTTTTAAGTATTTTTATTCTAGTTTCTATAATCTATAGTCACTTCACTTTAGTACCGCACTTTAGTTTTTAGTTTCTTTAGTTAGTTATTTGTATTATATCGCGCCCGTTTATGTGTTTTGTAGAGTTGAGGTTACTGACCTTTGTTTTGTGTTAGAACGCGCCCGTATAATGGTAGTTGTTAATATATGCCCGCAATTTCTTTTTTCACTTTTTACTTTTTCGTTGTTTTTTTTTTTTAATTTTTCATTTTCTTTTTTTCGTTTGTGGTGTTTAACTTAGGTGCCTTTCTGAGCGGCTCGAACGACCATTTATTCGCTGCACTTAGTTTCACAGGGTATACTTACGTGTAACCTTGAATTATGTATCCCTTTTTTGTTAGCCCTTAATTAAAAAAACTATAATTTAAAGATAAAAGAGTAAAAATTCAGTCACTTATATATATTTGTTTTCGGGGAAAACTTCAACAGGTTGACACTTAAGTAGATTCACAATGTTTTCAATTTTTTATTAAATATGTATGTAGTATATATGTATGTTGTATTTGTATTTTTTACGAATATTCACTGCTACTGCTGCCGGTGCACAACCAAAGGAAAAAAAATCGATAACTGGCGAGACGCGTGTTGAGTTTACGGGCGTAGAAATCGACTTGGCCCGATCTGGCCAATCCTTTTTGCTCTGTTGGGTTGCGAGAACGATGTATGTTGTGGTATGGTAGTGTTTAGTGCGTGGGGTTGCGTGGTGTGATTCTGTATGTTGTGTATGATGAATGTTGTGTTGTATGATAAATGTTGTGTTGCGGAATAAATGCGTTGTGGGATGAATGTTGTGTTTTGGGGCGAGATACCATGAAGTCGCATAAACAACAGTATATTCTCAAGACATTTGAACCCAAGTTACCACACTACTACCTTAAGTCACACATTGATTCTAAACAGTTGTAAAATATCAATGCGTTAGTATATGAAGTATACAATAAAAATACAATACTTATATCAGTTAACGCAACACTTGTTACATGAATAAGTATCGACTTACAACTTCCTGTACGTGTGACCGAAATGCACCAGAAAATGCATGGTCAGCGTCTGTACTACCTGTTGTGCAGAATAAGATTTGTGGAAACTAATCACGCCACGGCTAATTATTTTGTTTAGAATTAAGTATAAATATTGTAATTTGGATAAGCTAAGTTTCTGTTTTGATTATTCCAGTAAAGCCACACGGTAACGCTGCCCCAATGCAAGTTTCTGGTTTTTCAATAACCAAAAGCTTAACTTATACACATACATATGTACACTAAGCATAAACACTTATACATACATATGTATGTACATAGTTAGGAGACTAGAATTAAGAAATATATCGAGGAAAGAAATTTAAATAAGAAGAGCGGAGTCAAACGTGAACTCTCACGGTACAAAAGAAATTTGAAGGCTGTTTTTCTGTACATTTGGTCCTTCGATCCTACTATTGAACTGGATACGTTTGGTCAATCAAGCCTTAAAGAAAGAACTTAAGTGCAAGTGTTATAAGTCTATAAAAAAAAAGAGCAGTACTAGCAAAATAAAAAAAAAAACGAAAATTGCTAAAAGCGTCCGTGTGGCTATAACAACAAGTACACTGTTAAAAAAAGTTATATAAATAAAAATAAAATTGAATCATCAACGTCAACAAAAACCAACGCAACTAAAAGAAGCAACCATGGAGAATCTGCTAAAAAGACAGAAGGAGTTGGGCGATCTGGCTGCGTTGGAGGAGCAAAAAATTCTGAGCGGAAAAATCAGAAAAGCTTCGTGTGTGGAATATATTGAGCAAATTCATAGCGGGATTCTGTAACCAGTCTCTAGTCTCTATTTGAGACATTTTGAGGTAAAATCTCAATTTGTGACTAGTTACTATTCACTAAACAGTCTCTAGCGTTTGTCTCAAAATATGGCCTCAAGTTTGAGGCCTGGTAATTAGCAGGTCACAAAACTAAAAAGAACTCTTGTCTGCTATTTTGAATATACTGAATAGAGATCAATCTATATATTAATCGATGGTAATTTTTTTATATTTTGTAAACAACTCAAACACAAAAAGGTTAAAAATAAATAAATTTTACATAAATTCGTAAATATTATGAAACAAAGTCAACATATATTTTTTATTTTTATTGATATTTATATTCATTAAAGTGTAAAAACATCTCTAAATAATGAAATGCAATAGATTTTGTGACTGTCACTTACAGAATAAATAAAAATTGTCTCTAACTTAAAATCTCTAATTTAGAGACTTGAGACTGTTTCACAGTAGAGAATCGCACAGTCAGACTATTATGAAAGAGTTTGCAGCAAATCATAACAAGATTACAGCTAAGAAAACTCAATAAGCAGAAGATTAAGTTGCGAAAAGCTACTACGAACATGTAATCCAAATAATGGAAAATTCCATTCAAAATTTAAGAGTTCAAAATGTTGCCGAAGGTCCTTCAGCAAGTGTCTGATTGGATCTTTGCAACGAGCTAATCAGTTCGAACCAACTGATGCTATTTCTAACGTTAAAAAAAGATCAACGGCGTGCAAACAGCTAAAAAATACATTTGAGCAAAAACGAACTGGATTCTCTCGAGCAAATGAGGGAATTCAAGACCAAGCTTCAAATACAATTTCAATATGTAAAAGAAGCATATTTGGAGACTCAAAATATCTAACTAAAAGAAATAACGGAAAACTCTATTGAAGATCAAATAGAGGAATTTCGAGAAAAATATACAATTACCCTCGAAAAACTTACAGAAAAATTAACGAGGAACAATACAACACAAAAAATGTGTTCTAAAATAAAACTGCAGGAAATTAAAATTCCGATATTTTATGGTGAAATGAAACAATGGTCGTCATTCCGCGATCTTTTTAAAGGTTTGGTGCATAATTCGGAGCAGGCATGAAGCAGCTGTTGGATACAACCAAGGAATGTATTTACGCTTTAAAAGGACTCAATTTGAATTTAGCCATCATAGCTCGCATAGTGGTTCGAAAACTAGGCAAAGAAAGTCTATGTTTATATGACGTAAAAAAAAGTAGGAAAATACAAAGCCTAGATGATGTTTTCTGTTTTCTGGAGCAGCAATATCAAGCTCTAGAAACAATACGAGACAGAAAAACAACAAAAGCAGCCACAGCGAACACGTACATTTTATACAGCTGCACAAAAAAATTGTGTATACTGCAAGGTTCTTGGGCATCAAATTTTTGAATGCAGAAAGTTCCAGGCATTGACTACGATAAATCGAAGGAAACTCATAACAAGCAACAAGCTATGCTACATTTGTCTTGATCACGTATATGAAGGCAATTGTAGTAATAAGAAAAAGTGCAATATGTGTGAAAGAAATCATCATAATTTATTGCATTACAATGAATTCCAAAAAGAAAAAGAAGGAAATGAAGAAGATATCACAGAAAATCCTCCAATCAATCCATCCTGATGACGAAACACTCGGAAACAGCGATACTCCTAGCAACAGCACAAATAAGAGTAAAGGTAGCAGATGGAGGGTATGTCACACTGCTAGCTCTAATTGACCAAGGATCTCAAAAAACTACTATTTCCGAAGAAGTAGCTCAAATACTTCATTTACCTAAAATAGAAGAAGTAACTGTACTACAAGATTTAGGAAATACCACAGAAACTCAGCATTGAAATTAAGCCGAGATTCCTAAGCAACGAAGCTTACAATGTCGAAGCACTAGTTTTGCCGAAATTGGCTAGTGCTCAACCAGACAAATTGTTAAAATGGGATGTAGAACAATGGAAAAACTATACTTTAGCTGATCCCAATTTCAATAAATCAGATGGAATCGATGTCGTGATTGGAAGTGATATATATGCTGACATACTAAAAGAAGACATATTAAAAAAGGATCGAATACTAAGTCAATCTACGAAATTGGGCTGGATATTGTCGGCAGTTTTACAACAACCGAGAAAAAACCACAAAATTTTAGCAGCGGTTCCGGCAGCAGCTCCAGCAGATGAAGCAGGTGATGATGAATGCCTAAAAATTTTTGAAAAAACTAAAGTAAAAGATGAAAATAATCGATTTGTCGTCAATCTACCTTTTAAAATAGAAAAAGAATTAGGCGACTCTCGCAAACAAGCTATGGCGAGGTTTCTTAATCTTTAAAAAAGGTTCGCTGCAAATGACGAGTTAAGAAAACAATATGTGCAATTTATGAGAAAATATTTGGAAATGAGTCACATGAAAAAAGCAAGTGAAAATATATGCGGAAAATACTATTTGCCACATCAAGCAGAGATTCGAGAACAACTAAACTACGAGTAGTTTTCGATGCGTCTGCAAAAACTATAAAAGTGAGTAGTTTAAATGACATCCTCTTCATAGGACCGAGACTTCAAAAAGATATATTTGATATTATAATCAAATGGAGACTTTGGCAATATGTATTAACAAGTGATATTGAAAAAATTTTTCGACAAATTAAAATAACAGAAAGTGATCAAGATTATCAACGTATATTGTGGAGAGAAACAAAAGGAGAGCCGATAGAAGAATACAAACTGCAAACAATTACGTATGGGACAACATCAACTCCTTCCCTGGCAACGAGAAATTTACAAAAAATTGCCAATTTCTGCGAGCCTCACAACTATTTGCTTTCAATCATCATCAAAAACGACTTCTACATTAACGATTTAATTACAGGGGCAGATTCAATAAATGAATGTAAGGCCATTCAGTATGAAATATCGAAACAACTACAAAAATATGGATTTCACTTAAGGAAGTGGATGTCAAATAACAGTGAGATCATAGCACCAATTCCAATAAATGGCGCAAATTAAGTAATAAACATAGCAGAAGACGAAACAATAAAAACATTGGGTATTCAATGGGATCCTACCAAAGACATGTTTGGATTTAATACGAATTTTTCAACGCAAAAGCTAGTTACAAAAAGACAAGCTTTATCTGATTTAGCGCGAATTTTCGACCCAATGGGATGGTTTTCACCAATAACAATAATAGCAAAGTTGTTTATACCGAAACTGTAATTGATGAATCTCAACTGGGACGAGTTACTTCACGAGAATTTAACAAAAGAATAGCAAGAGTTTATACAGCATATACCAGAGATAAAAAGAATAAAAATTCCTAGCTGATTTGAAAAAAACAAACAACTTAAAATTTCAACTACATGGATTCGCAGATGCTTCAGAGAAAGCTTATGCAGCATTTGTATACGAGGTTTGACAATTAAGTAATGAGACTGATTTTATTTCCGCGCTTGTGGTAAACCTGTGACCTTGAAATTCCCTTTCCCTTTTTTCGGCATCCCTCCCCTCTCCTTTGATATATGTATCATCGCTCAAGCTTGTTTAATTCGTCTACTGCATCAAGTTGAGTAGACGTATGTTTGTAGTGCTCGTCACGAAAATGCAAAAACGAAATCAACGCGTCACGATAAAATTTTTCGCCAGATTGGGCCAAACAGCGACGAAAACGTACGCTAAAGTTGTAAGAGTGCATGGTTAATATGTTCTACGACGCGGAAATCAAACGTCAAAGCTCACAATGGTTGTCTCCGCGCGCCTCCCACCCGAGAAAAGCTGGCATGAGCAAGTCGAAGGTGAAAACGATGTTTATTGCCTTTTTTGATAGCCGTGGAATCGTCCACAAAGAATTCGTTCCACCGGGGAAAACTGTGAATCAAGTCTACTATTGCCAAGTACTCGAAAGATTGCTAAAACGAGTCAACAGGGTGCGCCCAGACATCGCTCGTAACTGGATCCTTCATCACGACAACGCGCTGTGCCACACTGCCTTCAGCGTGTCCCAGTATTTGGGCTCTAACGGAATCGCCGCATTGCAACAGCCGCCTTATTCGCCCGTCACCCTGTGGCTTTGTTTTGTTTCCTGAAACAAAATCGGTGGTCAAAGGAACCCATTTTGAGTCGATTACGGACATCCAGGCGGCCGTGACGAGGGTACTCGCGGACATCCCAGTCGAAGCGTTCCAGAAATGTTACGAAGAATGGAAAACGCGCTGGAATCGCTGTATAGCCGCCCAAGGGGACTACTTTGAAGGAGATGACAGAGTTGTAGAATAATTTTCTAATATACGGTTTTTATGGAATCAGTCTCATTACTTAATTATCATACCTCGTATGCTAAAGTTGGATCAGTTATAACAATAGTTACTGGTAAAACTAAAGTAAATCCAATTAAAAATAAGAAAACGTTGCCAAAACTAGAACTATGCGCGGCTAACCTACTTGCTAAATTGCTTCTTCTTCTTCTTTACTGGCGTAGACACCGCTTACGCGATTATAGCCGAGTCAACAACAGCGCGCCAGTCGTTTCTTCTCTTCGCTACGTGGCGCCAATTGGATATTCCAAGCGAGGCCAGGTCCTTCTCTACTTGGTCCTTCCAACGGAGTGGAGGTCTTCCTCTTCCTCTGCTTCCCGCGGCGGGTACTGCGTCGAATACTTTCAGAGCTGGAGTGTTTTCATCCATCCGGACAACATGACCTAGCCAGCGTAGCCGCTGTCTTTTAATGCGCTGAACTATGTCAATGTCGTCGTATATCTCGTACAGCTCATCGTTCCATCGAATGCGATATTCGCCGTGGCCAACGCGCAAAGGACCATAAATCTTTCGCAGAACCTTTCTCTCGAAAACTCGCAACGTCAACTCTTATAGAGTTTGGTTTTTGTTTGTCGAGAGAGGACTTTGCTTCTCAATTGCCTACTTAGTCCGAAGTAGCACCTGTTGGCAAGAGTTATCCTGCGTTGGATTTCTAGGCTGACATTGTTGGTGGTGTTTACGCTGGTTCCAAGATAGACGAAATTATCTACAACTTCAAAGTTATGACTGTCAACAGTGACGTGAGTGCCAAGTCGCGAGTGCGACGACTGTTTGTTTGATGACAGGAGATATTTCGTCTTGCCCTCGTTCACTGCCAGACCCATTTCTTTTGCTTCCTTGTCCAGTCTGGAGAAAGCAGAACTAACGGCGCGGGTGTTGAGGCCGATGATATCAATATCAATTGCTACAAAGGATTAAAACAGTTATCAACAGAGAAGTAAAAATATTTGCTTGAAGCGATTCATCTATAACGTTAGCATGGATAAATAATTGTCGAAGTAAAGACAAATTTATTAGAACAAGAGTAGAAGAAATCAAATAACCTACTCTCACTGCGATATGGCAACACGTTGGAACAAAAGACAATCCAGCTGATGTATTTAGCATCCAGAGGAGTACTTGCAAATAAGCTGTTAGATCACGATCTATGGTGGAAGGGTCCCAAATGGTTACGAGAAGAGGAACATCAATGGCCAACCCAAAAGATTATTCAAATCGATGCAACGTATGTAACAACATCGAGGTAGTTACATTTCCTGGATAAGGTAATACTAAAATATTATAGCTTAAGCAAACTAATAAGCGTATTAACTTACATCTTGCGATTTACGAAAAGCATAAGAGTACAAAAATATCCCGAATACTTAGTTAAGTCAGAAATGAAAGAAGCTGAAGAGAAGTCAATAAGATATCAACAAAAATTACAATTGGGAGAGGAAATTATGAGTTCAGAATTCAAAAAAGAAATTAATAATTAGGGTATTCCACCAAACTCGTAAATGTATAAACTTATAAGTTCAAAAATTTACGCTTTAGTTTTTTGGAACGCTCCTTTTTTTCATACGTATAAAAGCCGCGTAAATAGGTATTTTGACTTTTCTGTCAGTGTCGCATTTGTTTTATTTAAGTAATACTTACTGATGCACTCATTATACAAAGGTTTCATTTAGTTTTTATTTCTTTAAATTAAACAAAATTTTGCAACAAGCACAAACTTTGCAAGTAGTGTTGCCTGCACTAAAAACTTTACTTTTTTGAAGCACTAAATGTAAACTATTTTTGTGTAATGGCAACACTAAAACAAAATATCAGTTTATGAAGCAAATACGCGTCGAATTTGCCTCATAGTTTTATACGAAACGCGTAAACTTTTCTTCACACAAATTTTGACAGCTCATCTATAAGGCACAGAATTTTACGAGTTTAAGAGTTTTATGAGGCATTTATGAGTTTGATGGAATACCTTTAATAAAAGTAGCACTGCATGCTTAAATCCAATTTTGGATAGTAATGGAATCCTGCGTGTAGGAGGTAGGTTGGATAATACACATCTTAAATATAATCAAAAACACCCAATAATATAATATTACATAAGTCACATTTGCAATCATTAATAATTGAAAATGTACATAAAATAACCTTGCATGGAGGAAACAAGTTAATGGAAGCAATGATTAGAAGGAATTACTGGATTATTGTATTAAAGAATTCCATAAAAAAGACAATTCGAACTTGTAGTCGATGCATATGTTATCGCAAAGAAGTAGCAAAACAAATTATGGGGAATCTTCCAGAATTTCGAGTATCTATGTCAATTCCATTTACACACGTTGGTTTAGACTATGCTGGACCGATTAATATGAAATTTTCAAAAGGAAGAGGACAAAAAACATTTAAAGGATACATAGCTGTATTTTTTTGTATGGCAACAAAAGCTATGTTACTAGAAGAGGCAAAAGTCAGCATATATACTCGGACAATGCAACAAATTTTTTTGGAGCTTGTAGAAGATAAGACCTAGATTTCAAAATGGCAATCAAGAAAAATTCAACCGTAGCTCCAAAATTAGATTCAAATAAAATTCTATGGCAATTTGAGCCGCCGGCAGCTCTTCACTTCGGAGGAATTTGGGAGGCAGGAGTCAAGTCGGTCAAATATCATTTAAAAAGAGTAATAGGCGAAAGTATATTGACATTTGAAGAAATTATTACTTTACTATCACATATTGAAGGAGTGCTAAATTCACGACCTCTATGTGCAATAGATAGTGAAAGCAATATAGACGTCTTAACACCTGGTTATTTTTTAATAGGATGTCCAATAATAGATTGTCCTGGGGCAATTAATGATGCACAAACAGGTTCATTAGATAGGTAAAAATTAATTCAAAAAATTAAGAGAGATTTTTGGAAACAATGGGAATGTGAACATGTAATAATGTTGCAACAACAAATGAAATGGAAAAACAAACAGGCCAATCTAACATAAGGACATAAGGACAATTATCCATTAGGTAAAATTATTAAAACTCATCGGGAAAGTGATAGAAATTTAAGAGTTGTAACTCTAAAGTTACAAAATGGAGTACTTAAACGGCCCGTTCACAAATTGTGCCCACTGAAGACAACAAACAGCAGTAGAACCGAGGAACCAAATCATGTTACAAGTTTATTTACTGCAAGAATAATTGCGAAATAAGAACAGTCGAGTAGAACAAGCAGATTGATAATGTGATTTTTTACGTTGCTAGCAACACAAGCCAAATCATTATACATTAATGATACAGCTAAGCCAGGAGCTTCAGTGACTACGCTAAAAAATAAGCAATATATTTGGAACCGATTAGTAAAATGGACATAATAAATTAAAATTGGAACTTAATACTATATTACGAATTAGGTACTTATTATGACCGGATGCATAAAGTACAAGAATTTATTAATAGATTAGAAAATCAATGCAAAATATTTATCTATTACGAAGACGCCTGTATAATGGTTACTGCAAATTTAAAGGACAGATATAATAATCTTAGGGCAAATAATGAATTGTTCATGAAAGAACAAAATAGCAAAAGGCGAGCACCATTCGAATTCGTTGGTTCAATTTACCATATATTATTCGGAATTACGGATGGTGATGACCGAAAAAATATGGAATCAAATATAAAAAATATTTTGGACAACCAAAAAGATACAACAAAATTATTCAAAATGCAGACATCAATAGTTGATTCTACCATAAATATATTAAAAAAGACAACAGATGAAGTTAACACTACTTTTGAAAAAATTATTGAACAACTTAATAAATTTTATAGCGAGCTAATTAAAGATCAAAATGCTGAGCGAATGACTCGGATGTTTCAAATATTAACCATTTCAATAGGAATAGCTATGGGCGAATTTGAAAAAATCCAAACAAACACACAAATTAATACTAAATGGAAAGCAATCGGGTAATAAATTAAAAGAAATTTATAAATCGATGAATGCTGAAGGTTTAATTGTTGGTTCACGGCTAGTCATAAACATAGAAATCCCCTTAATATCGTATGAACTATCAAACGTATACAAATTAATTCCACTTCCAATAAAATACAAAGGTAATATGATTATTCCAGAAATAAAAGCAAAATATTTAATAATAAAATCGTTGGCTATATAAATTATTTAGCAAAGCGATGATATATCAAGAGTGTGATAACAGTCAACAAATGTATATGGAAATCCCTAGTCAAGCCCGACATGAAGGAGTAACTGTAACAGCAACTCATCACGTACAATCAGAAATCAATAAAGGATTGCTATCCTCTTCTTAGGTTAAAGCTTTTGAAGATATCCCAGAACAACAAATAATGCTCTTTGATTCAACATCAATAAACAATACCCAAGCTTTGTATATATGAAACTGGAAATAGAACTCCTTAAAAAAAAGATTAAGTTAAAAGATGTACATTTTCATCACATAAGTAGTCACGTTTCACTAACTTTAGTTTTAATAATAGCGTTAACTATTACTATTTTATATATAAGATCAAACTGTGAAACAAGGACTGTTCCATTTGAACTTCCAGTTAGATGTATATAAAAATAATAATTACAGTAAAATAGAATATATAAGTTATGTTGAAATACAACTTTGGCCCCTGGCAGAATGTTCATAAATATATGAATATGAAACTTTATTTCTTAAGATAGAATAATATATAAAATTATATTTGTGACACAAGTATGTACATTAATACATAAATATACACATGTAAAAAATAAATGAAATAAAAAGAAAATACAATTACTAAATGTCAAGTGAAATGATAAGCAACAAAATTGTAATATTGAACTTGCTCTTAAAAATGTGAAAATCATTGCTTATTGAATGAATCTCATAAATTAGTATATATGTATGCACTAAAACTAATTCAAACATACATACTCCAAATACTAATGTACACAAGCTGCAACTGTTAACAGAATATCTATGATGTGTACGTATGTCAGATGCATGAAGTCACACAGTGATTCTAAATAGTAGTAAAATATCAATGCGTTGGTATCTGAAGTATACAATAAAAATATAATATTTATTTACACATATATATATATATATATATGTACATTGTACACTCAGCATAAACACATATACCTACATATGTACATATATTAGAATTAAGAAATGTATCGAGAAAAGAAATTTAAATAAATAAAAGCAGAGTCAAACGTGAGCTCTCACAGTACAGAAGAAATTTGAACACTGTTTTTTCAGTACATACGTCAACGTTAACAAGTGACGACAGAACTCTGAGGACCTTGAAAACTGCTGTTGCCCTTTGTATATTTTTCTGTAAAATAGGAACTCCCGGCACTCACCTTTGACGAATTCAAAAAATTATACGGAAAATTGAAATGTAGGTTATTAGCGTATAACATAAAAAATAAAACAAAGCGTTTATTAATCAGCACTATGTGCTTCTCTTGAGCTTTATTATAAAACTGACTACACTTAACTTTAAAGTTTATAATCTAACATATGCTTGAGCCGGCCTACGTGACCAAAGATGCTTGGTCAGCTAAAAGGGTTTGCGCGTGTAGCGCTCACAGGCAGCTATTTGGTTTTGGGGGAGAAGACATGGTTGCGCGTGTTTCGCTCACTTAAGAATTTAGCGGATGCGCGTTTAGCGCAGTTGCACTTTTGGTTGTAATAGGACTCCTAAGTATGCAAACGGTTTGTATGTTTCTAGCATATAATGTGGGAATGGAATTTATGTAGAAGTTCATAAAATATTGTGTTAACTCCTCCCTCCGAAATATCAAGCGTCCCCGCTTGATTAATTAAAAATATGGGATGTCGTTAAGACTTCTATGCTGCGTCCTTTTAATTACTGGCATTTGAAATGATTTCGGTTTGCTAATAATTATTTCAGGCTTTACGCGCTTTTTGCATCTGAAAATTGCAATTATGGTAAGTACTAGGGCTAATAGTCCTAAATGAGTGAATAAACTGGATTTCACTAAAAGATTGAGAGAACTTTTTTTTTTAATGTTTTTTATATTAAGCTCTTTCATAAGTTTTAAGGATAGAACTTCCTCGAACTCTGAATTTGAGTTTGAATGTTGGATTAAAGCAGGCAGTGGTCTCAAGCTATGATGTTCTAAAGTTGTAAAATTCATGTTATTTATTCTTATAGTTTCATTAAAGATTCTTATCAAATATGATCCTCTTAATTTTCTAGTATTATTATTTGTAGTAATATTTCCTTCGAAATTATTTAAAAGTATTAATCCATTATTTATTTCTACAATATTTTTAACATGTTCCGTATTTGTTACGGTGCACTTATATGGTTTATTCCTTATTAAATTTTTTATACAATTTTCGTTTTCCAAATTAACAATTTGGGTTTGTTTGCAAATTTGTATTTCATTTATTATTTTACAATCTTTTTCTATACCATAATATTCTTCATTACATTTCAGTATTTTTTCAAAATTTATCTTTAAAATAGTTTCGTTTTTACTTAAAGGCTTAATTATAATAGATTTGCAAATTTCTTTACCGGTTTCCGGTATTTTTATCATATAAATTAGTAAGTTTTGTTTTACAACAATTTGAACATCTGCAAAATTCAGAGATTCTTCTAACGAACCAAATTGCAGATTCTCTTCGACAAAAATTTTATTTATTCTATGAGCTTCTTGATTGTTAATAATAACTGAGTTAATAATGTTCGCTTTGGTTAAATGAATTACTCTTTTAATATTTTCTAACTCATCTTTGAGTATGTCAATTTTAAATTTATATTGAAGTATTAGGGCGGTTTGAAATTCGTTACTACTTCCTAGAGACTTTATTATTGAGTTGCTAATTTCTGTTATATTGTTTATTCTTTCTAAAATGTTTTTGTTGATTATTAATTGTTGGTTGTTATTCTCGATTACTTCTTTAAATTTGCTGTTGATGGCTATTAAATCGCCATGGTCAGGGTTGCCAGCTATCCATTTCCAGGCTGATCCTATGTAGTCTAGTGATCTTTTATTTTTGTATTTAGGTAAAAATGTTATTAATTGTTATGTTGATATTACTGATTTCGTCTGTTATAAATGGGTAAAGAGGGTTGTTAGCTGGAATGTTTCGTATGTAGTTTCTGTTCAGTGCCCGTAGTATTGTAGAGTATTCTATTATGTTTGTCATGTGGATAATCCGGTATGTTCCTGTTTGAATTTTGCCAATTCCTTCCTCCATCATTACGATTTCTGACTGAGTGTAATCTAACACCTCAACCGAACTATCGCTTAAAATAAAGTTCAGGAAAAACAGAGATCTAAAAATAATAAAAATGTTCCGAGTTAGTTTCGTATGCGGTCCTTGTGAACTATTTTGCCTGATTCTGTTTTTACCGTGGAATGTCTGTTTTCCTTAACTATTTCCTCTTTGTACCTTTTTGAAAGTTTTGTTCCTAATCTTTTATTCTGTTTAACAAAAATTTTGTCTCCTGTTCTATAGTCAATAGTTTCCTTTCTATATTTGTTATGATATTGCAGGTCCTTTTCCTGTTTCTCTTTTAATTTTTCTAGAACCTTTTTCATAGTTTCTTCTCTGTTAGTGGCATTTGAGGTAGGTCTACCGAAGAATATGTCAACGGGTATTTTTCCTGTAACAGAATGAACAGAATGGTTGTATTCGTTTACAGACCATTCCATTAATTCGTCGAAATTTTTATCAGAGTGTTCCTGTTTTAAGCATCTCATAATTTCTGATATTGTTGAATGGAACCGTTCTATTTGTCCATTCACCTCGCTTTTATAGGGTGGAGCAGTGAATATTTTTATATTGAATTCGTTTTCTAACATGAATTTTATTGGTTGAGAATTAAATGTCCTTTCGTTATCGAAAACTATAGCCTTCGGAATTCCAAAATAAAATATTATTTCTCTTAAGGGTTT
Source organism: Bactrocera correcta (assembly GCA_027475135.1). Classification (NCBI taxonomy): domain Eukaryota; kingdom Metazoa; phylum Arthropoda; class Insecta; order Diptera; family Tephritidae; genus Bactrocera; species Bactrocera correcta. The sequence goes on from CM050322.1 coordinate 52,412,438, forward strand.
TTTTATACTGTCTATACTTTTCCCGTCTATTTTCTTTATAATGGCTAATTTGGAAAACTTGTCAATAGAAGTCAGTGCTTTATGTTTGTCTATTGAGAAAATGTCTATGTGAATAGTATGACCTGAATATTCTGGTAAGGGTGTAGCTCCTAATTTGACATTGTTTGGGTGGCGATCATATTTATTTTCTTTACAAACTTTGCATAATTTTGTTATTTTTTTTATTTTTTTCGACATAGCGGGGAAATAATATTTTTCCAAAATCTGTAGCTTATTTTCTTTTTCGTTTCTGTGAGCACGATTATGTTCCTCGATTATTATTTTATCTTGGGCCTCGGTCTGAGTAATATCTCCAACTACTATTTGTGTGAAACGAATTTTGTAATTAGCGAAATGTAGAGGGTAGATTGATTGGATTTTTAGCATAATGGGCTCTGTGGTTTTTATACCATTGATTACCGATGGATTAAGATATTTCTTTAAAAGCGATTTTAGCGATTCTTCATTGTAGGTTGTCTCAGTTATTAAGTGCCTATGGTACGTAGGGAAAACTATTTCGAATTTGTATGAATTTTTGGAATCTTCTGATATGAAAATTTGGTTTTTGAAAACGTTAATGGGTATTTCTACTGAAGAAATTAAATTTTCGGAAGAGCTGTCACTACTGTGGACAGTCAGGGGCGGATTTACCGAACAGGCAACATAGGCAGCTGCCTAGGACGGCAAATTTTTAGGGGCGGCAAATTCTGACCGTTTACACTAGATAAAATGCTACTTTCAAATGAAAACCATAAGATTTTTCACCCAAAAGTGTACAAATCTACCATATTGTTGAATTTACTTTTCTAACAATCTTGTCAAATGAAATTTAGCCTCTTAATTGTATTCTCACAAATGCGCAGTTCAAATTCGAATACATGCAGGGCTACCACAATCGGGCAACCACAGTTACTATAAAATCGATAACTCTCGAAACGTTGATTCGATACATGGCTGCCACCGCGATTGGAGTTAATGAATTGTTGACAATGTACTGAAAATTTATTTTGAGTATTAAAGTATTCTAACTGGAAGATTTATATACATTAACTGGAGCGTCATTTTTTTCAATAAAATGAGTGACGGGCGGAATCGATTGAGCGGTTTTGAATCTGCGAAGAGAAAAATCAAAGATGACGAGGTTATGGCAAAAACAAAAAAACTCTCTTCTTATTTTGTGCTTCAAGGAAGTCAAAGTGACACGGGTAATCCATCAGTTACCAAAAAAAGCGAAATTTCTGGAGAAACAATAGACTTCGCAGGTAAAGACTGAATTTCATGTATTTTCGTTTTTTTCTAACCTACTATTTTTTTATCTTTTGCTCATGATAATCAAATTAAGATGATTCTCAAATTTTCTATATTTTTTGTTTCGAAAATTTGTACACATATTTACAAGAATATGAAATTCAGGTATACAATTTTCTTACAGAATCTACGAAACAAATAGAGTCAAACATATCCGACAACTTCAATTTCACATTTAGTGACGACCCTGCGGAATCGCTCATAAATGACGCATTACGTGATTATATCGCTAAACATAATTATAAAAGAAATGACCATCTTGATTTTTCGCAGTCAAAAAGAGTGCATAATAATTCAAGCCGGTATTTGAATTCATCTACGTTCGAAAGAAAACTTTTAAATGGTGAAAAAACTCCCCGTGTTTGGTTAGTATATTCTCTGAGCAAAGGATCGGTATATTGTGCTCCATGCTTTCTTTTTGGCGGCGATTCTGCTTTTTCTGAAAAAGGTGGCTATAGTGATTGGAAAAATGCGGCAATAAGAATGAATGAGCATGAAAATTCTGAAAAGCATCAAAGTTGCTTGAAACTTCTAAAAGATAGAGCCAGTGCTTTTGGTCGAATCGACAAAACTTTGCTCGCTGAATATGACAAAGAAGTAGTTTACTGGAAAAATGTTTTAAAACGAGTCGTCGCTGTCATTAAGAGTTTAGCTTCACGTGGACTGCCTTTTAGAGGGCATGATGAAAAGTTAGGTTCTTTTCACAACGGAAACTATTTGATGCTTTTTGAATTGATATCTGAATTTGATCCATTTTTAGCTGAGCATATTTCGACATTCGGAAATAAAGGTATCGGTAGTACCAGTTATCTGTCAAAAACGATTTGCGAAGAGTTTATTTAAATACTAGCTGATAAAGTATTACATGTTATTATTCAAGAAGTCAAAAGTACAAAATATTATTCTATCATTGTTGATTCCACACCTGACATTTCACATGTAGATCAGCTGTGTTTTTTACTGCGATACGTGAAGAAAGACAGTATGCCGGTAGAGCGTTTTGTGAAATTTCTACCAAATGCAGGCCACATGGCTGTAGAAATGGATAACGTTGTAGTTTCTACCTTAGGTGATTTACAAGTTGACATTAAAAATTGTCGAGGTCAGTCGTACGACACAGCACGAAATATGTCAGGGATTTATGCAGGACTGCAACAGTTGATTAAAAATCGTAATGAATACGCTGAATACGTGCCTTGTGCAGTTCATTCTCTCAATTTAGTAAGAAATCACGCAGTTGAAAGCAGTTCAACAGCTGCTGCTTTTTTTAATGATCTTCAAAGTTTGTATAACTTTTTCTCAGCATCTACGAGTCGTTGGGATATTCTACAATCTTACTGCAAGAAATCTGAGAAAATTACTGTAAAATCCCTTTCACTAACACGCTGATCAGCTCGCAACGATGCCGTTTGCACTCTTGATCAGTATTACACTGAAATACTACAAGCTTTGTATTGCATAGCATCTTTCACAAAAAGCTGTCACACAAAGTGAAGCCAAAGGTATTCGAAAACGTTTTGAATTACTAGAAACAGCTTTTATGCAATCTTTGTGGAGTTTTTTACTTTCGAAATTCAATGCTGTAAGTAAAAAATTACAATCAACGCAGACTAACCTGAATGAAGTAGTTCGATTGTATCAAAGTCTTATAAAAGTTGTGGGTGATGCACGTGAAGATTTTGACTTTTTTGAAGGTGGAGCATTCGATTTGTCTGTCAACCAAGAATACAAAACAATTCTGGGTAGGGTAAGGCGTCGGAAAATGTATCACGATGAAACGAAAACAGAGAAGGTAACATTGCTTGGGAAAGATGACTTCAGAGTCAACAAATACAATGTTATCTTTGATAATCTATTACTTGAATTACGGGAAAGGTGCCGAAAATATGAAGGAATTAACGAAAAATTCTCTGCTTTGATTGATTTGGGGAACTTGAATAATGCTGACATCCGGGAAAAAGCAAAAATTTTGCAAAAAGCATTTAATGAAGATTTGGAGAGTTCATTAGATGATGAATTGATTCATTTCAAAGCATATCATAAACTTTCAAGTTTTTCAGAAGTGAAGATCTTAACGCAGTTTTTCCAAATGTTGACATTGCTTACAGAATTTTCCTTTCCTTAGCTGTCACAAACTGCAGCGGTGAGAGATCGTTTTCTTGTTTGAAACGAGTTAAAAATTATTTTAGATCAACTATCGGACAAAATCGCTTGAATTCTTTGGCTTTGTTGACTATAGAAGCGGAAATTTTACGTAACATAGAGTGCGATGAAATTATTCGTGATTTTGCGATTCGTAAAGCACGACGTAAGAATATGTGAACATGAACCGTCTACCATTTAGGCAACAGACAAACGCACTGAGCTACAAAAGCATTATGTACAACTGTCAATAAATATTATGAAAAATGATAGAATTGACATATCCTAATTTATCACTCCCAACTTTTTTAATTGTACATATTTTTCTAATGTACAAGTTCATGAACGCATTCAAAAAACTCGAGGTCAGTGCATCAATAACTGAAATGGCAAAAATTAGGCTGCTGTCTGGGGCGGCAAAATTGTGACTGCCTAGGGCGGCAAATTGCCTTAATCCGCCCCTGTGGACAGTCATTGAATTTAAGTTAGCGATTGGTGGTCGTGAGAGTAGGTCTGCGACGATGTTTGTGTTGCCTGGTTTATAAATGATTTCGTGGTTATATTCTTCCAATTGTGCCTTCCATCTCTTAATTTTTGCATTAGTATTTTTGTTGCTGAGAGCAAAGGTCAATGGTTGGTGATCAGTGTAAATCTTAACCTTTTTTGATCCGTATAGGAAGCATTTCAGGGACTGTAGTGCCCAAATTATTGCCAACATTTCTTTTTCATTGGCGGCAAAAGTTTCCTCTGCTCTGCTTAGAGTTCTTGACAGAAAGGATATTGGCCTACTGTCTTGGGAGAGTACGGCTCCTAGAGCGTAATTTGAAGCATCCGTGGTAAGCTCAAAAGCTTTTTCGAAATCTGGATAGTGAAGTATAACATCGTCTGACGTCAAGCAATTTTTCAGGTCTTTAAAAGCTTCTACTTGTTGTGCTGTTAGATTTAAAAGTGTCCTTTTAGACTGATTCTTGGAAACTCTTCCAAGCTCTCCTCTCAGTATTTCAGTCAGGGGTTTTGCAATTTGTGCGTACGCCTTTATAAATCTGCGATAATGTCCGGTCATTCCTAAAAAGGAGCGTAAACCATGGACAGTTTTGGGCCGTGGAAAATTTATTATAGCTTCTATCTTTTTTTGTGTAGTGCGAATTCCATTTTGACCAACTATTATACCGAGGAACTCGATTTCCTTTTTGATAAATTCACATTTATCGAACTGTACCTTTAAATGCGCTTTTTCGAGAGTGTCAAATATAATTGCAAGATCTCTAAAATGGTCTTCTTTGCTTTTGCTAAAGATAATTATGTCGTCAACATAAACGTAGCACCGAACGCCGATGTGTTTCCGTAGCACATCATCCAAAGTGCGTTGGAAAATGGCAGGCGCATTTCTTAAGCCGAATGGAAGTCGAGTAAATTCGAATTTCCCATGGGCAATAGAGAAGGCGGTCTTCTCAATATCTGCTTCGTTGAGAGCAATCTGATGGAATCCACTCTTAAGGTCAATTGTAGAAAAATACTTATTTGACCCTAGATTAGTTAGAATAGTGGTAATATCTGGAATGGGATATTTATCTGGTATGGTATCCTCGTTCAATTTACGATAGTCGATAACCGTACGAAATTTGTTTAATCCTGAGGCGTCTTCTTTCTTTGGTACGACCCATACCGGAGAATTGTAGGGAGATTTCGATGGTCGAATAATGCCATCTTTAAGTAATTCCTCAATTTGTTTGTCTATTTCTTTTTTTAAAGGCATTGGATAGGGGTAAGTTTTGGAATGTATTGGTCTATCGCTTTTAGTCCTAATTTCGGCTTTAACGTTCGTGACATATGTTAATTTTTTATCTGGTTCAGCAAATAATGTTGGGCAAGAGTTAAAGAGTTGTTTTAATCTTTCGTTATCTTCGGGACTCAAATGATTTAGCCTTAATGTAGTGTGTGCAATAGAGTTAATTGCTAACTGGTGGATGGGGTATTCATATTTATTGAGTAATGTAAAATAGTTCTCCTTAGTAAAAATTACTGCGTTTAAACTTTTCATTGTATCGTTACCTATTATGGCATCAAAGGTTCTTAACTTGGGCAAAATGTGAAATTTTAATTTACCTATTTCATCACCGAAAACACTGATATTAGCATGATGAGAAATTTTGACGGGTCCACCAACAGAATTTGCAATGAAGGGTTTGTTCGGAATGGGGTTCCTAATATAAGTTGGACTAATATAATTTTTGTTCGATCCGGTATCTAATAAAAATTTTCGTTCATTGCCATTTTTCATTTTGAAACGATAGTATGGCAATGAGGAGTTTAGTCTAAAAAATTGATATTGTCACTAGGGGTTGCTTCGATCTCTTCTTGTTCTTCGTTGTATTCGGGTTGGTAATCCTGTGAAGACTCGTAGTACCCTTCAGGGTATTCTAATATTTCATTATTGTATTCTATTGGATCAGTTTCTGTAACTTCAGTATTGTAGATCCGTTGCATTTTATTAGGAGTCTGTATTATCTGTGATGGTGGTCTCTTACTAGCTTGATTATTATTAGCCTGCGCTGGTCCATTACTAAATGCTTGTGGTTTGTTACTGAATGTTTGCTGCCTATTATAAAATGTTTGATTTTGTTGATACTGAGGCCTATTCTGATAATTTATTTGCTTCGTTTGAACAGAGCGATCAACTTCCATTGGTGTAGGAGGTTTTGGAGGAAGAGGTGGTCTAAAGTTTGGTTGCACTGTGACGTAGTGTCGGTTTTGTCCGTACTGTTGATACGAATTTGGTCTAAGGGATTGGTTGTGAACATTTGTAAGTTCTGGGTAAAAGGGTCTTTCTTGGGGTTTGAATGAGTATGACCTTGGTTGATTGTGGCTAATGGGTTGCTTGTGGCTAATAGGTTTGGTATTGGTCGGCAAGCGACTGATACTATTTGTATGGTTCGTCCTGTAATTCATGTTGCCTAATTTGAGACACATATTGAGAGCCTGTGGTAAACTGGTTGGTTCCTTTACACTTAACAGACTGGGTAAGTTACCGTTCAGACCTCTTATAAATGTGTCGAGGGCCTTTTCTCTATATGTCGTTGTCATGGCATACAAAGCTTCTTCACCTAACTCCAGGCAATCGATTTTGTCTAGGATAAGCGAGAGATATTGATAGACTTGTTGATAAAATTCTTCAACAGTGCTACCCCGTTGTGCAAGTGTTGTCATTTGATATTCCAACGTCCTAACGTCTCTCTTGTCTGAGTAATGTAACATCAGACATTTTTTTATCTTATCCCAATTTAATGGGGTGCGGTAAGACTCAAGGGCCGTGTCAGCTTCGCAAACTATCTTGTGTCTTATTGTATGCAGAATAGCAAAATATTTTGGGGTGTTCTTATTCTGTCCGTACATTAATAATATTCTATCTACCGATTTCCGCCATGAACTGAATTCTCCGTTTTTACCCGAAAATTCTCTTAAACATTTTACCACATCCGGAACTCTTTCGTATGCGTCCACGTTAATGCTAAAATCTACAGGATGTTCAACTTCTTCTTCGATTTGTGGGTGTAATATGGTCGAAACTGTTTCCGATATTAACGAAACGAGTTCTCTTTTTTGATTAGGAGTGAAAGTGGAAGGGATGTTAGGGGGGGAAACGTTAGTGCTGGATGAGTGCAGATTTAATCTCGACAATGTCGATGCTATTTGTTCTTCCTGACTCATTTTGATTCACTACCTTTCTTTTACGTTTGAAAGATGAAAAATATGAACCTTTCCTTTATAAAAAATTTATTTTTAATAATTTTATTATCTATTTAGTAATAAATATTTTATTTAGACTAACTTACAATAATCCTAGCCACTGCATTATGTCCTTAGATGGTTGATTGCTGGTTAATAGTAAGTTGATGAATGTTGTTGCACTTTTTTTTGTCTCCTTTGCACTTAGCTATATTTGTTGATTTCGTTATTTGATGATTTTACTATTTGTAGTTAGATTGTTAATCAGACATTGATGAATGTTGTTGCACTTTTTTTTTTGTCTCTTTTGCACTTAACTTTATTTGTTGATTGTTGCCTTTTAAGTTCGTTTAATTTTAGTATTCTTTAAAATTTTTTTTTTAATTTTATTTTATTTTTTCTTTAAAAATGTAAAAAAAAAAAATTTTTTCTATTCTTGTTGATTATGTTAATCTTCCAGTTGGCGGGTCCGTACGGACCGTCCTTTTCGTGAACACGTGTTGTGCTCTTACTACGGGGCCAACTACCAGAATTTTTTTCCTTTAGAAGCCGCCAATATAAATCAGTGAACGATTTTTAACTTTCGCGGTCCCTGCTCGGGCGCCACATAAAAAATAAAACAAAGCGTTTATTAATCAGCACTATGTGCTTCTCTTGAGCTTTATTATAAAACTGACTACACTTAACTTTAAAGCTTATAATCTAACCTATGCTTGAGCCGGCCTACGTGACCAAAGATGCTTGGTCAGCTAAAAGGGTTTGCGCGTGTAGCGCTCACCTGCAGCTATTTGGTTTTGGGGGAGAAGACATGGTTGCGCGTGTTTCGCTCACTTAAGAATTTAGCGGATGCGCGTTTAGCGCAGTTGCACCTTTGGTTGTAATAGGACTCCAAAGTATGCAAACGGTTTGTATGTTTCTAGCATATAATGTGGGAATGGAATTTATGTAGAAGTTCATAAAATATTGTGTTAACTCATATGCGCACGGACCCAGAACAAAAGAGGCCGGGCACCGCCCGTCGGTACCTTTTGTTAACTATGTTTGGTGTCCTCATGCGTGTGGTGCGAAAAGTACGGTGTAGATGATGATGGTTCGTATGATGCCGATGTGAGTATGGGATGTGTAGTGTGGTTTGAATAGGTGGTGTATAATTTTAGTGATGTTATATTAGGAGGGGGGAGCAGAAGCTCATTTAGCAATCCCGGCCCCCCTAAACGACTATTTAGCCTAGAAGGCGCTGCAGCTGCGGGTTGAAATCGGTTTCCGCGGGCGCGATGCATGGGTGGTCGATTCACTTCGCGTGACGAGTTGCGTTGTAGCAGCGTATGATGCAGCCTATGGCATATTTGGCACAGCACCCGCGACTAACACTCTGGAGTCATATGAGTATGCGACAGGCAATGCCCGTGTGCTTGTCAACTTGCTGCCGTTGCATACCCCTAAATATGCCACAATAGTGCAAACGATGTGGGCGTCGACAGATGGGGCACCTTAGGGTCTCCGAAGTCCGTGATGTGGTCGGTGGTCATCTTGTGCCACCACGAGGTGCGGTGCAAGCACCTGTGCAGGCGCGGTTGCGGGTACAAGTGCCGGCGTGGTTGCCGGTGCAGTTGCGGGGCGGCGGCCGGTGCTGTTGCAACCTGAGTTGGGGGCGCTGGTGTAGGCCCGGTTCGTGGCACATTGGTAGCGGCCCGAGCGGTTGGCGTGGCTGCGACTGGTGTATCTACATCCATGGTGATCTGTATAATTTATTTATTGATTAATTATTGTTTTCATTTCATTCGTTTATTGTGTCGCAACAATATCGGTTTATTCTTTGCAGTTTTTGGGTTCGCGGTCGTCGGTGGTTGGTGGTTGGTAAAAATCACAGCTTCACGAGCGGCCTGCATCGTGTTCCGTTTTGCGTACGGAGATCCACGACTCGTATGTGACCGTCGCACACTAGTCGATTTCATAGGCTAAAAATAAAAAAACTAAAAGCTTGAAATTTACCGCCCTTTGTATCAAAGCTATTTCTTAAAGCACCAATAATACTGTTGTGGAGGCGAAGTAGTTCGTAGTAAATAGTATTAAATGAATATGTACTTTAAATTACAACCATGTACCTCTTGCAACTCTATATTAGTTTTCTATATTCTCTTTTGTTATATCCTTTCATAAACTTTAAAGACATGTTTATCCATATTGAATAAAGTCAGTCGTTATTTAACCTTAAACGTTCTCGGACCATTAGGTTATGGGCCCAGAATCCCATGTGATCGCGAACGACTGGACGATTAGAATAAAAGTGCAAGTGCAATTGAAAAATATAATTTGAGACTTCAGCATAATGGCTGGTATAGTAAGAATCGAGCCGCTAAACGCGGAAAATTATGATTCTTGGAAGCTGCAAATGCGGGCAATTTTAATAAAAAATGATTTGTGGGAATACGCTGATGGCATTAAATTGTGTCCTACAGACGAGACAAAACTCTCCGAGTGGAAAAATGCTGACCAGAAGGCATCAGCGGATATTACGTTGGCGATAGCGCCATCAGATCTAAGGCTGATTTCGGAGTGCAGAAGCGCACGTGATATTTGGATAAGGTTGGAATCGACATTCCAATCAAAGGGGCCCGACAGGAAAGCAACGTTACTTAAACGTGTAGCGTTGTCGCGTATGTCAGAAGACGAGAAAGTTCGAGAACACCTTAACGGGTTCTTCGATGCAGTAGCGAAGCTTAAACAAATAGGCGACGAGCTACTGGCAATTTTGTTATTGTACAGTTTGCCGGCGTCATACGAGATATTTAGATGTTCAGTTGAAACGCGTGATGAACTACCGAAGTCGAACATTCTTCGTGTTAAAATTCTGGAAGAACACGAGTCGCGAAAGTCAAAAGAAGACAAAGTGGAAGACAATAACGTGCTATACATAAAGAAAAAACAAAGCCAACCGTATGTTGATCGTAATTCGTCAAATTCAAAGGAAACAAAAAAGTGCTATCGGTGCGGTAAACCGGGACATTTCGCGAGAAATTGTAATGACAAACAACAAGAACAAAATACGTGTGTGAGTGAAGAAACATACGAAAAGGCAAAAGTGGCTTTATGTTCTGTAGAAAAAGCATTTGCCGTCCCTATAGGAAATATGAGGTGGTGTTTGGACAGTGGCTGCACATCTCATATGAAAGCGAATAAAAACATTTTTGAAGGTGTTAAACTAGTAAATGACGAATTAAGTTTGGCAAATAATTGCTCAACGAAGATAAGTGGTGTTGGTAAAGTGTGCACCACAGCAAACGTTGGCGGAAAACAAATTGACTTAGACTTAGAAAACGTTTTACATGTGGCCGATTTGCGTACGAATTTGTTGTCTGTTGCTAAAATTACCGACACGGGTTATGCTGTTAAATTCAAAAAGAACGAAGCCGTGATTATGAACAGAGATAATGAAGTAGTATTGGAAGCCGAACGAATTGGCAATTTGTATTATTTAAAAACTTCGAAAGATTTCGCAAATTTGGCAAATTACAAAAACAATATTGATTTGTGGCATTACAGAATGGGACACGTTAACGAACGCGATTTGAAATCAATTGCAAACGGTTCGGTATATGGTTTAAAATTTAAACAAACTGAAAAACTTTCTGATTGTGAAATTTGTGCAAGTGAAAAGCAAGTGCGTGCAACTTTTCCTAGATCAGATAGAAACAGAGTTGGCGATCTGCTAGAGATTGTGCACAGTGACGTCTGTGGACCAATGAGGTGTGAGTCCCATGGCGGTGCGAAATATTTTGTGACATTTATTGACGAAAAGTCAAGATGATGTGAAATATTTTTCATAAAACAAAAATCACAAGTACTGGATGTTTTTAAAGAATATAAAGCTAAAGTTGAGACATTTACGGGAAAGAAAATAAAAGCATTGAAATCGGACAACGGGCGTGAATATTGTAATAATGAATTTAATACATTTTTAAAAGAGTGCGGAATCAAACGTCGACTTACGGCACCGTATACTCCGCAGCAAAACGGTATGGCTGAACGTAAAAACAGAACTCTCGTTGATATGGCTAGGTGCATGATGAAACATGCGGATGCACCACCATCATTTTGGGCTGAAGCGGTGAATACGGCGTGATATTCGAAATCGTTGTGTAGCAAGAACAGCGGGTGAAGTTCCATACGGGGTATGGACCAAGAAAAATCCAACAGTGGCGTATATGAAAATATTCGGTACAATAGCATACGTTCTAAACAAAAATCCTTCAAAAGGAAAATTCGATTCGCGCGCTGAGCCATGTATATTTGTTGGCTACTCATGTGAATCAGAAGCAAACCGTGTGTATTAAAAGACCAAAAAGTGCATTGTAATAAGTCGTGATGTAAAGTTCATCGATAAATCTGCTTTTGATGGAACTTTTGAAGAATTTGAGCACGAAAATGAAAAAGACGTTGAATATGAAAACAAAATGGACGTTATATTCGAAAATAGCAATACAGATAGCGAGGTCGAATGTAGGTATGAAGAGTCGGTAGACCAGTCTAATTGTGAGGTAGGTGTAGGTAATAAACTACGGGGCAGAGGCCGACCATCGTATGTACGTACGGGGCAAAGGGGGCGACCACGAAAAGTGTATCGCCAGTTAACCGCCAATAATGATTCAGAGGGGGAGGTTACTGATCCAGACGATTTTTACGAGTGCAACGAAGCACGTTTTATAATTCATGATCCGCAAACTTTGGCGGAGGCATTGAAGTGCGAGGACGCGTCTTTATGGGTAAAGGCGCTTGAAGACGAATTTTTGGCACATATAAGAAACAAAACTTGGAAAATAGTCGAAAAGCCTTTGAATCGTAAAGTAATTGGTAACAAGTTTGTGTTCCGTACCAAAGATGAACATTTAAAGAAAGTTCGACTGGTTGCAAAGGGTTATGCTCAAAGACCGGGGGAAGATTTTCACGAAGTTTCCTCTTCGGTTGCACGGTCAACTTCAGTACGGCTCTTTACAGCACTGAGTACAAAGCTGTATCTCCAAATACATCAGATGGATGTGGTCACCGCATATTTGAATGGAGATCTAGACGAAAACATCTACATGGATATTCCAGATTTACTTATGTGTTGAAGAAAATTCAACGAGGTCAACCTGTGGGCTTAAAAGGTTTGACGAAGTATAGTAGCGAAATACAACAAACAGCAAGAGAGTGGCAAGCAGCTCTACAACGAGAAAACCCCGTATGGCTAGTAAAGAGAGCATTGTATGGTTTGCGACAGTCAGGGTTAATGTGGTATTACAAATTATCAGCAACTCTAAACATGATTGGATTAAAATCAACGAAATTTGATCCATGTTTGTACGTACGTCGAGAAGGTGGTAACATAATGTTGGCCATTATATACGTAGATGATTTGTTGTTAGCATCAAATTACGAAATTTGGTAAAAAACAACGAAGAAAACGCTTTCGCAACATTTCGATATGAAGGATATCGGTTACGTCAATCGTTGTTTGGGTACAGATTTTCATCAGAATCTAGAGAAAGGCGAAATATTTCTATCGCAGAAGACATACGCGGAATCAATAGTGAAGCAATTCGGAATGTTAGAGTGCAATCCTTCGAAAACACCAATAGAAGTGAACTGCAAACTTACCATTCCTACAACAAAAAATGAGGCGATTATGGCAAAATATCCATACCAAAGCTTAATCGGCGCTTTGATGTATTTAGCGGTATCTACAAGACCAGATATAGCGTATGCCGTAAATTTTATGAGTCAATTTAACAGCAACTACACTGAAGAGCATTGGAAATCAGCAAAAAGAATTTTACGTTACGTCAAGGGCACAGCACAAAACCCTGTTGTAGAAAACCCTGTATAAGAAGACAGGTGCAGATTTGTATGGTGTAGTCGATGCTGATTGGGGAGCAAATTCAACAGACAGACGATCGTATTCAGGTTTTGCATGTATATATGCTGGGTCGTCTATAAGTTGGGAAGCACGGAAGCAACGTACTGTTTCGCTTTCCAGTACTGAGTCAGAGTACATCGCCATAACTGAGGCGGCTAAGGAAGCCCTTTATTTGAAAGGCGCTTTGAAAGAGGTGGGAATTGAGTGTACCAGCGTAAAGTTATTTAACGATAACCAGAGTGCACAAAAGTTAGCAGTATCTTCGAATTTCCATCCTCGGACGAAGCATATTGATGTACGGCATCATTTTATCCGAGACTGCGTACGAGATAAGGCAATTACACTAGAGTATATGTCAACACAGAAAATGCCAGCGGACATATTAACCAAGGGTCTTACGAAACTGACGCATAGTAATTGTTCATCAAGTTTGGGCCTTACCGAATGCAATCAAGAAGAAGAAGAATAAGCTCTCTACTTCGAGAAGAAGTGTTGTGGAGGCGAAGTAGTTCGTAGTAAATAGTATTAAATGAATATGTACTTTAAATTACAACCATGTACCTCTTGCAACTCTGTATTACTTTTCTATATTCTCTTTTGTTATATCCTTTCATAAACTGTAAAGACATGTTTATCCATATTGAATAAAGTCAGTCGTTATTTAACCTTAAACGTTCTCGGACCATTAAATACTAACGGTAAATACATTTTTGCTCTATCCCATTCGTAGGGGGCTACGAAGAGCGCGCGAAGTGAGACAATAGAAACAAGCGGACTGTGCAGTGAAAATAGCTTAAAAATTATCTCTTATAATAAATTAAATTGCAATATAAAATCGTGCTTAATCCCCATAAATCGAAATGTGTATTGAGAATAAATGTATATGTTGTATAAGAAAGTAGTTTTTATATAATAATATGTTGTTTGATTACTTTAAAACAATTGTTTCATAAGAGCCCTTTTGAGTGCTATGTTTTTCTTTGTACATCGATTTCAGGCATACAAAAAGTTGTGGTCCCTGTCTCGCCCTCAAATGAATCAAGTTTGTTTATATTAGTTAATGTTTTGTAAGTCTATGCTATTGATTTCAGCTGCAACTTTTTGCAACTTTCTTTGTTATTCATGTTTTTCTACCCGGCCTGCGATTTTTTGTGTGTTATTTTTTGTATTTACGTGTATGTATATTTGTGCATATTTTAATGTTTTTTATGTTTTCATATTTTTTTATATATATTGAGCTTTGGTTTTAGTTTTATCATTTTCTCACTTTTATCAAATGTTTGTTTTCTTTTACTTAGGCACAACATATATGTATCACATCATATAGTATATTTGGTAAAGAAATATCACTTATCACCAAAGCAAATTTAATAAAGCTTCCGGATCTACTTATTAGAAGTTTCGTTAACAAAAAACTTGATGTTAACTTTTTACCCTGCTATGATAACATTTTAAAGGGAAAATAGTTATCCTGAGCAAATAAAGGTCTCAGAATCGGGATACACTTAAATTATCGAATTTCAAAATGCCGACAAAATTTAAAAAGGCAGCTAAATAAAAAAACCAACAAATCAAAACACCCACATGTGAAAAATATTTTATCACAGAAAGAGAATTCTACTGACTAAGGGTTATGATCCTAAGCGTGTTCGTGGCCGGAGGCCGAAGGCCGCCAGGGCTCGAACGAACAAAGCCACCTTTACTTGATTTGTCGGGATTGTGATTTGTCGGTATTTTGATTTGTCGGAATTTTAATTCGTCAGTGTTTTGATTTGTCGGTATTTTGAGTGTCGGGATTCTAAATTTCGAGATTTCGATTGTCGGCATTAAGTTATACACGCCTCAGAATCTGATGTTGAGTTGAGATAAAATAAAATTATTGCACTACATTGCCTCACAAATGTAATTAATGAACGGAATGAGCCCTCTAATAACCTATTATCAATAGGAATATGTGGCTTTGATGGCAATTCCGGTCAGAGCGAATATAAGCAGAAATTTGAAAATAATAATTTGGAAGACAATAATTTATTTGTCACGACTGATGTATGTCCCTTACAATTGATAATAAAATCGCAAAATGATGAAGAGCACAAACAAATTTATAAAAATCCACCCGCTACTGTCGTCCAGGTCCATATGAGGAGCGCTTGGGGGTATAAATCGCTAATTGATACCTTGAGGAGCGTACTTTTGTACGATGTCGGGTGACACTAAAAAATCCACAAATTGCTTTTCTGTGGCTCGTTAAGCTCCAATAAAGGTTTTGTCATTATCGCTCATGATTTTTGATGGGTAGTCACGTCGAGCGACGAAGCGAGCAAATGCCGCGAGAAAAGCCTCTGTCGTCAGATTACTACATAGCTCAAGATGTACTGCCTTTTTCGTGAAACATACAAAGACAGCCACATAGCCTTTCATGAGAGTGGGAGACCTTTACCTGGAAAGGCATGCAAAATCAACACCTTTTGGGGTGAAAGGCAGAGGGAAATTGCAGCTTTCACGTGGAAGTGCTGCCATAATCCGCGTTCTTCTGTTTGTGCATAGTGCAAATCTTGCACGTGAAGTTGCACTTCTTGATTTGCGACTTAAGACGAGGGATATAATACTCCTGGCGTACCATATGAAGCATGCGGCGATGTTCGGCGTGTAGCATTAAGATGTGGATGTAATTGAGGACTAATATGGCAAATGGTGACTATGAGTGGCGTTCATTGTATGTTAGGCTTGAATTAGCAAGCCGACCATTAGCACGAAACAAACCTTTCCTGTCCAAAAATGGGTTTAGAACTACGAGCGGGCTTTTTTTTATCAATCGGCTTCGATTCTTTTAGTAGTGAAATATCGCAGCTGAAGTACCGCGCTTGTGTATATGCGATTAGTATGAACTTTGCCTTTTGTAACACTAGGAGCGTCACTGTGTTGCATGGGAAATTATGTGATCCCTTGACTTTGCTTTTGAGTTGCTCGATAAATTTGAACATGTAAGCAATTACTCTGAGAGCTCTTGGAAACGATGAAAATCGTTCAAGGATGTCGGCATCATCCATTAATGTGTGAAAGGTGGCGAGTTTTCGACCTACTGGGGCGATAATGTTGCGCATGGGGGACTGTGGCTAAGAATCAGGAGATTCTATCAACCATCGGGGGCCATTCCACCAGAGGGTGGTAGTGGCAAGGTGCAGTGGCTTGCTCCCTCTTGTACCTGATCGGCAGGATTGTCAGCACTGGCTACGTGACGCCAAGTGGCTGATCCCACTAGATCAAGTATTTGAGACGTACGGTTAGAAATATACGCTTGTTGGCTGGTACAATTTCGGAATCGGACTACATATATAGCTTGAATTATGTCATGTTTAAATGCATTTGCACCATGGCCACCAATTTGGAAAGTAGTAGAAGGCGCCACATAACTTAAGTCGTGGGAGACTTATAGTTTTTAAAGGTGCCACCTTTGCTTTGGTATTAATAAGTGGCTTGTGGTCGTGGTGTTACTTTACGTGCGCACATAGATAGTAGCACAGTCCACGTCCATCTTGATCTCTGTAAAAAATTGTATTTGAATATACATGGAAGTATATAAATGGAATGTGCGATTGTGCCACATTATATGGCATGACTGGTTCGTCGTATTGATCGACCTTTTCTGTAATATTTATTGTTAGTGTTAACAGTTTCTTGCGGGTTGCGGTTTTATTGATTTATATTCATTGTTTGATTGACTTTTGTTTGTGTTTCCGCATTATGTTCGGATTATTTAGTATCAGATTTTCGCTACTATCCGCGGTTGGTAGAAAGCATAATTAAACCAGCGGTCTGGTGAGAATTCTGCTTTGAGTACGGAGAACAATTACCCGGATGTGACCGTCTGAGCCATAATGGAGCTTTTCTATACGGCCAAGTCGCCATTCGTCGTTAATAAGTACACAATCTCCAAGCTTTGGCGTATTTTCTGATGTTTTACATCAATACCTCTGGTGGAGGTCCTTTAAATAGTCTTCTTTCCATCTACGACTGAAATTATGATGGAGAATTTTAATTCTCTCCCATCGATTTAATAAGGATAGCGACTCCAGCCTGGCTCAAATGGTGCTAGAATGGCTTCTCCCTTGAGAAAGTACCCTGGAGTTAGAGCTGTGAGATCTGAGGGATCTTGCGAGAGTGTTGTTAGTGGTCGTGAATTGAGAACAGTTTCAATGCCAATCAATAGTATTGTAAATTTTTCGTAATTAAATGTGTAGTTTCCAGCTACCTTTTTTATGTGGGATTTGAAGCTTTTTACAGCTGATTCCCATAAACCACCCACATCAGAAGCTCTTGGGGGATGAATTGCCAATTAATGCCTTGTCGAGCGTACTTTTGTACAATCTCAGGAAAGACTTGTTTAATAAAGTCCACAAACTGTTTTTCTGTGTCTCTTTGAGCCCCTATAGAGGTTTTTCCATTGTCGCTCATAAGCTCGGACGGAAAACCGCGTCGTCGAACGAAGCGAGCAAATGCCGCGAGAAAAGCGGCAGATTAATACAAAGCTCGAGTGCACTGCTTTTGTCGTAAAATACACAAAGACGGCCACGTAGAATTTCATTCGAGTGGGAGACCTTAGCATGGACACCTTTATCTGAAAAGGCCCAGCAAAGTCGATACCAGTAATAATGAAAGGCAGAGCGAAGTTGCAGCAATCAAGTGGAATGCTGTAATAATCTGCGTCCTCATCTTCTGTTTATGCATAGTGCAGATCTTGCACATGGAAATTCACTTTTTAATTTGAGGCTTAAGTCGAGGAATATAGAAGTCTTGGCGGATTATATGTTGCATTAGGCGATGTTCTGCGTACAACATTAGTATTTGCATATACTTGAGTAGCAATGTTGCAAGTCGTGACTTCTCTGGTATGGATGTGGTATATCTCTGGTTTGCGTTCGTTATATATCAGGCTTGAGTTGACAAGACGACCATTAGCCCGAAGCAGACCTTTCGTATCCAGAAATGGATTTAGTACTAAGAGGGAGCTCTTTTTGTCAATCGGTTTTGATTCTCTTAGTAGTGACATCTCGCAGCTGAAGTGGCGGAACTGAGTATAAGTGGTAAGAGCGATCTTTGCCTTTTCTGGGTCTGGGTGCGTCAATGTATCGCCTTGGGAGAACAGCGTGGGTTCTTCCTTCACTCTAATTTTGAATCGCTTGATGAAATTTAACATGTAAGCGATTACCCTGAGTGCTCGGGGGTATGATGAAAATCGCTCAAGGATGTCAGTATCATCCAATGTCGAGTTAAAGGAGTCGATTTTTCGACTTTCTGGGACAATTATGTTGCGCATGGGCGATGGTGGCAAAGAATCGTCGGATTCTGTTAACCATCGAGAACCATTCCGCCAAAGAGTGGTGGTAGCAAGGTGCAGAGGCTTTCACCCTCTTGGGCCTAGTTCGGCAGGATTGTCAGCACTGGCTACGTGGCTGATCCCACTACGTCAAGGATTTGAGACGTTCGATTGGAAATAAGTATACGTCTTCCATGCACGAGGAGGTTTTTCTAACCAGGCTAATACAATTTCGGAATCAGACCAGAGATAGAATTTATATTTGGTCATATTTAGATGCGTTTGCACCATGGATACTAGTTTGGCTAGTAGTAGCGCGCCACTCGTCGCAGACTTATTGTTTTTAGCGGATCCACCTTTGCCTTGGCTACTAGAAGGTGACTGGTGGTCGCTGTGTCGGATTGTGTGCGCACATAGATGGTGGGACAATATGCCTTTTCAGAGGCATCACAGAAGTCATGTAGTTCGACTTTGTGCTCTAGGGCATAAATTATCCGTCGTGGGATTTGTATCTGTGAGATATCATTCAGATTACTCACGAACTGGAACCACTTTTCCAAACGAAGCGGTTTCACTTGTTCATGCCAGTCAGTTCCGTCTAGCCATATCTCTTGTATTCGAATTTTTGCTTGTATCATAATTGGCGAAAGCCAACCTGCGTGGTCAAAAAGTTTTACCACCGAGGATAAAATTTGTTTTAGCTGATATTGCGGATATTGACTCATTAGTGTATGAAAACTTGTTATATATCGCAATCCATTGTATCCCCAAAGTTTTTGTTGTGCTTTCCTTTTCGAATTTAAGGAAATTAGTGTCTAATAGATTTTTTATAGGTACTCTACTGCATTGAGAGCCTGTGTCACTTGTGCTACTGACTCGTATGCCTGTGGAAGACTGTGGCTTTCAGACAGAATATAGTCTACATACATACGTTTGTGTTTTCAACACTTGTGGTGCCACAGGAAATTCTGACTTTGTGTCTTCTGCCAGTTTGTGGAGTGTACGAGTGGCTAGGTATGGGGCACAGGTAACGCCAAAGGTAACTGTTTATAATTTATAGTCCCGTAGTGGACTATTGGGAGATTTTCGGAAAATAATTCGCTGAAAGTCTTGATAATCTTTGTGTACGACTATTTGTCAATAAATTTTTTCGACATTCCCATTGCAAAGGTATTTATATATATGCCAGTTTAATATAAGGAGCATTAAATCTGACTGAAACGTGGATCCCGTAAATAAAATGTTATATATTTTCCCCGAACTTTGGATTTTGATGCATTAAAGACAACTCTTACCTTTGTCCTTTGTCTGGCTTTACTACTGCGTAATGTGGCAGGTAAAAAGCTTAGTATTTACTTTTTGTAATTTTTTTCGCCAAGGCTGACTTCCTCCATGTGATCTAAATGGAGGTATTCTTCTAAAACCCTATCGTATTCTGGTTTTAGCTCGCATTTTTTATGTAGGTTTGTTTGCATACTTCAAAACTATTAAATAGCAGAGGTGCGGG
>CM050322.1:53033372-53196001 GCA_027475135.1 Bactrocera correcta
TGGCGTAACATTTATCTTTAAAAGCTCCCCACAGAAAATAGTCCAACGGAATTAAATCGCAGCTCCTGGGAGGCCAATTCAGCCTCTTTTGCTGATTAAGCGATTTGCGAAGATAGGGCGTAAAAGATTGAGTGTAGCGTTTGCTGTATGGCACGTAGCACCGTCCTTCTGCAACCAAATGTTTTCCAAGTTTTCCTCTTTAATTTGCTTGAAGAAAAATCCGGTTAACATTGCGCGATATCGCTCACTATTGATGGTTACAGCGGTTCCTTCTTCATTTTCGAAGAAATGGGCCGATGATTCCACCAGACCAAAATCCGTACCAAACAGTGATTCGTGCTGGGTGCATTGGCTTCTCGACGACTACGTGCGGGTTTTCTGTGCCCCAAATGCGACAATTCTGCTTGTTAACGTAACCATCGAGGTGGAAATGAGCCTCGTTCGAAAAGATGATTTTTCGGTAAAATTGACCATCCACTTGACTCACCACTTTGGAAAAAAGTTTCCAATATTTCCCAGTTTTCTTCTAGTGCTTAGCGACTCATTTCGTAAATTTTAGGCTTTTTACTGAAAATCTGTTACTTTCCGAATGGTATTTGAAGTTTCCAATTTCGAAATATAGATAATTCAAATTTAAAACGTTAGATGGCCCACCCGTTATAATGCCTATTGGGTAGTTGAAAAAGTCTTTTCGTAATTCTAATCAAACTTCAACTTATTTTTTTATATTTATAATATTACAAAAACTAAACAAATATTTACCATTGTGCTTGAGCACTTTTTGCCATTTTTTCGTTAGAGACATTATTCCATCAGTGCTGTACGAACTGATACAGCATCATATTCGTAAACTTCATAAATTCCATTGGTGGCTTGCGTGACATTTTTCCCTTTTTTTTAGAAAAATTTCAAAATATAGCGAATGTTTTCATTATTTTTGCTCATTTTGTAACTGTGAACTGTAGCTTTTTTTCAACTTCCCCGAATAAAGCTTAAAATCTCACCTTTCCAACACTATATGGTATGACACAATGTGATTGGTTGCACTGGAGACATACGACTGCAATGACTTCTATTGACAAAATACTTTTTCGACTACCCGTTATAAAGTACAGGGATGACAAGAAAAGTTGAAATCCGGATTACTGTCTATCTGGCTGTCTGACCGTCCGTCCATGCAAATTAATTCCCGCGATGAGAGAATTTAAAAAAATATATATATTTTAACGGGTGATTTTTTTGAGGTTAGGATTTTCATGCAGTAGTATTTGACAGATCACGTGGGATGTCAGACATGGTGTCAAAGAGAAAGATGCTCAGTATGCTTTGACATTTCATCATGAATAGACTTACTAACGAGCAACGCTTGCAAATCATTGAATTTTATTACCAAAATCAGTGTTCGGTTCGAAATGTGTTTCGCGTCCGTGTCCGATGAGCGATGAGGCTCATTTCTGGTTGAATGGCTACGTAAATAAGCAAAATTGCCGCATTTGGGGTGAAGAGCAACCAGAAGCCGTTCAAGAACTGCCCATGCATCCCGAAAAATGCACTGTTTGGTGTGGTTTGTACGCTGGTGGAATCATTGGACCGTATTTTTTCAAAGATGCTGTTGGACGCAACGTTACGGTGAATGGCGATCGCTATCGTTCGATGCTAACAAACTTTTTGTTGCCAAAAATGGAAGAACTGAACTTGGTTGACATGTGGTTTCAACAAGATGGCGCTACATGCCACACAGCTCGCGATTCTATGGCCATTTTGAGGGAAAACTTCGGACAACAATTCATCTCAAGAAATGGACCCGTAAGTTGGCCACCAAGATCATGCGATTTAACGCCTTTAGACTATTTTTTGTGGGGCTACGTCAAGTCTAAAGTCTACAGAAATAAGCCAGCAACTATTCCAGCTTTGGAAGACAACATTTCCGAAGAAATTCGGGCTATTCCGGCCGAAATGCTCGAAAAAGTTGCCCAAAATTGGACTTTCCGAATGGACCACCTAAGACGCAGCCGCGGTCAACATTTAAATGAAATTATCTTCAAAAAGTAAATGTCATGAACCAATCTAACGTTTCAACCGATGAGATTTTGCAAATTTTATGCGTTTTTTTTTTTAAAAAAGTTATCAAGCTCTTAAAAAATCACCCTATACATATGCGAACGCGCGGATGAAATAACAACACGTGTGGTTCCCGTAGATTGTCAGATACAAATCAAATCTTTATTTCTGAAATACTAATATTTATACATTTTGGTCTCAGCTTGATTGAGTCCAAAACAAAGAGTTAATTACAATATTAGATGTTACAGCATAGTATTTCAGCAGAACGTTGAGCCTTCTGTTTTCTTTATAATTGTTATTGTTGTGCCTTCTTGTGAGGGCGAGTGATATTGTTTTGATAAGAATGGATTATTGGATTCAGAACGGAAAAGGCATATCGAATTCTTAAATAATCAAAACATTAATTAAGATTTTTAATTAATGAGACAATGTAATTACAAAGCTTGAATATTCAATTTTATTTACAGTTACGGTTGGGTTGTTATGCGGAGGCTGTCGTTAACTCCCCCCTTCCTAAAATGAATCGTCCCCGATTCACTATTATTTTGGGTTAATTTATATATTTGATCCAAAAGAGCATTATAAGTGATTTCTTGAAATAGCGAATTTTTGATTGGTTTGGGAATCTCGAGAGATTTTTCAATTTTAGGTAAGTTATAAAAAGTATTCCCAAGATTAAAATTATGTACCACAAAATGAATGGACTGTGAAGTTCTTGTTCCGTTCTGATAAAATATTTATATTATCTAATTTTAACAGTTTATTAGTTGTTTCAATATATTCGAAAATTTCAAATTATTCATATGGTTATTTTTAAAATAATTCCAAATTTTTGCTTCAATATTTTCATAAGTTTGATTATTTATGACAGTATAATTTTCAAATAATATTAAACTTATTCCATTCAATGTTTGACTGTCTACAATATTCGTTCCTGAAACTAAAATCGCTCGTGGTTTAATTTCTTCACTTTGTAAGTTTTTTTTTAATTTATTACAATTTCCTTGTTTTTTGTTTAAAATTTTTGACATGCATCTGCTTTTTTTATTTAATTTACAATAGGTTTCTGTTTTACAATTGTGAACATTAAAAAATGTATTATTACAATACAATATGTTCTGGTCAATAATAAGCTTACTATCTGAGTGAGTTACGGCTCTTACATCATAGTTCTATTTTTGGGTATTTTATATAAATTATCAAATACATCAATTTTCTTAGCTTCTAAGTTATTGTACTTCATTTACCATAATAATAATTTTTATCTGATATTATTATCTCCTCAAAATATGTTAAATTAGTTATATGAAACACTCCTCATAGTCATTATATAAACCTACATTTTCGTCCTGCATTAATGCGTAATTTTCTCTCGTGAAGCCCCTAATATTTGCTTTTGTTATTGTTAACAATATTAAAATTATTATTGTCACCATTTTCTGAAAAAGTAAATAAGTATTCGTTTAAGACTTTATATTATCTTTGTGCACTCTTCTATTTCTCTGATTAATTTTAACCTTATTTCCCAAATCCTCAGCTTATTTCTTTATCCTATTATTTTTTCATAATACTTAATTTTATAATTATTTCTCTAGTAAAATGGGAAGCTTGTATCATTGCCTGAATACATTTGAGACATTTTTTCTTTTACATGAGTTAAAAACTCAGTTAATTCTTCGAAATTATTTTCATCGGTAATATTCAAATTATTTATTTTTAAATTATTATAGTAGGACTGTGTAAACGGACAATAAGATTAAAGTAGAAATGCAACACTGTGCAGGGAACAGATGTGACAGCAGCAGAATGACAACGAAACAGTAGGGACGAAGACGAATTAAGTACAGACAAAGAGACAGACCACTGGCAACTATGGACCACAGCAGATCACAGCGGACGTGATCGTTATTTAATCTTTTATATTTTTATCCGGCCATTGCAATTATTTCTTTGCGGTCATACTAGTAATTTAATAAATTTCATTTGTAATCATTTCATACACAAGTAAAACGCGGTGTTTAATCAACAATTAAATCGGCCATCCCACATTAATACCTCCTTTTTTTGCAGTATATTTTTTGATTTTATTGTCGGTACTATCTTCGACAGGCGTCCTAAGATTTTCTTGTCCCAAGTAGTTTAAATTTTGTATTTTTATATTTTCATTTGGTTTTTCACCATTCTTTTTTGTTTTATTTTGCCGGTAAGAGCTTCGGTTGGCGTTTTAGGGCCTTTTTGTCCCAAAAAAATTTCTTTAAATATAATATTCCCGGTAAAATCTTTGATGTCCCAAAGTAAATTTTTTAATATAATATTGTTTGTTCCACAATTTTAATATTTTTTTTTCATTTTTAATATTACCTATATTTTTCTCGGCTAGTTTTGTGGAAGCTTCTTGTTCCTTAGTTGTGTTTTTACAATAAATGCTCATACTTCTGTTTTCTTTTTCCATGTTATACATATGTTATCAATCTTTTTAAGGAAGGAGACCCGATTCTAATCCCTCTATTTCATAGAAGATTTCTTCAACTTCAAATATGGTTATTAAGTGGTAAAGTTTGATAATGGAATAGCCATTCACGGTTTTTTATGCGCTTATAAATGGCTAATTCGTTTTTATTATTGTAAACCTCAGGCTTAATGTGGCAGGTTGCTCCCGTATCGATTAGAGTTTTTAAGTTTTTATTTAATTTCAAATCATGTTATTTGAGATAGGGGAGCTCGTACCCTCTTCGCCTAAAAAATGGCTCTCATTCATATTAGTAATTCTTTGACTTTTCCCTTGCGGGCGAAAGCTTTGATTATTTTCTCTGTGCCGCTTTACCCCATGTGCTTCCTAATTTTGTCCCCTATTGGTCTGGAAGTCTGCATTCGTTTGTATAGATTTTATATTTTGATTGAAATTGCTAAGACCTTGTTGTCCCCTCACATTAAAATCTCTATTATAATGTCTGGATACAGATAGATTTAGTCCTGTTATAAAAATTCTTAAGGCATGTTCCCTATTCTTTTTGTTTAATTCTTTTGTCAGGTCTGCGTTATTTATGTGTGTGATGATTGTTTTGTTGATTAATAGCGTCAGTTTTTTGTTGACGAGGTTGTAATATTCTACAACCGACATTGCACCCTGCCTTAAGATGCTTAGTTCTTGTTCAATTATATGTTTTGGACGTTTGTCCGCATATGCAAAGTCTAAACGGGCTAGAATTGCATCGAAATTGAGGACTGTTCCATGGTTTTAACGCATCGTTTGCATCATGCGTTATTATATTTCTAAGTATTGTGAGTGCAGCAAAGTATTTCCTACTGCCCCTCACGTATAGGCTTATAGCGTTAAGCGCTGCCTCTCTCCAACTAATATATAAATTTATCCTACCAGTAAATTCAGGTACGGATTTAACTACGTCTAACTATTCTTGACATGCTATAGTAACGTCTATTGTTTGTGTTAAAAAAACGGTTGCACTATTGGTATTGACTAGTATTTGTGAGAGTAATTGCTCTATTTCCTTAGGTAATGCTATATTACTGTCAGCAATAAGGCGAGTTATTAGGTCTACGGTCAAAGCGTCACCGTTAGCCATTTTGTCTAATTTTCAGTTTCCTGTATTTTTTGTTAATTATTTTTATTTTATCCCTTGTAGAAAGAGGTGTTTTTTTATCCTGGTGGGTCTGGAGTTCAGAATCGCAGAATTAAGCTTTATTATAAACCGGAGGGTAACCCCTTGCGGTGGTGAATCGCGGTTTCAATATATTTTTGTTATATGGCTGGTCGAGCCTTTAATTGTTATTTTATTAAAAAAAATTTATTGGTTGAATTAATTTTTTTATAATTTCCTGCAGGGTCCCTTGGGTGGTGAATCGCAGAGAATTTTAAATTTTTATAAGCTGGAGGGTCCCCCCGAGGGCGGTGAATGGCAGCTTTTAATTATGTAATTTATTGATTGTACGAACCATTAGTTATAGTCTTTAGTTTTTTTGTTTTTTGAGTTTAGGACATTCCCTAGTATCATGATCGCCTGTACAAAAGTCGCAATATGATGTTTTTTATATTTAATACTTGGGCGATTTCCCATTTATAATATATATTCTAAATATAGTTAATTTTAATTTAAACTTACAAATATATTCTCTCGCTGTCTCTGTTATAATTCCCGCTAATGATGCAATTGTTGACGCTAGTGATGATGTTGTTTTATGAAATGTTTGTATTTTTGTGATTTAAGTCACTCTTTCTGTTTTTGTAATTCTGTATTTTGTTGATTAATTATGTTTTGAATAATTATTTTAGTTATTGATTTTTAAATCACTTATTTAAACATTTTTTATTTCTTGAATTATTTTAATTATTGGTTTTTAAATCAATTATTTAAACAAAAAATTTTTAAATTTCTAGTTTTTATTATCCTGCGATTGTCATTTCGTTGCTTGTTCTTACTTACTCTATTTCCGGTTTTGCTTGGTTATTAACACGCAGTTATTTTCGTTATTTAGCTAGTGAAATTTTTTTCACCTACACTTTTTTGGTCACTGTTACTTTTCTAATAAATTATAAAAAAAAATCTTGTTTTGTAGGCACTGTTTGAACTCGTGCGAAACTATTTTTCTCTTTTTACTTTAGTAGGCGCTTTTGACTTCGTGTCCCACGTGGGCGCCAATTAATTCCCGCGACGAGAGAATTTAAAAAAATATATATATTTTACATCTGTGAACGCGCAGATGAAATATGGACACGTGTGTTTCCCGTGGATTGTCAGATACAAATCAAATCTTTATTTCGGAAATACTAATATTTATACATTTTGGTCTTATTATCTTAAAGTTAAAGCTTAAGCTAAAGTGTAAGCGTCAGCTTAATGGAATCCAGAACAAAGAGTTAATTACAATATTAGCTGTTACAGCATATTCCAGCAGAACGTTAAGCGTTCTGTTTTCTTTACAATTGTTATTGTTATGCCTTCTTGTGAGGGCGAGCGATATTGCTTTGACAAGAATGGATTATTGGATTCAGAACGGAAAAGGCATATCGAATTCTTAAATAATCAAAACGTTAATTAAGATTTTTAATTAATGAGACAATGTAATTGCAAAGTGCAAAGATTCAATTTTATTTACAGTTACGGTAGGGTTGTTATTCGGAGGCTGTCGTGAACTTGCACGCTTCACGCTTAGCTTTTGCTTATGGCTAACGCTTTGTCGAAAATAACGGGTGATTTTTTAAGAGCTTGATAACTTTTTTAAAAAAAAAAACGCATAAAATTTGCAAAATCTCATCGGTTCTTTATTTGAAACGTTAGATTGGTTCATGACATTTACTTTTTGAAGATAATTTCATTTAAATGTTGACCGCGGCTGCGTCTTAGGTGGTCCATTCGGAAAGTCCAATTTTGGGCAACTTTTTCGAGCATTTCGGCCGGAATAGCCCGAATTTCTTCGGAAATGTTGTCTTCCAAAGCTGGAATAGTTGCTGGCTTATTTCTGTAGACTTTAGACTTGACGTAGCCCCACAAAAAATAGTCTAAAGGCGTTAAATCGCATGATCTTGGTGGCCAACTTACGGGTCCATTTCTTGAGATGAATTGTTGTCCGAAGTTTTCCCTCAAAATTTTATAGAACCCGCGAGCTTTTTTGGCATTACTCTTTTTCCTTTTGTTGGGAAACCGCAATTTCAAGCTAGTTAAGTTTTTTTCCCAATTTTTGGAAACCCCAAAAAATTTTTTTTTGGGGCATTTTAAACCCGTGCGAAACTACCTTTTTCCACCGTGTACGGGGGGCGCCAATAAAGCACTTTGAAAAAAAAAAACATGTCCCAATAAAATTGGACCGGGGCGTACAAACCACATAAAAATCTTTTTTGGGAAAATGCAATTTTTTTGGCATTTCTTAAAGGCTTCTAAGTTGCCCCTTAAAATGCAGAAAAAATTTTGCTTATTTACTTTTAAGCATATTCCAGCAGAACTTTAAACCCGTTCGTTTTTTTAAAATTGGACCTCGGAGGCGAGCATATTTCAAACCAACACGGGATTTTGGTTAAACAAAATTCAATAAATTTCAAGCTTAAAACGTTAAATTTAAGTTTTAATTCATGAGAAATGTAATTGCATACTAAAAGTTTCTTTTCTTTACAGTCATTGTTACACCCGGAGGTGTCGTGAATTTCCCCTTCCCCTTGTTTTGATAATGGCAAACCCTTTTAAAAAAAAATATTTCAGTTAATCTATGAAATGTGTTATTGAAAGCATCGAATGAAATATTTACAAAATAACACTGGTAGACACATAATTTGTGACACGAAAATTCTTAGGTGTTTCTAATGCAGTTTAATACTCTGAAGTCAAATCTGATAACAGAATTTTTCTATCACCCACAGATATTCTGTAACCTGCGGCTTTAGATTTTACAATACATAAAATTTCATTATATTGCATCATCTCATATTTTCATACTATCAGGAATTTATCCGTTTTAGACCGGTTCTGCCTGCTTGTTTGAAGTAAACAGCGTATTTGACGATTAATTTATTTTACAAAATTTATCAGTAGACTAACGGCGTCCGTATCGGTTACGTGTTCTATGGTTGGAAAGCAAAACGTTTTTGAGTTCACATTATTTTACGTTTTTGAAATTACTGTATCTAAGATTTTAAGGTATAATGCTTCGGCAGTGCGTAAAAAGTGCCAACGGTTTTTGTTAAGTGTGTGGAGAACTAACTTTTAAATCGAAATAACGTAATTTTTCTCCGCTTGTGCTAAACGCTTACGAACTGTATTTTAGTGTTAAAGTTGGGGACCAAGACAATGTATGGCCCCTCATATCTCTTGTAAAACTTGTGTAACATTGTTAACAGCTTAGTTAAAAGGTTGAAATCTTAAAATGCCCTTTGCAGTTTGGATTTGGATTGATTTGGAGAAAACCTAAAGACCATGTTACAGACTGCTATTTTTGCCTCACGCATATTAAAGATATTGAAAGTCTAAACATACGGTTAAGTACTGTAGCTTACCATCAGTGAATTTTCCATTCCAAAAGCACCAGAATCTTGGAGTCTCGATGAAGAACCAGAATCGACTTGCTTTTCAAGTGATGTTGCAGAAACGGCAAAGGAAATGACAACCGATCCTTTATTTGATTTACCAGGATGTTGAACAGTGCCGCATCTAATTTCACGATGTGATCTTAAGCGCTTAGTTCGAGATATAAGCCTTTCAAAATCGCAGTCCGAACCTTTAGCATCCGGACTAAAAGCTAGAAACCTTCTCTAAAGTGATGTAAATATAACTTTTTACAGAAAAAGGCAGAAATCACAAATTTCTTTCTTCAAGAAGGGGATCTAGTATACTGTTCAGAAGTTAACCTTTTGTTTAACGCACTAGGACAGAAACATGATCCACATGATTGGTGTCTATTGATTAATTCCTCCAAACTTAGTTTAAAGGCAGTATTGGTTCATAACGGTAATAAATATCCTTTTGTGGCTTTAGCTCATGCGATTTATATGAAGGAATCATATGAGAATATGAAAGTTCTTTTAGAGCATATCGTTATCATAAGTATGGTTGGGGAATATGTGGAGACCTAAAAGTAATATCCCTTCTTCTTGGATATACGAAATATTGTTACTTCCTTTACAAATGGGACAGCCGTGCGAGAGACTGTCATTATGTACACAAGCAGTGGCCAGTACTCCGGGATGAAAAAAAAACATTACCAGTGAACATCTAGTTGATCCCAAAAAGATATTACTAACACCACGACAGTCATCGACTGACACTTGACGTAAACGGTTGTGCTCTCAGTTGTATTGTCTGCGAATTCAGTTAAAACGAAATAGTGTATTATCTCATTCCTCGTCGCACTCTATTCCCTCAAATTTGTTAGTGAATTTCAGTGAATTATCTTAATTGAATTAAAATCGTTAAAAAATGTCCCCTACTTCAGAAAATAATATGTTCGCCCTATTATCTTCTAGTCCCCAACCAAAGAGAAAAAAGTTGGAGCAATTATCGAAGGATGGATTATTTTCACTTCACCAACAACAAAAAAAGATAGCCCTAAGTATGTGTTGATAAGTTCAAGTGAAACAAGCAAACTTTAAATAAATTTTTATGCTTCGCTGTGCATAAAGCCCTAAAACATATTATTTCTGACATAATAAAAATTAGTGAATTAAAAGACGGCAATTTACTACTCCTAGTAAAAAATAGAACTATTGCAAAAAAATTCACAGCAACAAAACACCTCATTGGCATTTGTGATGTAAAAATTGAACTCCATTAAAATTTAAACTCCTCAAAAGGCACTTTCTACGCTCCGTGTTTAAATCAAGTCTCTGACAATGAAATAATTGAAAATTAAAAAAAACAGGGTGTTACATCCATTTACAAACTTCTAAAATATATAAATGGTCAACCCACCCCAAGTGGCGTGGTTCTTTTTACCTTCTATCGCTACTACTTACCCGAAAAAATTGATGTATCATGGTATACAACCAAGGTAGTAGGATCTTACCCAAACCCAATGAGATGCAAAAACTGCCAACTTCTTGGCCATATAAAAAAAAACGCTGCAACAAGATTCCTATCTGCGATACATGTGCATTACCAACACACAATCCCTCACCCTATACTCGCACTCTCTGTGCAAATTGTTCTGCTGAACACGCCGCCTCAAGTAAATTGTGTCCAAAGTTCAGTGAAATAAAAAAAATAATAACAATTCAAACAGAGAATAAATGGTCATTTCGCGAAGCAGTAAATATTCACAAAGCACATTTACCACATGTTTTTTTAATTCTTCATCTTCATTCGCTAACATACTTAACAATCCAACAAACATAGATCTCTCTAATAACAAACAAAATACCCAAAGAGGAGCGCAAATCTCTTCTTCTACTCCTATTTCATCTTCACCATCTAACTCTATAATAATACACGAACAACGAAGCAACGAAAATAAAACCACCATAGTAAACTCAACAAATTCTAGCTCTTAAACAAATAGCACAAATATTGAAAATGAAACAACCATAGTAAACGCAAGAAATTCAACGTATTCTCTCCCAACAACAAGTGTAGTCGATGACTCATCCACAACTCCTTTTGATTACTCTACAACAACCTCACTCATCTCCAACTTGATCAGCCAACTAAGTAATACACCTGTCACTACGTTACCTACCAAAAACCCCACCACAGAATAGATCATAAGAATTCTTCAGTAGAATATGAAAGGCCTATTCAACAATTACCCATACTTAAATTTACTCATAAATGAGTTCTCACCAGAAATCAATGCATTCCAGAAAACTCACCTCCCTGTAAGAAAAACAGCCCCACAAATCCATCGGTCATTTTCATAATTTACCACAAAACAATCATCTAAACAACGCATTGTCTTATTTAATAAAAAACAAATCAAACATAAAATTATCACAAAATTACAACACATCTCCGTCATTGCGATAGAAATTAACATCGGTTTCAAATTTTATATAATCTCATGCTATATCCCTCCGCATCAAAAGTTTGACGCAGGTGATCTTATAAATATAACAAACGCTGTTTCTCCACCCACCATAATCATCGGAGATTTCAATAAGATAAAGGCATTTAAAAATATAACTCTCAGCTATTATCGAAAAGTTCATCTAACGAATATAAGAATGTTTGTTCACTTCGGAAGTGTACAAAAAAATTTCCTCGACCCGTAACTAAGCATCATCCAATCAGAAAAGCAGACCAGACATGGGCCAATAGCGACATAGCAAAAGAAAATATTGTTTCGGAGTACCTTGAAGGCGTCTTTATACCATATGGCACATCCGATACAGCAGAAATGGAACCTCAATACTTACGATAAACGCAGAAAAACTAAAGTCTAAAAAAATCACCTGGGTTTCACCATATTACCACCGAAATACTAAAACAGCTTCCTCAAAACGTTGCAGCTAAAATTACTGCATTATGTACATATGTATCTATTTACTGGAAAATTGCAGCGGTGACTATGTTCAATAAACCTGGAAAGCAAGCGCATCTCCTTCCAATACTTTCAAAGCTTTTGAAAAAGCTGATTGTTGCGCATGTTTGACTTTCGAAAAAGTCACTCCACTATTGCATCAAATAACTCGAGTAATTTAAAATGCCTTTGATAAAGTTTGTAATGGTGGGCTTCTAAACCAAATTAACCGTGCGATTCTGTAACGTGAGACAGTATCAAGTCTCTAAATTTGAGATTTTGAGTTAGAGACAATTTTTGAGACTTGAGACGATTTTGCTATTCTGTAAGTTACAGTCTCAAAATCTATTACATTTCATTATTCAGAGATGTTTTTACACTTGAATGATAATAAATATGTCGATAACAAATATTAACTTTTCTATAACATAGTCAAAAAACATAATTATCAATAAAAATGAAAATATATGTTGACTTTGTTTCATAATATTTACGAAATTTATGTAAAATTTATTTATTTTTAACCGTTTCGTGTTTGAATTGCTTACAAAATGTAAAAAAAACGACAATCGATTAATATCTATGATGATCTCTATTCAGTACATTGAAAATGGCAGCAAGAGTTCTTTTTAGTTTTGTGACCAGCTAACTACCAGGTCTCAATATTTTGAGACTAACGCTAGAGACTGTTTAGTGAATGGTAACTAGTATCAAATTGATACTTTGTCTCAAAATGTCTCAAATAGAGACTAGAGACTGGTTACAGAATCCCGCTATAAGATGCTTTTACCAAAGAAATAATACAATATTTTAAAATCATACCTTTCAGACCGCTTTTTTTGGGACCCATCCTAAATGGAAAATAAAACAAGTAAGGAAGGGCTAAGTTCGGGTGTCACCGAACATTTTATACTCTCGCATGATAAAGTGATAATCGAGATTTCATTATCCGTCATTTACATATTTATTTTAATTTGCTGCAAAATTAATTAGATTAGATCAATTTGTGTACTTTGAGTATTGAATTGTATTTTCATTTATATGTATGTTTTTCGGGGATCAGAGGATTAAAATAACGTTATATTGAAAGAAGGCGCGGTTGAAATTTCAAATTTTTCTCATGGTCTTTATTTGAAACTTTAGATTACGTTTCTTTAAACATTTAGTTTTAAAGATATGTTTTTTAAAGTGGGCGGCTGCGTCTTAGGTGGTCCATTCGGAAAGTCCAATTTTGGGCAACTTTTTCGAGCATTTCGGCCGGAATAGCCCGAATTTCTTCGGAAATGTTGTCTTCCAAAGCTGGAATAGTTGCTGGCTTATTTCTGTAGACTTTAGACTTGACGTAGCCCCACAAAAAATAGTCTAAAGGCGTTAAATCGCATGATCTTGGTGGCCAACTTACGGGTCCATTTCTTGAGATGAATTGTTGTCCGAAGTTTTCCCTCAAAATGGCCATAGAATCGCGAGCTGTGTGGCATGTAGCGCCATCTTGTTGAAACCACATGTCAACCAAGTTCAGTTCTTCCATTTTTGGCAACAAAAAGTTTGTTAGCATCGAACGATAGCGATCGCCATTCACCGTAACGTTGCGTCCAACAGCATCTTTGAAAAAATACGGTCCAATGATTCCACCAGCGTACAAACCACACCAAACAGTGCATTTTTCGGGATGCATGGGCAGTTCTTGAACGGCTTCTGGTTGCTCTTCACCCCAAATGCGGCAATTTTGCTTATTTACGTAGCCATTCAACCAGAAATGAGCCTCATCGCTCATCGGACACGGACGCGAAACACATTTCGAACCGAACACTGATTTTGGTAATAAAATTCAATGATTTGCAAGCGTTGCTCGTTAGTAAGTCTATTCATGATGAAATGTCAAAGCATACTGAGCATCTTTCTCTTTGACACCATGTCTGACATCCCACGTGATCTGTCAAATACTACTGCATGAAAATCCTAACCTCAAAAAAATCACCCGTTATTATACAGAGAAGGCATCAGATGGAATTCAGAATAACGTTATATTGGAAGAAGGCGCGGTTGTGAACCGATTTCACCCATATTTCGTACATGTCATCAGGGTGTTAAGAAAATATGATATACCGAATTTCATTGAAATCAGTTGAGTAGTTCCTGAGATATGGTTTTTGGTCCATAAGTGGGCGACGCCACGCCCAATTTCAATTAAAACAAAAAAGTCTGGATGCAGCTTCCTTGTGCCATTTCTTCCGTAAAATTTAGTGTTTCTGGCGTTTTTTGTTAGTCGGTTAACGCACTTTAAGTGATTTTTAACATAACCTTTGTATGGGAGGTGGGCGTGGTTATTACCCGATTTCTTCCATTTTTAAACTGTACATGGAAATGCCTGAAAGAAACGACTCTATAAAGCTTGGTTGACATAGCTAAAGAAGTTTCTGATATATGTACAAAAAACTTATTAGGGGGCGGGGCCACGCCCACTTTTCCAAAAAAATTACGTCCGTATATGCCCCTCCCTAGTGCGATCCCTTGTGATAAATTCACTTTAATGTCTTTATTTATGGCTTAGTTATGACACTTTATAGGTTTTCGGTTTTCTCCATTTTGTGGGCGTGGCAATGGGTTGATTTTGCCCATCTTCGAACTTAGCCTGCTTATGGAGCCAAGAAATTCTTGTACCAAGTTTCATCATGATATCTCAATTTTTACTCAAGTTACAACTTGCTCGCACGGACGGACAGACGGACGGACGGACAGATAGACATCCGGATTTCAACTCTACTCATCACCCTGATCACTTTATAACCCCATATCTGACTCTTTTAGTTTTAGGACTAACAAACGACCGTTATGTGAACAAAACTATAATACTCTCCTTAGCAACTTTGTTGCGAGAGTATAATTAAACGAAAATCAGTACAGTGATTTCACATAAATCAATACTAGATATATGCCTCTGTACTTAAGCGGTGTGCAAATACTATATCACAATACTGCAAAATACCTAGGTATAACCCTGGACATAAAACTTAGATGGAGTGCATATGTGACAAAGAAAAAAGAAGAATTAGAGATAAAATTCAGAAACATGTTTTGGCTATTGGGTAGAAACTCTCACGTGTTCAGACCAGTTTTGACTTATGGAATATAACTTTGCATTGCATTGTTGTACAAATCCAACGATTACAAAACAAAATTTTTTTGCAGTCACGATCTTGAACGCAATTTCGGTTCACTCAAAACCGTCTTTTGTTAGCACATTTCAATGAGTAAAAGTCGTTTTGTTAAAAACAATAAACCAAACCAGCTAATATCAAATGTAAATAAAAATACTATACGCTATTTCGAATAAATTTGCAAGTTTTTTATTAATCACCCCCATAAGCCACTGTAAAATACTTCGTGTTACTTCAGCGTAAGATTTATTCCATTTTAAAAACATTAAACCATTGTTTTTTGCGAGACTAGATGTTTTTCATAATTGTGCGAATTTGTGGCCAGTTAGGGGTGTTCATGTCCTTTCAAAATAAATCGATGCCATTATCATTGAACCGCTGAATTACAGTTTTCGAATAATGACATGTGACTTAATCTGGCCAAAATTTCATTGGTTTCCGATAATGCTGAATAAATAGCAAGAAGCGTCTTTGTAAGCATTCCTTCAAGAATAAATCGGACGTCATTGCTAACGATGTGTCGAAATCACGGCTCTAAACGCCACAGCTACAAATCGCTTGCCATACTATTGCCTTTTCCCCAAAATTGTAAGCTTTCTTTGTGATCATTTTATGCAGAATTAGTTTTCGATTTTCAACTACCATCACGAACATAAACTCACAAAATCACCACACAGAAATAAAACTTTTAAAGAGATAACGGTACCCTTAGATTCGAACGTCCTCGTTCAACGATCTCATAAAAATTCTTAAAAATTTGTTACTACCGTTTATACTATTCCAATTATAATTAGAAAAATTGACAATATATTTATTTAAGAAATTGGACAATGGGTGTCGCACCGCCCACTTTTTGATGAACTCCCATATCTGCAGACCCGACTGACCGATTTCGACAAAATTTGGTGTACTGTTTTTTTCATTTTCTATGTCACGTTGCGAAAATGAGCGAAGTCAGACAATAACCAAGTAGCATAACTTTGAATTCCACTTGAAACGTTGAGTTTCCAGTACACATATCAAGAAGCAATTGATATAAAGGGATAAAATTTTGCACGAATAATGTCTTTCGTGTTTGCCTCTTTATGAGCAAAAATTATTTAAATCCAATAAAAACTGTTCAAGCCCCTAGGTACCGAATATTTAGATCCTGGTAACTATAGTTTACCTTTGATCGAAAAGGTCGGACAATATGGTATATATATAACTAAAATTAAGATGTAATTCTTCCTTTATAATGGAATATCAAAAATTACGGGTGACTTTGTCGCATATATCGGCCAATAAGTGAGTTATCTCAATGAAAAACAGGGAGCGTGGTTTGAGCAATTACATGGACTATCCCCTATATAAGTAATATCAGGATTGTCGAACATTCGGCTGACTTTACTCTAAATGATTGGTTTTACACCTTAAAATATTTCGCTGGCTTTGATTCTTGCAAGAGTATAAAATGATTGGTTGCACCCGAAATTAGCCCTTCCTTACTTGTTCTTACACTACCGTTGTCATATTTACTGCTAAAGTTTGATTATACATGAAATGAATGTTACAAAAAAATATATTCTTATATGACTTACAATAAAGTACGTGCATGAACTTTATTTTAAATGAGTTAGCTATTTTGGCTTCCACATAAGCTGTATTGATTAATTATGGTTTTATAATTTCTAATTTAAATTTTATATTTAAAACTGATATGATTTAGTCTTATTTACATATATACTAGCTGACTCCACAGGCGTTGTCTTGCGTGAAATTATGTGTTTTGAAATGAAAAGAATGTTGAATTTACTACTATATTTGGTGTTGAAAATAATTTATTTTTGATATTTCTACATTTCTTTCAATGTAGCGCAGCTTGATAAACAACGTTTTATGGTTTCTGTTCCGGTATTTAAATGTATAGAGAAGATGGCTTTCGAAATTATGAACACGCCACGTATAGTTGGCCGTGTCAAAAACATTGCATTTACTGACTTATGCCACACACCTCTAGCGACTATCCTTGTGTCCTGTTGATTTTCATTTCAAACGCAGTTTTTCCTGGAAAATGGCAAATCGTTGGAACTCAAAGGAAATCGTAGAGTCAAGCATTCTGCCCTTTTATATTCGATAGCTGCGTCACAATCAGTTGGGTTCCATTATACAATTAAATAATGACAGATCCAGCTTTGAGACGCAAATGAGGCGGTAGCATACCAAGCCTCTTCAAAGAATTTAGAAATTCCGCTGGATAATTCATGGCTTCGTCTTCATCAAGATGATCGGAATTTGCCCATTTCTAATTCTTAACGAATACGATGTAAAATTGATACGGATTTGGCCTTGTTTTCTGCGTAACTATTTTTTCGACGATGTCTTCTATGTAAATTATCAAGGCATTTCCGAATAGAGAAATTTTCTCGCAAACGAGATAATACTCATCAACATAAATTCTATTTTTGGCGGTGTTTCCGTTGGCTGTACTGTATTCTCTGGATTGAAATACACCCCTTGGTCTTCTCCAAATGAACGAGATGCACTACAGTCGGAAAAAATTCATGAATTGCTAAAGTAACTACTTATACATACATAAACTACATATATCGTACTTGCTGATCTTATCTCGTTCAAGGCCAATAACCGCCATGTTGCTTTCTTTGGTGACGTACTTGCAAACATATTTGATCGATTTCACCAAACTGCGATACACAACATTGATATGAGTTTTGAATGTAAATTAGACAATAGGGGCGATTATGGCACGTCCATGTGTTGTCGACTTCGATATTCACTCCTCTCAGTTGAATACTAAATGTTCTGTCATTGCCGCCTGGTGAGCTACGCCGGTAAAATGGATATCTATAATTTCCAGCAGGGATAAAGGGATGTTTAACTTATTCCAGTGTGAGAGCGCTTCAAAGTTTGCGTTTTTTATAACATTTTCCATTATGGGCAGGTTAAACAAAATAATATTTTTTGGGCATTTAACTACCCAATACCCAACATTTTTGGTAAAACTTCAATCTGGCCATCGCTTGTTTTCAATTGCTAAACGTCAAAACCTCCTGATCAACTGTCAATGTTTAGGTGGTTTTGACGTTTAGCAATTGCTCTCTCACTTCCAGTGACAGAGGAGTTAAACATCTCTTGATCTCTGATTTTCAGTTTGCGTTTCGGAAAGAAAACCCGTGGATATTGTTTCGTGTATTTATTGTGAGGCATACAAACCGAAGCGGACACCAGGCAAGGTCGGTGAACCATATTGGTTGTCATCACATCATATAATATTGGATGTATCAGGAATAACCGCAGAATTGATTCCATCAATTTTATCTGGTGTAACCACCATCCAAAAGGGATGTGTGCGTGCGGCAAACCTCTTTTTTGCAACTCAACAGAGGACATCCTGTATCCAACATCATCATATATACCATACGTTGCTTCAAGATATATTCCATCAAACATCGTAGCTGTTGTTTGCAAAGTCGTGCTGTGACATTGTGACGATCGCTTGCTGGTTGACAGCGATACATAATTCCACACGTACATATGTCATCGCATCTTGGGAGTACTTGTTCATATGTCTCGGGCTGCCATATGTTGATGGCAAAAAGAACGCCGACCCATATTAGCGCGACCCCTTCGAGGTTTCGTAAAAATTTCAATGTGTAATTGATCACCTTGTGTGAAATAACAAAAAGTTTTCACTAAATAATTTTCAATAATTTTTCTTTTTAATTACCGGATAAAAGAGCAAACCACTGAAACTGAACGATTGAAATAATTTTTAAACTTTTCCCACTTTTCCTCATGAAAAATATAAGGCATTTTTATTTCTTAACCTTCCCCGATCCACAACGTACAACCTCTGAAAATTTCATGAAAATTAGTGCTGCCGTTCTCTAGCCTAAACGTTACTATTAAACAAACATTAAAGAAAAGTGCAGTTTTTAAGTTTTTCCTGGCAATTATTCGAATTTTTCTCACCGTAAAACTCATCTCTGAACTTCAACGAACATTAGAAAAAAGAATTGACCAAATTGATCCAGGCGTTGTTGAGTTATGCGCTTAGCAACTCATTTTGCGATTCATTTTTGTATTATATATTATAATTTTAGTTCTTTTCCATTCATATTTGTTAAATTGATTAATATATTCAGTTTATTATTTGTAATAACATGCTGATTATTATTTTCTGAAACATTTTTTTTTTAGTTAAATGGAATGAACTTTTTTAATAAATTTATAGATTTTTCCATTTTTATTTTTTCAAAAGTATAAATTTTATCTGTTCTGTTTCTATACAAATAATTTTTTTTTAATTTTTCTGTTCCATGATTTTTTATTTGATTATAATTTTTTTATATCAGCGAGTGGTTTCAACGTTTTCAAAGGACATAAATGACGATCAACATGTGGGCCAATCAAAATCCGTGATCACCGGAAATTCCAACGAAACTGTGGAAATGAAATTGAACATCTCCAAAACATCGATTTATCGCATTTTGACCGAACATTTGGGTTTACGAAAGGTGTGTGCACGGTTTGTTCCGCACAAATTGACTGACGACCAGAAATTGCTAAGTATCCAACATTTGATTCGAAACATGCTTTTCAAAAATGCACAAAGCTGTATTAAAGAAAAAGGAGACTATTTTGAATAAAATAAACTGATTTCGCCGAAAAACCCTTTTGTTCTGTTTTTTTTCTAAAGTCCTGTTTACTTTACGCACCTTGTACTTAACCTATTTTTTATACCTTGAAGACAATTTATTGCTGTATCTTTTATTAATTTTTATGTCAATGGTTTGTCCAATGTTATGGGTTTTAAATCTGGTTCCTTTTTCTGTATAAGTTTTTGAACGTTATTTTGTTTGCTTTTTCATATTGCATGGGGTTGGTAAATAATTCGGTAGGGTTTTGTTTTGCTCTGTATAACTGCTCTGTCTAGAAGTTCTGGGAAGGATCTTTCTGTATTTTCCGATTTGAAACATCTTATTATTTCTGATTTAGTGGAGTGGAAACGTTCAATTTGTCCGTTAGCTCTGATGGAGTGTGTTGTATGTACATATGTATATTAATCATAAGATGGACTTTTAACATAAAAATTGTTGAACTGCCATTTAAAGATTTTTCGTTATCTACAATATTATGATATTCTGTGGTACTCCATATTTAAAAATTATTTGTCTAAGTAGTTCTCGTATGTCTTCTGAAGATCTTGATTTTAATAATTTTGCTTGTGCGGAGTTGGAAAATTTGTCAATTGTTGTTAATACTAAATGTTTATCGGCTATGTATACAACTATACATATGTACTATTTGTCCCGGATATTTTGGAATGAGAGTAGCTTGAAATTTTGAATTATATAGATGTCTGTCAAATAACTTTAATTATTGATTTAATTTTTTTTTATAATTTTTGGAAAGTTAAATTTTTCTAAAATTTGTTTTTTGTTTGATGTGACATATCGGTATGCTTATTGTGTTATATTATTATTATTATTATTTTTATTAGGAAAATATACATAATATTAAACCTAATAGTAAGAAAGGAGTGCAAGCTACTGTGGCCATCGCCTCCGATATAATAGTATAAAGTTACAAAGTTTATTTTTTATTATAAAAATTACATTCTTTTAGAATATTTCATATATTTACAATGTTTGCGAAAGATGGTGTATTTAACAATGTTTGGTATTTACTAGAATTAAAGTGTTTTTGAATAATACTCTCTAGTGCTGGACATATATTGAATATATGTTCCATGGATAATGTGCTGGGACAGAATGGGCATGATGGTATAGGATTGCCGCCAAGAAGATGTTGGTGAGTGATTTGCGTGTGCCCGATCC
Source organism: Bactrocera correcta (assembly GCA_027475135.1). Taxonomy (NCBI): domain Eukaryota; kingdom Metazoa; phylum Arthropoda; class Insecta; order Diptera; family Tephritidae; genus Bactrocera; species Bactrocera correcta. Next base: position 53,054,392 of record CM050322.1, read on the forward strand.
TTAAACGAGTAAAAATTGTTGCTTGCTGCCTTGAGATGTTTTTGGGGTAGCGTACCTTTTCGCGTAGTTTCTTTAGATTTGCGTATTTGTGTTTAAATTTCTTCCAGCCTGCAACCTTCTTTCATATATATGTCTGCTTAACATTTTACTGAGATCATTTTGGTCTTGCACCTCGTTAAGAAAAGTGGGGGTAGATTCGAAGAATCTTGCCGCCTTGTCAGCATATTCGATCCCGGGAATGCCAACATGATCTGACACCCAGAGAAGAGCTATTTTTCTTCTATGTTTAATGCAAATGTCTCTAATTTTGGAGATTACTATGGAACTATTTCGTATGTTGCGGATGGCGTTCAAGCAGGAGAAGCTGTCTGAGCAAATAAGGAATTTGCCTTTTTGTAGGCTAGCAAATTTTAATGCCATACATATTCCAATTGCTTCGGCGGTAAATACGAACGAATATGATGGAAGAATTCCGCCAGTAATAGTTGTCCCGTTAGCTGTGGTAACTGCATAGGCAGTATTTATTAATTTTGACGCTTATGTGAAAATTTCTTTAAACTTTTTATTCTTATTGGTTAGTTCTAAGAAGTTTTGTTGAAAAACTGTGTTACTAGTGGTGGATTTTTTGAAATTATGTAGAGATGTATTTATTGTGACATCACTAATCAGCCATTCAGATTGAGTGTTGGTTGTATAAAATTTCGATGGGATATGAATGTTAAAGTTTTTGCAAACTAAAGACAGCGACGAAGGGTACACTTAAGTTGAAAATTCCTTTTGTGTTTTGCTGCAATCGTTATACATTTCTGAATTCCTGTGTTTGGAGAATTAAGTATTTTTGGAAGAAGTTGTATCAATTTTTCGTAAACTCTTTCCCTTATTGACGGTAAGCCACTTTCTCCTAAAGTACATTTAGTTAGTGATGCAGGAAAAGCATTTAAGCTACGACGAATCGCAGCGTGATATGGAGCCTCCAACTGCTTAACGTTTGTGTTCGAGCACCAGCCGTAAATCGGCAGGCCATAGTCTATTTTAGAGAGTATTATGGTAATATTAATAAGTGTATTTGTATGTATAAATGACCGTTTGCTAGATAAATACTTAATTATGTTTAGTCTACTGGAAAGCGATTTTCTAAGGTTAATGCAGTGATACTTAAATGTAAACTTATTGTCAAAATATATTCCTAATATTTTTAAGTTATTTACACAAGTTATTAAAGTATTGTCGAAAACTAGATCTGGGTATGAACATTTCTTTTTTTTTTACAAATATGTAATAATTTACATTTAGAAGTTGAGATAGATGCTCCGGAAAGTGAACCCCATTTTTTGAATTTCGTAAGTACTTCATTAAAAACATTATTAGTTGCCAGCGGATCTTTCAAATTAGTGTAAATAAAAGCATCATCGGCATACATAGTTATATTAATATTTTTTATATTTAGATAGATATCGGTGAGTTTATCAAACGCAATAATGAATAGTAATATGGATAGGGGGGAACTTTGAGGTACACCGTTGTTAAGAGGGTTTACCTCGGAAAAAGTATTATTAACACGAACTCGGAACTGTCGGTGGATCATAAACGCTTTTATGATCATAAAAGCTTTTGGACCAACCTTCCAGTCTGCAAGTTGGCTCAGCACTGCGTGAACGCCAACGCGATCAAAGGATTTTTCGAAGTCGGTAGCCAAGATTGTGGCGTGGTTTTTTGTGGCAATCGCGTTGGATACAAAATGTTGCAGTTGCAAAAGTGAATCAGTTGTATTTTGTCAGTTTGATTATGTTTGATACGATTATTTTTAGTAATGAACCAAATTAGTCGCTTCGCAATAATTTTTTCAAACGTTTTGCTGAGGCAAGAAAGCAATGAAATAGGTCTATAGGAAGAAACCAAGTTGGACGGCTTATGTGGTTTAATTATTGGAATGACTGCGGCAGTTTTCCAAGCATGAGGATAGTAGCCTTTCGCATAGATATTGTTGTAGAGGGATAATAATTTTTGTTTGGCAATTAGAGGTAGATTTGATACGGATAAGATATACGATCGATGCCAGGCGTTTTGCCTTTGGCATGTACGAGTGCCGATTCCAGTTCACAGTATGTTATCATATTGTCTAAGTGAATTGCCGGTAAGGAAAGGTTTATAGGAGCGTAGTGCATGGAAAGCCAACGATGTTTTTTCTGGATGTATTCTTCAGAGAAGTTGCCGTCAACTGAACATTGAGACCAATGTTGTGCAAAAGCTGCTCCAATATCTATGGAGTCGCATAGAAGTCTTTCCTCGGATTGAATAACTGCTATATGGAGATGTGGGATACTGGTTAGAAGTTTGATGTCCTGCCAAATTTTTTTGGAGGTTGATGAAGGGGAAATATGCGAGGTAAAAGTTTCAAAATTCTTTCTCTTGGCTGCCTTGGCCGCCGGTTTAAAATAAGCATTCAATTCTTTGAAGTTCATTATATTTGCATCGGTTATGGAATTTTTTAGAGTTCTCCAGCATTTTTTTTGGGTGCGAAGGTCCTGAAGCTCTTTATTCCACCAAATGGGGGAGGCTTTAGAAATTTTTCTTTTACTTTGGGGAATTGATTTGTTAGCTGCCGAGCGTATAGTTTTTGTAATAAAAGAGGTTTCTTGGTTTATATTGCCTGCCGGAGAGTATTGCATACTATTGAAATTTGTCCCACTTAGCTAAGTCTGTTTTAAATCGGGGGAGGTGAGTATATTTTTAGGACGTAGGACAGTAGCAATATTGATTGAAATTGGGAAGTGGTCACTACCTTTAAGTACGGAAAAAACACTCCACTCGATTCTGGGAGACAGTTCCGGAGAAGAAAAGGAGAGGTCTACATTGGTGAACGTTGAATGAGTTGAGAAGTGGGTGGGAGCGCCATTATTAAGTAATAACAATTGGGGGTTTGTTATAAGGTTTTCAATTATTAGGCCTCTTGGATTTGATTTGGGAGAGCCCCAAAGTGGGTTCCAAGCATTGAAGTCGCCAACCCATAGGAAAGGTTTGGTAAGCTGATGATATATACAACTTAAATCTGATTCGTTAAAAATTTGCTGGGGGGAAAATTAATGTGGGATTTCCAAAACCGGGGAGCTGGAAGAGTTATTTTGTTTGTTGGTGTTGATAGTTGATGGAATGTTATTATTCGTTTTCATTGCAGTATAAGATTCTATTTTCGGGGAGTCTGGTATGTTGATTTGTTTGTTGGGAGTGGTGGATATGTGGGAAAGGTCTAAATGGTCAATATTGGTTTGTGTTTTATTTAAGTTATTTTTATTGGTATTATTGTTGTTTTCGTAAATTGTTGTGTTGGTGGAGTTGACTCTATTGTTTGGTGTGACTGTGTTATAGCTTGTACTGGTTTTGCTTGCGTTTGCAGTGGATGCAATGTCAGCATAGGAGGTATTGGAAAAGTTTGTTACGTTCGCTTGTTGTTTGTTTATTTTTGTAGCATCCCGCATTGAGCACTTGTTCATAGTTTTGATTTTTACAATTTCTTTAGCATGTTGAAATTTTGGACATTCTTTGGAGGAGGAGGGGTGGGCTTTTAAGCAATTAGCGCAAAAAGTGCGATCACAGTCGGACGGAGAATGAGGAGGGAGTGAACAGTTTTCACAAAGAGGAGAGCGTTGGCATTTATTCTTTGTATGCCCAAGAGTTTGACAGGATTTGAATCGCATGGGAAGGGGTATATATTGGCGAACTAATACTTTGCACCAGGCGATATCGATTTTATTGGGTAAATTATAAAGATTAAAAGTGAGCAAGACCACTCCCGATGGTAATAATTTCCCATCAATATATTTTTTAAATTTGTAAACTTCGACCACTCCTTGGGGGGATAATTCTTGAATGATTTCCTCCTCTGCAACATTGAGAAAAGGAGCGTGTACGGTACCTTTCACTTGATTGAGTGATGCGTGTAGCGTGGTTAATATTGGACACACGCCTACCAATTGTTTTGCCCTTAGAAATTTTTCGGCTATTTTGTTATTCTTTACCAGAAGCAATAGTTTTCCATCACGAAGAGTGGATATGTTATGCACTTCACTACTAATTTACTTGATGGCATGATGTATTGCGAAACATGAGTAGGATGCAATAGGTCTCGACGGATTAGTAGCTTCAATCACAATAAATTTTGAGTCGTCTCCTTTATTTTCGGATAGAAAAGGGAAATCTTCTAGTCGAAAAGTTATTTGAGGTTTGCGTTTTTTTCTTTTAGGTCCCGTGTCGAGTATAGCAAAGCGATTCTCTCTGATATTTGATGGCATCGAAGCCATCGTACACGTGTAAAAGTTTATGTTTTTGAGGTTGGAATGCTAGTGAGCAATGTAGATACAAATAATGAATGAAATAGAGCACTCGCGAGCGGTGAAAAACGAATTAAGTGGTCGATTAATTAAGAAGACACTGCGTAAGCAGAGAAGTTTAAAAAATTAAACATAAATGAAAGGAACAACTTTGTCAGGTCAAAAAGACTCTGTACAAACTGCTTGTCCCACTCACACAATCTTAATAATTGTAAAAGCAAATTTAACTGCTTATATTGTCACAAAAGACACAATTCAATGCTTCATTACGGCAGATATCCCATCTCACCCCAAAGAAGCGCTTATTCACAAAGAACCACGGGTATAATGGCAAAAGAAAAACCCGCGAAAACCAAAATTCTAAAAATAGCCAAGAGACGCCATGTTGCTCAAAGATACAAAAAGTTCAAACGCTGCACAGCGAAGCACAAGGTGGACTAGTTACAGAACCAGCTGCCACCATACCAACTTAAGTTGAGGACAAATCCTTAATTCACAATTAAGGAAATTGCAAAGATTAAGGAAACTTCCAATAACAAACAAAACTATAAAAGATCGGTATTGTGAGCACTTTTTAAAGCCAAACAACTACTCAATCAAATAATGGCCGGTACGTCGTACGACAACCACTAGAGCCACAATTTTCTAATACCCCACATAAAGGTAGAAAAAACAAGGTCAGATTCCCTCTGACAACCTCAATAAAAACACAAATATATGTTCGTAACTTTTCGACCCCGCAGGATGGCTTTCGCCAATAATGATACAAAATCCTGCTTAAAAAATCTCAAGCTATGTAGCGCGGTACTAAATGTCAAATTAGTGCATACGCAATAAAAACGAACACCTATAATACAATATGGGACAACTCAAAATTAACGTTAAGGGATCACCAAATTCCCAATGCGATACAGTGACGCACCTACACTTTCAAAAGTCAATGGTCCTTCTTATCGCATCTATTCAATCGTGCCTCATATGGGTAGGTTAAGGGAATCAGCTGCATAAAGCTTCAAATTCATTATGAAGAATTCTCTTCTCTACGAATCAAATCCGTTCTCCATTCACGGCTATTCTCTCGCTAGATCCCTCTAATTCATAGTCCCCACTGAAGGGCTAAGGAGTACCCATTCTGGCCACATCTGAGCCAGGCGTGGAGTTACCATCCTTCATAAGCCGTCGTCGAAGAAAAGGTAAATAATCAAAAACTGGTTTAACAAGCCGATGGTAAAGAAATTTGAAATAAGAACACAAATATAAACCTATCAAAGAAACAACCGCAAATATAATAACTATGAATTAAGGCATGAAAATGTCACAATGTGGTTGTTGGGAGTATCATAAGGAGCATGCATACATATATTTCTGTCTCTTCATATTCTTGGGTATGTGTGACAGAGAGCATAATGAGTTTTGTACACATTTTTCGGTGTCAAAAATGAAACAAAATATAAACAAGTAAAACGAAATTCTTTTTTGGGAGTCTCTTCAATTTTCTTCTGCTTGGGCAGGTATGCCTTTTCATCATATGCCGAAAATATATATATTTATTTCTCTTCATATTCTCTTTTGAGTATGTGGAGAACTGTTAAAAATGTTAACATTTCACAGCGTGAATTCTGTGGTTGTGAGCTGAATTCCGTTCCCCAATCCTATAAAATGTTTGCTGTTGAACCTGCACCTTCTCTATGTTTTATTTTCTCTGCATCAACTACCTGGTCAGCTGCACCTTCCCAATTAAGGGACCGGACATTCCACTTGCATGCCCTTAAATCGTTATCCTTAGTGCGTTTGCCATGGTCGTCATAAAATGGGGAGGTCCCTCATCTGAGGCTGTTGGTAATTTTTCACTGGGGGCGTTTTTTACGTGGCGGGACCGAAACCAGGCGCACACCCCTGTGGAGGGTTTTTCGCTTATCCCGATATATGAAAGGCAACTTATGTATCTGTTTCTTTTTCTTCTTCTTTATTTGCCAATTCGTATTCGAATATTGGTGACCATATAACATTTAATAACAACGCTTGGTAATAATATATTAACGTAATGTTTATATGTTAAATATATCTACATATTTTATAATAAAAAAATAACAGATTTTTAACTATCGCAGCATACTTCTCTCCATCTCTCGCCACATCTATAAGGTAGCCAACGATTCCTGTCCATTGTCGAACGTTATGAAGTCACGAAAGTTGTTTACGGCCAATACTCCTGTCAATACCAAATGAACACATCCCTGCATTGTCCTCCTAATTCGTCTAAATACGAGGGCAATGCAAAAAACGCCCAACAGCGTCGAAGTACCCTTCTTCTTCTTTACTGGCGTAGACACCGTTTACGCGATTATAGCCGAGTCAACAACAGCGCGCCAGACGTTTCTTCTCTTCGCTACGTGGCGCCAGTTGGATATTCCAAGCGAAGCCAGGTCCTTCTCCACTTGGTCCTTTCAACGGAGTGCAGGTCTTCCTCTTCCTCTGCTTCCCCCAGCGGGTACTGCGTTGAATACTTTCAGAGCTGGAGTATTTTCGTCCATTCGGACAACATGACCTAGCCAGCGTGGCCGCTGAATTTAATTTGCTGAACTATGTCAAAGTCGTCGTATATCTCGTACAACTCTTCGTTCCATCGAATGCGATATTCGCCATGGCCAATGCGCAAGGGACCATAAATCTTTCGCAGAACCTTTCTCTCGAAAACTCGTAACGTCGACTCATCGGTTATTGCCATCGTCCAAGCCTCTGCAGCATATAGCAGGATGGGAATTGTGAGCGAATTACAAAATTTATCTTTTGTTCGTCGAGAGAGGCCTTTACTTTCCAATTGCCTACTTAGTCCGAAGTAGTACCTGTTGGCAAGAGTAATCCTGCGTTGGATTTCCAGGCTGACATTGTTGGTGGTGTTAATGCTGGTTCCAAGATAGACGAAATTATCTACAACTTCAAAGTTATGACTGTCAACAGTGACGTGAGAGTCAAGTCGCGAGTGCGACGACTGTTTGTTTGATGACAGGAGATATTTCGTCTTGCCCTCGTTCACTGCCAGACCCATTTGCGTTGCGTCCTTGTTATTTATTTATTTAGTAAAGTCTATGAACATTAATTCTTACAGACTAATGAAAACTAGGATACATATTAGAAATCTAATATGTATGAGTAATTAAATTACAATAACATGAATAGATAACTTAAACTAAAAAACAGAATCGAGGGTATTAATGAAGGATTCGCTAGTGTGAGAGAAATCAAGAAGAACTTTTTCGGAAATCGAGTTAAACTCACGCATAGCCCTCTTGAGGGGAGCATATTCAGCAAAATTAGTGCTTTCCTTTTTGTAATAAAATGGGGAAATGGACCTGAGACAACGCTGGGGAGTAACGAAGTTAAGTTTCCCTAATAAAAGCAATAAACGTGATGTATACGATGGTATTGGGTCAACAAACTTTAGGGAGCGGAGAGCGTATTTAAGAAAGATATTTTGAACACGCTCGATCCTGTTAATTGACGATATGCAATATGGTATCCAAATAATGCAATGGACCGCACAAAACATGTGTACAGTAATTTTAACGTATAGGGGTCGGAAAAATTTGTAGAATTTCGACGGACAAAGCCGAGTACAGAAAATGATTTTGAAGTGATATAGTTGATGTGATTACTGAAAGAAAATCTGTTGTCAAAGATTACCCCTAGATCTTTGATTCAGTAACGCATTTTAGGACGCTATTAGAAATATTGTAGCTAGAAGATAAGATATGCGGCCCCTACCATAAGAGATCTGTGAGCATTTATCTAGATTCAGAAAAAGCTTCGAATTCAGGCACCAATTATGAAAAGTATCTATATCACATTGAAGTTTGTGTACATCTTGTGTGTTTTTGATTAATGCGAAAATTTTTAAGTCATCTGCATATAACAGAAAGTTGGCGAAAGAGAAGCAGCAGGAAATGTCATTGATAAACAGCATAAAGAGAAGTGGACCCAAGACGCTTCCTTGTGGGACTTCCGAAGACGCAATGAATGAATCAGATGACACTCCATCGACACTGGCAACGCATCGTCTGTTTTGCACATATGATTTAATCCACTTCAAGAAGAGCGAGTGAAACCCTAGAGATGATAATTTTTTAATTAGAATATTTTGTGAAACTTTATCAAAGGAAAATGCAGAAAATGAAATCCAGCGGAGAATGCAGACATACAATAATCGCTAAAAACTGCTAAGTTTGACACAGTGGCGCGCCCAGAGACAAACCCATGCTGATTGACATTAATTATTGATTTTACTGCAAAAAATAATTTTAATTTAATTTATTTTTAACAGAACACTCAAAAATTTTCGAAATAGTAGAAAGTTTAAAAATAGGCCTGTAATTGGAGACAACATCCTTTCTACCACCTTTATGAATAGGGGTAATGCATGTCAATTTCCAGTCAGAAATAAAATTCCCGGTGGCGAGAAACTTATTGAAGATAAGCATGAGAGGATATACTAAGGCAGTACAATTTTTATAAGTACAGGCGGAAGCCCATCCAAATCCAATTTGGAAGAAGACTTAATGTCACAAATAGCCTTGGCAATATCGTTCTGTGAAAGACACAGTTAGCCAAAATTTATGGATGGGAAGTTATTAGCTGAAAAAGTGGAACTAGTACCATCATCTTGAACATAGTTCGATTTGAAAAATTCAGCGAACAAATTGGAGATTTCGACCGGAGTGCATGCCGACTTATCACCCCAGAGGAAATGGCCGAACACGCTCTTCTAGATTTTACAAAGTTCCAAAAGAACTTAGGGTTCAACTTAATTGTAGACTCCGTATTATTAATAAACCTTTTATTGAGAAACTTATCCAATTCATTAAACAGTTTTGTGTAGTGCTGATATTGAACAAAGGAAACATGAGATTTAGTTGAAGAGAATTTTCTATAGTATTTATTTCTGAGATTTTTTAGACGTTTAAGGTCCTTAGCGTACCAAGGCATCTTATATGGTTGTATGTGGTTGAGAGGGATATTATAATGACAGAATTCTTGAACTGATTTCTTAAAAATGGAGAAACTATTAGCTGTATCTAGTCCCGAAAGTAAATCATCCTATTTAATTTCAAAGAGCTGATTGTTGAGTCGTTCAAAATCACAAAATGCGAAATTAAAACCAAGCCCATCAATAGGTTTAACAGGAGCAAAAAAATAAGTATCCACCTCAAACGCTAGCGGGGAATGATGGATGGTGGCTGGGGTAATTGAAGAGAATCCATCAAGAACCTAAATTTTAAATAATCACTGAGAAAGTCTAAGTCAAGAAATCGATAGAGACTACTTGAATATGAGTTGATTTGAATCAGATTCAGACTAAGCAAGCTATCAATGAGAAATAGGTCCTGAGAAGACGAAAAATTTGAAGGAATATGAGCAGGACTATAGGAACAACCAGACCAGACGATATTGCTTAAATTAAAATAACTCAGAACACAGATATTATTCTCTTTCACCTTATTCAATACCAGCGAGGAAATATTACTTGCGTGCAACTTATACAAATCTAGAGGACTATTAGGAGCGATATATGAGACTGCAATGAACAGAGCATCATTGACACAGATACATAGTTAGTCCAGAATAGAATCTTCATTGCGATGAACTGCCAAGAGAACTCCACCCCCTCTTAGACAGCCAGTTTTTTCGTGATCTCTGTCCTTGCGGAAGACATAATAGAGATTTGAGTCAAAATATTCACTATCAAAATAACTAGAATTCAGCCAAGTCTCAACAATAACGATAATATCGAAATCCAGATGTGAAGAAAAATTGCGAATAATATTTGATTTACACCTAATCCCCGATAAATTTTGGTAGTACACCTTAAGACAGGAGCCAGTTGAGGAAGTTGCGGAAAACGCATGAATAGAATCGTGATTAACAGACGCGTCAACTAATCTGCAGCGCTGTTCTCCCCTCTCTTTGGAAAAAACTTAAAGGGGCGCAACTTGATGCCAGAAGGCCACACTGAAGAGGAGAAAACGACATTAAAAAAATATGGGGACACACCTAACTTAAAGTTTATCCTCTTAAGATTATTAATATCGATATCTTTCTTAATTAGTTTATAACATAGAAGATGCTCTATCAATATTAGCTTGTTTAACAACAAAAGATATAATATCTTCCTCAGTGACAGAGTTCTTAAAGGAAGATAAGTGAATCCATTTCTTGGGTATGACCCAACAGCGGTTGAAGTGGCTGGGGATTTTTTGTTCCTAGCACTCACTTTTAACTTCAAATTTTTATTGGCAGTAATTGAAGTAGAAGATTTCAGGTTATCAGAATCATCAACGGCGACAGATTGAGCAGCATTGGCAGCGACAGGGGGGCGAGCTGGTTTAACAGCAACTGTTGGATCGTTATTGGCTTTCGAGTGAGTGTTGATATTCCTACCAACAGCGTCAGCATATGTACTGGCATTGTTATTATCAGCAGCAATAGAGAGAGTGGAGCAAGCAGCAGATGGAGCAGCAGAGAGTGCATTCGAAGTAGCGTTAGCGAGATAATCCATACTCACACTATCGGTGGGAGCAGAAACAACAACGTTAGGTGACGGAGCATTTGTGCCCACAATAGTCGTAGAGGTGAAGATAGAGTTAGCAGTAGTTGAAGGTGCAGAGAGTGCCTTCGGTGTAGCAGGAGCGAGATAATTCCCACGCACATTATCAGCAGAAACAGCATCGTTAGACGGAACAGCGATTGTAGAGTCACTTGTACCAACCGCAGTCGCAGTGAGAGACGGGTTGGCAGCAATATAACACTCGAAACTGGTGCAGAGAACTTGCCCTTATCGGATAATTTCTTATACACAGAGCAGATCTCTGATTTCAGTTCGTTAACCTTAGCGATTAATGAATTACGATCATCATATAATTGCTGTATTAACTCGAGCGATTTCGCTTGTTCACTTCTCAGTGAACTTACTTCCAACACAAGAGAATTAAGCACTGCATTTTCTTTATTATGACTGTTATGCTCTAACAAAGGTTCGGTTACTTCCTTGCTCGAATGTTCAGCAATTTGTTGTTGCGAACTTAAAGTATGAGAGCCCTGAACTTTGCGCACTGACACTGATGATAACACTGATGGCGATGTAGGCGGCGAACGAATGGAATTTCTCCGAACTACCGCGAACACTTCACAGTAAAAAGCATTTATAGATTTCTGCAAAAAATCGACACCAGCCTGTGCTAAATTCACACATGGCAAGTGGAAGAATTGATTGCATTTGTTGCAATTTATCTTGGGCTGAGCACGGTCAACTCTATACCCGCAAACACAAGGCATTAATAAAGATGAATTAATAAAACGCGGAGCAGAAAAAAATACGTCAGTACACGGTGACGACTAAAAAATATTTAAGTCTGGAGAAAGCAGAACTAACGGCGCGGGTGTTGAGGCCGATGATATCAATATCATCGGCATACGCCAGCAGCTGTACACTCTTGTAAAAGATTGTACCTGCTCGATTAAGTTCTGCAGCTCGAATAATTTTCTCCAGCAGCAGATTGAAGAAGTCGCACGACAGGGACTCGTCTTGCCTAAAACCTCGTTTGGTATCGAACGGCTCGGAGAGGTCCTTCCCGATACTGACGGAGCTTTTGGTGCTGCTCAGCGTCAGTTTACACAACCGTATTAGTTTTGCGGGGATACCAAATTCAGACATCGCGGCATAGAGGGAGCTCCGTTTCGTGCTGTCGAAAGCAACTTTGAAATCGACGAAGAGGTGGTGTGTGTCGATTCTCCTTTCACGGGTCTTTTCCAAGATTTGGCGCATTGTGAATAACTGGTCGGTTGTTGATTTACCAGGTCTAAAGCTACACTGATAAGGTCCAATCAGTTTGTTGACGGTGGGCTTTAATCTTTCACACAATACGCTCGACAGAACCTTGTATGCGATGTTGAGAAGGCTAATCATACGGTAGTTGGCGCAGATTGTGGGGTCTCCTTATTTATGGATTGGGCATAGCACACTTAAATTCCAATCGTTGGGCATACTTTCGTCCGACCATATTTTGCAAAGACGCTGATGCATGCACCTTATCAGCTCTTCGCCGCCGTGTTTGAATAGCTCGGCCGGCAATGCATCGGCCCCTGCCGCTTTGTTGTTTTTCAGGCGGGCAATTGCTATTCGAACTTCACCATGGTCGGGCAATTTAACGTCTGCTCCATCGTCATCGATTGGAGTATCGGGTTCGTTTTCTCCTGGTGTTGTGAGTTCACTGCCATTCAGTAGGCTGGAGAAGTGTTCCCTCCATAATTTAAGTATGCTCTGGGCATCGGTAACTAGATCACCTTTGGGGGTTCTACAAGAGTATGCTCCGGTCTTGAAACCTTCTGTAAGCCGCCGCATCTTTTCGTAGAATTTTCGAGCATTACCCCTGTCGGCCAGTTTATCAAGCTCTTTGTACTCACACATTTCGGCCTCTTTTTTTTCTGTCTACAAATGCGTCTCGCTTCCCTCTTCAACTCTCGGTATCTATCCCATCCCGCACGTGTTGTGGTCGATCGTAACGTTGCGAGGTAGGCAGTCTGTTTTCTCTCCGCTGCGACACGGCACTCCTCGTCGTACCAGCTGTTCTTTTGCACTTTCCGAAAACCAATGGTTTCGGTTGCAGCTATACGTATAGAGTTTGAAATGCCGTCCCACAGTTCCCTTATACCGAATTGTTGACGAGTGCTCTCAGAGAGCAGGAGTGAAAGCCGAGTAGAAAATCGTTCGGCTGTCTGTTGTGATTGCAGCTTCTCGACGTCGAACCTTCCTTGTGTTTGTTGGCGTGCGTTTTTTGCTGCACAGAAGCGGGTGCGAATTTTGGCTGCAATAATATAGTGGTCCGAGTCGATATTAGGACCTTGGAGCGCACGCACATCTAAAACACTGGAGACGTGTCTTCCGTCTATCACAACATGATTGACCTGGTTGGTGGTTTTTCGATCCGGAGACAGCCAGGTAGCTTGATGTATCTTCTTATGTTGGAATCTAGTACAACAAATAACCATATTTACCGACCGTCATGCCAAAGATACCTTCTTTGCCCACCCTGGCGTTGAAGTCGCCAAGCACGATTTTGACATCGTGGCGGGGGCATCTCTCATAAGTGCGCTCCAAGCACTCATAAAAGGCATCTTTGGTCACATCGTCCTTCACTTCCGTCGGGGCGTGGGCGCAAATCAGCGATATGTTGAAGAACCTCGCTTTGACGCGGATTGTGGCTAGACGTTCATTCTCTGGAGTGAATGATAGTACTCGGCGACGGAGTCTCTCTCCCACCACGAATCCAACACCAAACTTTCGCTCCTTTATATGGCCACTGTAGTAAATGCCACAAGGACCTACTCGTCTCTGTCCTTGTCCCGTCCATCGCATTTCTTGGACGGCGGTGATGTCAGCCTTTATTTTTACGAGGATCAACCAGCTGGGCAGCGGCACCTTCCCAATTAAGGGACAGAATCCAATGTGGTTTACGTGAGTATCTGCCTACGAAGGCTTAATCCCACGGTGTTTTCTAGAAACACGTAGATCAGTATAATGCGCCGATCAACGCCTCAAGGCATAAGTGCATGCACAAGACTATACCATGAGAGTACCAAAGCATGAGTGCCGCCACGTCACTTATACCAATCGGTTCGGGTGAAAACCAAAGGAACACCCTAGCCACCTTGGTCGGGTTCGAGGCCCATCTAAAACCTCTTCCGTACTCTGGGTCCGGCACCCGGCCGCAGTGCGACTCCACATTGGACAAAAGCCCTTCCTGCATTTAGGTTTCAACCACAGCCACCACGAATCTCCCCAAGGGGCCAAGACCCAATGAGCAGATTGGAGTTACCTCCAAGGGCAAACTGCTCCCCGTGGTACCATGTTTTAGTCTTTGGTGTGACCTGTAGATCACAAGTATTACCTGTGACCTACTGCCAGTCGGGGACCCCAAGAACTCCTAGGAATTCCTAAGGACCCGGCTGTATGATGTGTTATGTGTCATATTATTCTTATTTGTGTTTGTTATATATATATATAGCATATGATATCATTTCAATATAGCACTTTTCCGACATCTCTAACTATGCTGACATTCAAATTACCCAGACATACGAATGTCAGACATAGTGCATTTGGATTTTAGTCGCCTCTTACGACAGGCATGCCTTACCACGTGGATATTCTTTTCCCAACCACGCAGGGAATAATTGGATTTTAGTCGCCTCTTACGACAGGCATGCCTTACCGCGGGAATATTCTTATCCCCCTCCCCGCAGGGGGGCCAATTAAGGGACAGGACATTCCAGGTGCATGCCCTCAATTCGTAGTCCTTATTTCGCTTGCCATGGTCGTCATCAAAAGGGGGGTCTCTCATCCGAGGCTGATTGTTGGTTTTCATTGGGGGTGTTTTTTACGTGGCGGGTCCCAAACCCAGCGCACAACCCTAAGTAGGAGATATTTCGCCTTCTCACTTCAGCTCGCCTTCAAACGGATGTTCTTAGGCTACCCAGAGGATACTTGGTCAAAGACCGGAAGTCGTGAGTTGCTTGAGTCATATGTAAAAGAAACGTTTCTGGCCACTCCCAAGTGAATGGCGATCAGAGAACTTTCCTCACTTGCTTGAACTTCTACACATGACTACATCCTCCTTTAAGTTCGGAAAAAACACTCTTCTCGTTTCTGGAAGACAGTTCCGGAGAAGAAAAGGAGAGGTCTACATTGGTGAACGTTAAATGAGTTGAAAAGTGGGTAGGAGCGCCATTATTAAGTAAGGACAGTTGGTGATTTGTTATAAGGTTTTTAATTATTAGGCCTCTTGGATTTGATTTGGGAGAGCCCCAAAGTGGGTTCCAAGCATTGGAGTCGCCAACCCATAGGAAAGGTTTGGTAAGTTGATGATATGTACACCTTAGATCGGATTCGTTAAAAATTTGCTGGGGGGGAATATGAGTATTAACAACACAAATTGGATGGCTAAGTTTTAATTTAATTGATATGGTAGACAGTGTTGAGTTTCATGAGGTATATGTCTTTTAACTAGTATACCAACTCCTTGTTTGTTAGTTTGTATATTGTTTAAATTAAAAAAGTAGCCAGTGGATTGTTTGGGAAAGTATGGTTTTTGGATATATATTATTGGAATGTGAGTTTCCTGAATGCATATCACATCTGGATTCTTTTCTTAGATAAGTAATTGCAGTTCATGGTAATTGTTCCAATATCCATTCATGTTCCACTGGATGATTGATGTAAATGAGAGGAAAGCAGAACGTGAGAACATACATTCATGTGAATTCGTGTATGAGCTGTTTCGTCATTCTAGCATTTCGTTTTCAGATGTGTTTTGTTTTTGAGTAGCGAGAACTTGAGAGAGAGTTGGGAGAGGTTAATAATATTATTGGAATTGAGAGAGAGAGCATGGTGAGTTTAGTTGAATCGGTGGATTTATATTATAGTTTGTTTCTATTTCGATTTGATCAGTGATTGAATGTGGGATTTCCAAAACCGGAGAGCTGGAAGAATTATTTTGTTTGTTGGTGTTGATAGTTGATGGAATGCTATTATTTGTTTTCATTGTAGTATAAGATTCTACTTTCGGGGAGTCTGGTATGTTGATTTGTTTGTTGGGAGTGGTGGATATGTGGGAAAGGTCTAAATTGTCAATATTGGTTTGTGTTTTATGTAAGTTTTTTTATTTGCATTATTGTTGTTTTCATAAATTGTTGTGTTGGTGGAGTTGACTCTATTGTTTGGTGTAACTGTATTATAGCTTGTACTGGTTTTGCTTGCGTTTGGAGTGGATGCAATGTCAGCATAGGAGCTATTGGAAGAGTTTGTTACGTTTGCTTGTTGTTTGTATAATTTTGTAGCATCCCGCATTGAGCACTTGTTCATAGTTTTGATTTTTAGAATTTCTTTTGCTTGTAGAAATTTTGGACATTCTTTGGAGGAGGAGGGGTGCGCTTTTAAGCAATTAGCGCAAAAAGTGCGATCATAGTCGGAAGGAGAATGAGGAGGGAGTGAACAGTTTAAACAAAGAGGAGAGCGTTGGTATTTATTCTATGTATGTCCAAGAATCTGACAGGATTTGCATCGCATGGGGAGGGGTATATATTGGCGAACTATACTTTGCACCAGGCGATGTCGATTTTATTGGGTAAATTATAAAGATTAAAAGTGAGCAAGACCACTCCCTATGGTAAAAATTTCCCATCAATATATTTTTTAAATTTGTAAACATCTGCAACATTGTTGAGAAAAGGAACGTGTACGGTACCTTTCACTTGGTTGAGTGATGCGTCTAGCGTGGCTAATATAGGATACGCGCCTACTAATTGTTTTGCCCTTAGAATTGTTTTTTTTGTTATTCTTTACCAGAAGTAATAGTTTTTCATCACGAAGAATGGATATGTTATGCACTTCACTACTAATTTGCTTAATGGCATGATATATTGCGAAAAATGAGTAGGATGGAATAGGTCTCGACGGATCAGCAGCTTCAATCACAATAAATTTTGGGTCGTCTTCTTTATTTTCGGGAAGAAAAGGGAAATCTTCTAGTTGAAAAGTTATTGGGGGTTTGCGTTTTTTTCTTTTAGGTCCCGTGTCGAGTATGGCGAAGCGATTCTCCCTGATATTTGATGGCCTCGGAGCCCTCGTACACTTTTAAAAGTTTATGTTTTTTAGGTTGGAATGCTAGTGGGCAATGTAAATACGAATAATGGAAGAAATAGAGCACTCACGAGCGGTGAAAAACGAATTAAGTAAGTCAATGAATTAAGAAAAGGAGGATGGAGTCATGTGTACAAGTTCACGCAAGTGAGGAAAGTTCTCGGATCGCCATTTACTTGGGAGTGGCCAGAAACGATTCTTTTACATATGACTCAAGCAGCTCACGACTTCCGGCCTTTGACCAAGTATCCTCTGGGTAGCCTAAGAACATCCGTTTGAAGGCGAGCTGAAGTGAGAAGGCGAAATATCCCCTACTTAGGGTTGTGCACTGAGTTTGGGACCCGCCACGTAAAAAAACACCCCCAATGAAAACCAGCAATCAGCCTCGGATAAGAGACCCCCCTTTTGATGACGACCATGGCAAGAGAAATAAAGACTACGAATTGAGGGCATGCACCTGAAATGTCCGGTCCCTTAGTTGGGAAGGTGCCGCTGCCCAGCTGGTTGATGTCCTCGTGAAAATAAACACTGACATCACCGCCGTCCAAGAAAAGCGATGGACGGGACAAGGACAGAGACGAGTAGGTCCTTGTGACATTTACTACAGTGGCCATATAAAGGAGCGCAAGTTTGTTGTTGGATTCGTGGTGGGAGAGAGACTCCGTCGCCGAGTACTATCATTCACTCCAGAGAATGAACGTCTAGCCACAATCCGCGTCAAAGCGAGGTTCTTCAACATATCGCTGATTTGCGCCCACGCCCCGACGGAAGTGAAGGACGATGTGACCAAAGATGCCTTTTATGAGTGCTTGGAGCGCACTTATGAGAGATGCCCCCGCCACGATGTCAAAATCGTGCTTGGCGACTTCAACGCCAGGGTGGGCAAAGAAGGTATCTTTGGCAAGACGGTCGGTAAATATGGTTATTTGTTGTACTAGATTCCAACATAAGAAGAAACATCAAGCTACCTGGCTGTCTCCGGATCGAAAAACCACCAACCAGGTCAATCATGTTGTGATAGACGGAAGACACGTCTCCAGTGTTTTAGATGTGCGTGCGCTCCAAGGTCCTAATATCGACTCGGACCACTATATTATTGCAGCCAAAATTCGCACCCGCTTCTGTGCAGCAAAAAACGCACGCCAACAAACACAAGGAAGGTTCGACGTTGAGAAGCTGCAATCACAACAGACAGCCGAACGATTTTCTACTCGGCTTTCACTCCTGCTCTCTGAGAGCACTCGTCAACAACTCGGTATAAGGGAACTGTGGGACGGCATTTCAAACTCTATACGTATAGCTGCAACCGAAACCATTGGTTTTCGGAAAGTGCAAAAGAACAGCTGGTACGACGAGGAGTGCCGTGTCGCAGCGGAGAGAAAACAGACTGCCTACCTCGCAACGTTACGATCGACCACAACACGTGCGGGATGGGATAGATACCGAGAGTTGAAGAGGGAAGCGAGACGCATTTGTAGACAGAAAAAAAAGAGGCCGAAATGCGTGAGTACGAAGAGCTTGATAAGCTGGCCGACAGGGGTAATGCTCGAATTCTACGAAAAGATGCGGCGGCTTACAGAAGGTTTCAAGACCGGAGCATACTCTTGTAGAACCCCCAAAGGTGATCTAGTTACCGATGCCCAGAGCATACTTAAATTATGGAGGGAACACTTCTCCAGCCTACTGAATGGCAGTGAACTCACAACACCAGGAGAAAACGAACCCGATACTCCAATCGATGACGATGGAGCAGACGTTGAATTGCCCGACCATGAAGAAGTTCGAATAGCAATTGCCCGCCTGAAAAACAACAAAGCGGCAGAGGATGATGGAGTGCTGGCTGAGCTATTCAAACACTGCATCAGCTTCCTCAACATCGCATATAAGCTCCTATAGGGCGTATTGTGTGAAAGATTAAAGCTCACCGTGAACAAACTGATTGGACTTTATCAGTGTGGCTTTACACCTGGCAAATCAACAACCGACCAGATATTCACCATGCGCCCAATCTTGGAAAAGACCCGTGAAAGAAGAATCGACACACACCACCTCTTCGTCGATTTCAAAGCTGCTTTCGACGGCACGAAAAGGAGCTGCCTCTATGCTGCAATGTCTGAATTTGGTATCCCCTCAAAACTAATAAGGCTGCGTAAACTGACGTTGAGCAGCACCAAAATCTCCATCAGGGTCGGGAAGGACTTCTCCGAGCCGTTCGATACCAAACGAGGTTTCAGACAAGGCGACTTCCTTTCGTGCGACTTCTTCAATCTGCTGCTGGAGAAAATTATTCGAGCTGCAGAACTGAATCGAGCAGGTACAATCTTTTATAAGAGTGTACAGCTACTAGCGTATGCCGATGATATTGATATAATCGGCTTCAACACTCGCGCCGTTAGTTCTGCTTTCTCCAGACTTAACAAGGAAGCAACACAAGTGGGTCTGGCAGTGAACGAGGGCAAGACGAAATATCTCCTGTCATCAAACAAACAGTCGTCGCACTCGCGACTTGGCACTCACGTCACTGTTGACAGTCATAACTTTGAAGTTGTAGATAATTTCGTCTATTAAGGAACCAGCGTAAACACCACCAACAATGTCAGCCTAGAAATCCAACGCAGGATATCTCTTGCCAACAGGTGCTACTTCGGACTGAGTAGGCAATTGAAAGGTAATGTCCTCTCTTGTCGAACAAAAGCCAAACTCTATAAGTCGCTCGTAATTCCCGTCCTGTTATATGGTGCAGATATTTGGGCGATGACAACAACCGATGAGTCGACGTTGCGAGTTTTCGAGAGAAAAGTTCTGCGAAAGATTTATGGTCCTTTGCGCGTTGGCCACGGCGAATATCGCATTCGATTGTACGATGAGCTGTACGAGATATACGACGACATTGACATATTTCAGCGAATTAAAAGTCAGCGGCTACGCTGGCCAGGTCATGTTGTCCGGAAAGATGAAAACACTCCAGCTCTGAAAGTATTCGTCACAGTACCCGCCGCGGGAAGCAGTCCACTCCGTTGGAAAGACAAAGTGGAGAAGGACCTGGCTTCGCTTGGAATATCCAATTGGCGCCACGTAGCGAAGAGAAGAAACGACTGGTGCGCTGTTGTTGACTCGGCTATAATCGCGTCAGCGGTGTCTACGCCAGTAAAGAAGAAGAAGAGAATTAAGAAAACACTGCGTAAGCGAAAAAACAAAAGACGTCTTTACGGCACGAGAGATAGTCGATGACTGCTTGTTACATTAGTTTTTAGTGTTTATGTTCATCGTTTGATTCTCAGTTTTTTACTTTTGCTTGTCTATGTCTAACTTTGTAATTACAAAAATGTATTGGATAAATTTCTTGAATTCTGTCTACATTCTGTATTATTTCTTCTGAGGTAAATATTTTTTACTGAAGAGTTGAACCGTTTTTCTAAAATTGATAATAAGTTTTGTGATGAGTAATTTGTTTAATTATTATGTGTCTGTAGCAGTGTTTAAAAAACTACGATAAGTTTTTTTTCACTTTTGCTTTTGCTTATGCTTTAGAAAAAGCAGCAGTCGCAAGCAAAGCGATAGCGGAAAACAATTATTAGGAAAATTCGCAGCACTTTTGGCAGTCATTGGTTTGCAGTTTTTCATATTGCTTTGCTTGTGTTTGATCAGCTGCACAAACCAAAGCAAAAGCGTTATATTTTCTTCGCAAGTCGTCAGCAGTCGCAGTCGCGCAACAGTTTTTTCGGCCATTTTAAAACTGTTAAGCACTTCGATAGTTTTTAGTTTCGCGTACTTTTTTGGTAGCTATAAGTGATGTGTTGTTCATGGTGATTGAAAAACTATATGTATTTGTCTTACATATATGTATTTTATGTATTTGAATTCAGTGTATTTACATTTTATACAACGCAATATGTGTAGGATATTTGTAGGTATAAACATTTAAAAATAAGAAAAATTAAATTTGTTCGTCATCTAAGTCTTGGAAAAGTGGCAAACTGTCTATAGCAGCTTCCAGAAAGTTTGGATTTAGCTTTACTTCCAATATGTTTTCCAGTGTTTCCTCGATTCCTATAGTCTGTTAGTACTAGTTTAAGGGTGGAAAATGCGCGTTCAATCGTCACCTGTTTGTACAAGTCGGGATCAGTGAACTGCTTTTCTTTCCAAATGATAGAATATTTGTGTCACTTCTTAAAAATGGAAGCTGCAGATTGTCAATTTTAGTATAGACATCGGATGCATTATTTACGTTCGCTTCAATTCCTTGCGATAAATATTCGGTTAATAATTTCTCTTCAATATCACAAAATTGGTTGACGGATTGATGTACACTTGAATTTGGACTTAAACACGTGATGTTACCAGGGTTAATTTCATTAATTCTATCCCATACTTTTTTTTAAATATTGTCTTGCTTCGATTTTTTGTTTTACCGTTAAGGTGTGATGGAACCGAGGATCTAAATACAAACAAGCAATTAAACTGTGTGTGCGCATTAACCTGTTTGTTCTTTTTTCGAAGGACTGCAAAATCATATCGCCGATTGTTTTAACTAGTGGATGGTTCGTATCTTTAATAATATTTTCCGTGCATATTTTGCACTTGAGCCATTGTGCATAGAAGTTGCCGTAGTGTAATTGTCTTCTTGAAATATTTTTATGCTTTTTTGTAATGGATTAAATACAAGACAATGGGCCTTATGCATAAAAACGAGTAAAAGCGCTGAATTGAGTCAAGTGAGCAATTGCTCGTAAGTCGAGTTCGATCAAACAGCAACAGCTCTTGCTCAATTTCGTATGCATAAAAATGAGTTCAAACCAATTACAATTACTTGAGCAAACGGAGATCAAACCTCTAAGTGCAAACATATGAAGTGAATTTGAAGTAGAGCTAAAAAATAATAATTAAATGGAAACTGACGATATTTCAAATTTTTTGGTAGACAAAATAAAAGAAAATAAATATTTACTAGAAAAAAGTCAGTTACCAAGCATAAAAAGTAAAAAAAAAAACAAGCAATAGAAATATGTGTGAAAGAAATTTGGCAAAAACTTGGAATGGAACTGTCGGAGTAAAACATTATGAAAAAAATAGCAAACACGAAATGTCGGGTTAAAAGTAAAATAGACATAAATAAAACATGAAATCAAAAGATTATTATAAAAAACTGGGAAGCAGAATTATCCTCATTGCTTTGTTCTGATTCTAATCCCTCAACAAACAAACTTCCTGGTAAGTACACCGTTATCAAATTTATTTGTTTATTCCAATTTTGTTGTTGATTTCACTCTTCGTTTATTTTTTTACAGTCCATCTCTTTCTTGGAAGCAATGGCGACAACTGTACGCTGTCTGTCAATACATTAGAAGAGACATCAGCAACAACAACATCAGAAATAAAAACAACAGCAACATCAGCAGCAAAACAGCAAAGAAAGCGCCGTTGCACTGATAGCGACGACCAAACTGTAAATTTTTTATTTTATTTTACATTTTGCTTTATGTTGTTTATTTTTGTAGTCTACAAAAAGTCCACAGCAATTTTGAGTCGTTATGAGACTGATGAGACAAGGGAGTTAAATTTTCAAAATCTGCAGAGGCTTGTTTTGTTAAAGCAAAACAAAGTTCTTTCCGCAAAATTACAAATTTTGCAAGAAAAACTTGGGGAAAGAGGGTTGGAGTTCCCTGAATGATTACAATTATTAATATATAATTAATTAATATTATATTTTTGTACATATGTACATATTTTATTATTATTTTTATTCGTTAAATAGTGAATTACATTTATTTTGTTTTTGTATAAAAAAGTGGTTTTTATTAAAGTTAATTGCTTTTATAAACCAAAAAAAAAATAAAAATATTCATTTAATTGAATTTTAATTTGATAATAAATTTGCGATCATCCTCCTTTTGTTTTTTCCAGCTTCTGAAAGTCTTGTTGTTTGTTGTTCGATATAATTTCCTAATTGCCATACATCACTATTGTTGTAATCGTCGTTGATTAGGATGTAATCGTATTTTAAAAATTTAGCTATGTTATGTAAAATGAAACAACTAGCTATTACGTGAGGCGCCAGCTCTGTCGATACACGAATTTTGTATTGAAGTATTGAAAATCTTTGCTTCAATTACCCAAAAAACCGCTCTATAATGACACGTTCCTTTGTAAACACTTTGTTGAATTTTTTTTCTATTTCAGTTGTTGGGTTCCCGAATGGTGTCATTAGCCATGGACATATCCCATAGCCCTCATCCCCGAGAAGTAATGCATCGTTTGTTACATTTTGCATTATCCTTGTGAATCATGAACTGATCCAGGCCAGGATATGTCAACGCTAGTAAACAGTTCTTTTGCATCGCAAGTTGCCTGCACATTTATAGAGTGGAAGCCTTTTCTACAAATATATTCATCGCTTTGATTTGTGGGTTTTTTTATTTTTATATGAGTGCAATCAATCACTCCAATTGCAAATGAAAAGAAATAATTTGCTTGCCATTTCCTTTGAGCATCTTTTATTGCGTCTTCATCTTTCGGGAATTTTATCCACTCGCTTGCTTTAGAAGATATAAGTTTCGCAACTTCCGCAATAGTTCGCGACACAGTTGATTGATGGACACCAGTATCTGTGGCTATACCATTTTGGAATCCAGGATCTGCACAAAATCTTAAATAGAGTCGAATTTTATCAACGCTGCTATGGCACCACCCACGTATTTCTTCTGACTCCTCAAAAAAATAATTAGCCAACCAACAGATGCTACTATCATCAAACCTATGTATTTTCATTTTATTATTAATTACTCCGCAGCCGTTGTCCTGCGTAAAATTCTGTATTTTGAAATGAACAGAAAGTTAGATTTATTATTTCATTTTTTTTTTTTTTCAATGTAACGCAGCTTTATAAACAACGTTTTTTGGTTTCTATTCCGGTGTACAGAAAAGATGGTTTTCCAGCTCGTCAGCACGCCACGGCCGTGTGAAGAACATAGCATTTCCAAATTTATGCCTCACAATATGTTCTTTAGGTCCTGTTGATTGTCATCCTAAATGCAATTTTCACTGGAAACGGAATACATTTGAACTGAAATGGAAAATCGTTAGAACTCAAAGGAATTCGTAGAATCAAGCATTCTTCCCCTTGTATTCGATAGGTGCGTCCCAATGAGTCGGGTTCCATTACACAGTTTCGGCGCATGAAGATTGCAAAACATAATAACGACGGATCCTACTTTGAGATGCAAATGATGCGGTGGCATACCAAGCCTGTACTGGCGATCGATCGATTTGTATGAGCGCAAGTCTCCCGCAATTTATATCGAACCACCGGATGTATCAACCGAAATTGAACCATTTCCAATTTTTAGCGAAGACGATGTAAAATGTCTTTGGAATTGTCGATGTTTATATCGAAAAGTATGCGAACATATCATTCCAGTGATTAACGTGTTCCAGCAATTGTAATTTCCGGCTTACTTCTCCAAAAATTTGCACACATCGAACCATTCACAGTACGCAATGACTCAAATGAAATTGAACCTCGTACATTTATCAATAGCAACCGAAGGTATAAGTAATCGTCTCTTTTTGGGTGGATTATGTAAATTCGGAATTAGTTTAGAACTCACCTGGATGTCAATCTACTGGCCTTGCTTTCTGCGTAACAATTTCTTCGACGATGCATTCCATGTATAATATCAAGGTATTTCAGAATAGAGCAATGTTCTCACAAACGGATCACTGATAAAAGTTGAAAAAAAAGTCGACAATGTTAATTTTGTTGCTGGCGATGTTTCCACTGGCTATACTGTATTCTCTGGGTTGAAAAACACTCTTTGCCCATTCTCCAAATTAACTGCGAGACGCACAACAGTCGGAAAACGTTCATGAATTGCAAAAGTAAACATGCTACAAAGCGCTTTATTGCAGTTCACGTATCGGCCGTATCGTTCAAGACCAATAATCGCCATGTTGCTTCTTTTGGTGACGTACTTACAAACGTATTTTATCGATTTCACCAAACTGCAATACTAAACACTGATATGAGTTTTGAATATGAATTAGACAATAATGGTGAATATAGTACGATCCATGTGTTGTCAACTTCGATATTCACTCTTCAAAGTTAAATGCTGAATATTCTGTTATCTGGTGAGCGACGCCGATAGAGTTGATATCCATATATCCATCATTTCCAGTTTGTGTTTCCGAAAAAAAGCACGTGGATAGTGTTTCGTGTATTTATTGTCAGACATACAAACCGAAAAGGGATTGTAGTGTCCGCAAGGTCCATGAACCATATTGGTTTCCACCACTTCATATAATACTGAATCTTTCTCTACATCAGGAATTTCCGGAGAAATGATTTCATCAATTTGATCTGGTGTAACCATCCTCCACCATCCAAAGAAGAATGTGTGCGTGCGGAAAACCTCTATTTTGCCACTCAACAGAGTACATCTAGCATCCAACAGCACCATATATACGTTGCTTCAAGATAAAGTCAATCAAACATCGCAACTGTTGTTTGAAAAGTCGTGCTGTGACATCGTGACGATCGCTTGCTGATTGACCGCGATCCATAATTCCACACGTACATATGTCACCGCATCCTGGGAGTACTTGTTGCCTTGCCTTGGGCTGCCATACTTTGATGGCAAAAAGAACAACGACCGATATTAGGGCGACCTCTTGGTGACTTCGTAACAAATTTGAATCTGCAATTGACATCTTTGTGTGAAACACACGTAAAGTTTTCTCTGAATAATTTTGAATAATTTTTCTTTTGAATAGCCAGAATAAAAAAGCAAGTGACCGAAATTGAACTATTCAAATAATTTAAAAATCAAAATATTGAAAAACAAAACAAACAAAAATTGACTATGTTCGAACTAAGCATGACGAGATCAATCCTGAGCAGTGAGTAAAAGCAAATACATCAAATTTTATTATGCATACGAGAAGCACCTTTTACTCAAAAAATCGAGTCAGAGCAAAAGCTCACGCTTTATGCATGAGACCCAATAGCTTTCAACGAATTTCCAAAGGGAGTCATCTAACTCGAAATTTTCATCTCCGTTCTTATATTTAACGGATTCGATTTCTTTTAGAACGTCTTTTGCTGCCTTCAAATTTTCCACCATTACGAAGGTCAATCCCCATCTTGTAGGGCAATCTATGTAGTTGAGGCATCTTTAATTGCTTTAATTCAAATATAGCTCGATATCCATTTGTTGTTTTTCTCACATATTTTGTCAAATTACGGCATATTAATAGGTACTTTGTAATAGCTGAGGACTTTGTTACGTCGAGCGCACAAAGCTGTGCAGTATGAGCAGCGCAACCTGTGCAACCTCAACAAGTTCGATTTTTATAAGATACTCATCATTCGCGCAATCTGCTTCATTTCCTTCCAATTCTTCTTGTGAAACAAAAGATAATATTTTAGTTGCTTTAAGCATATTTGCGCCATTATCCGATGTAACTGACACTATTTGTCTTAAAGTAATGTCGTATTTTTTTTTGGTTTTTACAATTTCCATGGCTAGGTTTTTGCTAGTACTCGATCTAGCACCCTTCAGTTCTACCATTCCTAGAACGCGTGATTTTATCAGCCCATTTGTTATAAATTGCGCACTAATGCCAAAAATGTTTCGGCATAACCGCGTAGCACTGTCTATTTTTAACGATACCAGTCTATTTTTCACTTCTGCTGTTATATCGTTTCGGATATTGTTAGCAACGATCTGTAAAGTCTTCTTGGAGTTTGAAGCATTCAAACATATTTGTTTTCCGTCTGCAGCAAAAAGTCCTTCACAAATAGGATTCAAAATATTTTTCATATTTATCGAATTTAGCACATTAAACGGAATAGAATCTTCGGTGACTAGACCAATATATGATTTCAGTAGCTGCTTTTTATTAATCTCAATTGTTACTTTTTTTCACTATTACTTTTGATAAAGAAGTTATCGAAGAAGTTTCCGATACTTCTGTATTATTCAATGAAACATTTATACTGTGTATTTTAATTAAATGTGTTTTTAAGTTCGACAGTCTATTATTTTTTACTTTATTTTTACAAGTTTTGCATGTAGCAAAACCCTCGTCTGGATTGTTATAAAAAAACTGTGAAATTTCCGATTGCTTGCTCCGCCCCATTGCACTTAAGAAAAACTAATGACCATCAACTTTTTCAATGTGCCCTTAAATAGCAAAAAAATTTAAAACTGTCGAAGTGCTTAAGAGTTTTAAAATGATCGAAAAACTGTTTCGCGACTGGGACTGCTGACGACTTGCGAAGCAAATATAACGCTTTTGCTTTGGTTTGTGCAGCTGATCAAACACAAGCAAAGCAATGTGAAAAACTGCAAACCAATGACTGCCAAAAGGTCTGCGCATTTTTCTAATAATTGTTTTCTGCTTTTGCTTTGCTTGCGACTGCTGCTTTTTCTAAAGCATAAGCAAAAACAAAAGCAAATTTAAAACAGTTAAAAGAAGTCGAAGCAGTAAAAAGCAAAAATTCTACGACTTTTGCTACTTCGACTGCAGCAATTTAAACACTGGTCTGCTATGTTTGGAATAGTAATATAATCTGATAACTATCCTCTTGTCCTACTAATAAGAAAAGTTGGTTTTTAAAAAAATATTGATTGGCGCTTCTATTGAAGGAATTAAATTATGAGACGAACTGTCATCTGAATTGGTGGCTACTGACAACGAATTTATTTGGAATTGTTACTAAATTTTTCAAATAGTCTATAAAGTGCATCTACTACTAAGTTGGATTTCGCAGGCTTATATTATAATTTATAAATACATATATTTCCCTAGAATATATTTCCATTGCATTAGTTTCGAATTGTTATTTTTGTTACTAAGTACATAGGTCGATGGGTTCTGAAAATAACCTTTTATGCTTTTGTACGAATTGTCTAATTCTGTATTTTTCTGAAACTTTCATATTATATGTTGATCACGGATTTTGCTTGAATTAACCGTTGAATTTTACGTTTGTTTGCAATTATCATAAAATTTTTTGTAGTATGTACTACTGCTGATAATTATTTTAGACTATCATTTGAAAAGTTGAAAGAGATGTAATAAGAAATTTAGAAAAGTCTGTTGGGTAGTTTTTGTCTTACCTCCAACAGAATATGCGAAAAAGGGGTTATCGTTTTCTTTAGGATTTGGTACTAAATTTGTTTGAATATAATTTACGTTAAAGCCTGTGCCTACTAATATTTTTAAAATTTGTCCGCTATTCGTTTCGCATTTGAAATAAGGCAACGAAGAGCTATTTAACCTAAATAAATATATATATTTCAGGTCTAGAGATGGCTCATTTTCATAACTTTGTTTTGTATGAGCGGGTACCCAGAAGAGGTGCACCTGGTTACGTTCCGCTTAGCTATTCAGCCGTTCTCTGCACTCCTGCACCACTAGCGATTTGATCTTGTAGACGGAGATCGCTCTCAGTGCCGCTTGACTATCGCTAAGTATTATTATCCGCTCCTTATGATAGTTTCGGTTTACCTCTACACACTGACTTATGGCAAAGACTTCTGCTTGAAAAATGCTCGGAAAACTTCCCATAAGTATGGAAAGCTTAGTGTGTGGACCTGCATCCCTGCACCGATTCTCTCCAACGTTTTTGAGAGTGGAATCGTTCAACTCATCCTTGCTGCCAAGGGTAACCTTGAACTGCTTCGTGAAGTTAATGCTGTCCCTTGGGAGAAGGGCCAATGGTATAGTGCCACTTATCTCTTTCATTCTTTGGGACGGAATTATCTTACCTTCGCCACAACCCTTTGCCGTCATTTGCATAAGTGTGTGCTTGGCTACTTGACCAATCACTAAATGAAGCCGTGTGGGTTCAAGCATGACTGTGCTACCGTCGGACAAGTGCGCATTGCAAACGCTTTTGAGGCCCAGGCCACCTAACAATCTTTAGCTTACAGCCCCAGAATTTTCCCACCAGCCGATTGATCACCATTAATGCTTTTGTCGCATTGACCAAGGTCAGGTCAACATGCTGTTTCCAGCGCTAAGTGGAATCCAGTATGAGACCAAGATATTTGACCACGTTGGTCATCTCAATTCCTCTGCCCCTAAGTGTGAGGTTCCTGAGACCGCGTAGGAACCTACGTCTCGTGAATGAGACGATGGTCGTCCTGAAGGAGTTGATGTTCAACTTAACCCCATTACACCACCCTTTTGGCAGGTTTAAAACTCTTTGTAGTAGGTCGCAGAGAGTGTCCTCAAATTTGGCTTTGGCTATAATAACAATGTCGTCCGCGTACCACTGGCAGCTGATCCCCAAAACAACTGGCACTGCTAGAAGGTCATTCACGACAAGACTTCCTAGCAGGAAGGGATAGCCCCCTGTAGGCAGCCCCTTGTTGTGCCAAGACGAAAACTTGAATATCCTACTGTGGTTTCAGCTGGTGCGCAATACGGCCTCTATCCATCTGCGCACCGGTGCTGTCACATTCTTTTTCTCCAGTGCCCTCGCTACACTCCTGAGAGACGAGTTGTCAAAAGTAGGTGCTTCTGGTGTGAGAATGACATTTTCACAAAATCTCCTAAAGCTTGCCTGCTTGCGGACCTAATCTCCTTATTATGTAAGGTTAAGTTGCCCCTACATTCCTCCCACCCCGTACGTTTCGCTTTGTTAAACAGCCTCCGTTCCTTTTTCCTAAGATCTGAGAGTTTTCCTGACCATAGGGACTAAAAGAATAACTTCACTGTAAGGTCTCTGTTTAACGACTGTTTATTCAATTCAAAATTTAAGTCTCCTTAAGCTATTATTCTATATCTATTATTGCATACATTAAAAAATATTGACTCGTGACATTCCGTCACGTTCACTTTTATATCCATGCCTCTGTGGCATGATTGGTTTCAACGTACAACTATTAGGACAGTCATACATAACTCCCCCTTCGTTGCTTTTAGGATTCTCCTGAATCCTTGTATTTAAAATTTTACTTTTACATTATTTCTTTTGATTAATATGATTAGCCATATAACTGCTATTTTTATAATGACTACTAAAATGGTATTTACTTCGTATGAAATATCATATATTTTAGTTCTTTGATTTCATTTACATTTTCGATATGTTTGATGTAATACGGATACAGGATATACATATTTGTCAAAAAATTCTTTTTTTACAATTTGTATATGACTTTTTTTTTATTTCGATTTTACAATTACTAAAATTTATTATATAATTTTTTTGAAGTGTAAATTTTCGTTTATCGCAGTTTTGGATCATTTCATTGTTATTGGCGTTTTTAACTAGCAGAGTATTATCAGACAACTCTTGCATATAAGTTTTATTACTATATTTAAATATACAATTATCATTTAAAATACAATTTTCACTTAATTTTAATTTTCTTAACAATGTATTAGCTTTTTATTGATAATGTTTAGATTCTAGCGTTATTATTTCCTCATCTATTTGAGAATTTCTAAATTACTCCCGTTTGGCATTGATATAATTAACTTTAAATCTATAGAAAAATATGTTTTTGTATTTGAAAAGCGAACACACAACTACTACTCCTACCTTGACTAGTTTCAATTTCGTCAGCTCTCTATCCTCTTTTTCTATCTGATTTAATTCCTTTATAATTTTACTCCTGTCATTTTTTACTTTTGTTTTCATTAAATTTATTGAATTGTTAAAATGATGATAATCTGTTTATTGATATTTGTTATTGCATTGTGCGAGTTTTTCTATTACTTCTAAATGAATAATTACATCCTGTCGGTCCTCCTCGTCCATCACCCCGAACTCCTGTATGGATGTTTGGCTTTGTTAAGTGTACTTCGAGTCCTTCTGCATTTAAGAATTGAATCAACTGTTCGACCCTGAATTCGTTGTTCATGATGATCTTCTTTGGATTCCCAAATTTCGTGAAATGTTCAATTATGATGACTTTCTTTGCTCTCCAATTTCTGTCAGTACTGTGACAAATAACTGCTTTTTAAAACGAAAAATGTCCACATGTATTGTTTAATTTTTATCTGAAGGTGTCTCTGTTAGTTTAAACTTCGGCTTTATCGGTTTCCTGTCATATACAATTTGCTTGCATTTTTAGCAGTTACCTATAATTAGCTGTATATGCTCCCTTAATTGTGGGTAGAATATTTTATCCTTAAGTGTATTGTTAAACTCGTTTATTCCGCTATACATTGACTCATTACAATGGTAAAGTGAAATTTGTTTATGCAAGTCTTCTTCTTGTATAATTTCTGTTGCTCTTTTTTCATGAATTGCAGTTTGCTAATGCAAGAAAACGTGCTTATACTAAGTAATAGTTGAATTTTGAGATAATCGGTCTCCTCCACTTCGGAAAAAAAACCCACTTTGCCCCTGTTAATATCTCTTCGGAAAATATTTTTCAATATGTTCTCTGGCTGACCTTGTTGAGAAAGCACTGCGCATATTGCGTAAGCACTTGCATCCGTTTTAATAGTAAACTCCTTATCATATTCAGGGAATTTTAAAATTAGATGTGATGAAATTAATGTTTTCAATAATTCAAAACTAGCTATGTACTGCGGATCTCTTGAATTTATTTTATAACCTTTTTTTAAGTAGCTTGTCATTGGATAGGCTACTTTCGAATAGTCTTTAATAAATTTTATATAATACCCTGTAGCCCCTAAAAAACCATTAAGCTGTCTCTCTAATTTTGGAAGCTCCAACACTTTTATTGACATACTTTTTTCTGTTTTAGGTTTAATTCAATCTTTTGAAAAAGTATGTCCTAAAAATTTCAGTACTTGCTTTAGGCTGCTACATTTGCTTGCTTGAATTTTTAGATTGTGATTCGCTAAAACCGCGAAAATTTTTTCAGTGACAGAATATGCTTTTCCAAGGACGTAGAAAAGACCAAAATATTATCCAGATTTCTTACTTCTTCTTCGTGTTTTGGCGGTAGTCTATAGATTCTTGAATTTATTTGTTGATTGGTTGTGGTCTTAATCGCATGTACCACAGCTTCTGTACTGGTGAGCTTATCGCCCTTTGTTTTTTCTTTTTTTTTGTTTTATATAGTAGGGGGAAGCATCGAAAGCCGAAGTGTGGAACTTTAATCCGCTAAACCTAACCTACTCCCATCTCAGGTCTCGCCCACGGAACCACCGGCTAGCTGCTACTTCGTGGGAGGGAAAAGACATTTAGGTCTCCTCTATTGCGCGGACTGACGGACGCCTAGTCTGCTGAAAAGATCTCAGTTTGGTTATTATGAATGCTGACGCTTCGCTGACAACTTTCCATTTATCAGTTGTCTGACACATTAGTGTCGTCAAGTTATCGACCGTAAAACTACCACCGAGTGTGGTTTTTAGCTGTTCCCTTGTATTCGAAAATCGAGGGCAATGAAATAATACATGTTCAGAGTCTTCTATATACTCTGTACACGTCGGACAGTTCGTACTAATGTCATTGTGGAATCGGAAAAGCTAGTTTCTAAAGCATCCATGTCCACTAAGTATTTGGGTCAGATAGAAATTTCAGTCCCCATGTCGTCTGTCTATCCACGAGTGGATATCCGGTATAAGTTGATGGGTCCATCGACCTTTGGGTGAGGAATTCCACCGCTCCTGCCACATTTTTGTACTCTTGTTTCTCTCCTCTGTCCTTACCGATAATGTTTTAGGCGTTGATAACTGATATAAACGCTCGAGTTTATCTCCCTGGATGGCAATGGGCGGCATGCTGGCTAATACTTCAGCAGCGTCGGTTGATATAGTCCGCAAAGCACTTATTACCCGAATTGCGGAAAGCATATGCACTGCAATTATTTGTTTAGCATACGCTTTTATATCCATTGCCTTTATCCATACTGGTTCCGCATACAGGATTACGGAACTCATTGCCTTCGCTATTAAGAATGGCCGGATGGAACGCACACAGCCTCTATTGGTCATCATTCTTGATAGGGCATTATAAATTCTGTTTGCCTTGGCAGAAGTATACTCCAAGTGTTCTTTAAATTTTAATTTGGAATCTAATATTACTCCCAGATACTTTAATTGCGGCTGCGAGGTAATCTTGCATTCCCCTATGGTGAGCTCTATTCGTTTTCCTATCTTCCTAGTGTTTATCAGTAAAACTTCTGTTTTTTCCTCCGCCAGTTCCAGGCTCATAGAAGAGAACCATTGTCTTAGACTATTTAAGCACTCATTACATTTATTTCTCAGGTCGGCTAATTGTTTGGCGACTGCTACCACCATGAGGTCGTCCGCATAAGCTACTAGTTTCACGTCTCTTGGTTGCTGCCTTCTTAGCACCCCGTCATACAAAAGGTTCCATAATAGTGAGCCTAATACTGAGACTTGTGGTACTCCACTCGAGGTAGAGTAGCTCTTGGTGGTTTGGTCCGTCTCAAAAATCAGCTTTCTGTTTCTAAAATAGCTCGTTACAATGCTTTCCTACACTTTCCCAATCATGTCGAGCATGCAAAGGGGTCGATATGATGAAGGTTCTTCTGGTGGCTTTTTTGGCTTTGGGAGTAAAACCAGGCGCTGAATCTTCCACGGATCGGGGAACACCTCATCTAATATGCACGCATTGTACATGTTAATTAATAAACTGGGTCTAAGAGTTATGGCTTCTTTAAGGGCTCTGTTTGGTATACCATCTATTCCGGGCGCTTTACAGTTTTTGATTTTTTTCGCAATAGCCAATAGTTCGTCTTCTGTGACTAATAGGGGTGGCTCCGTAGCTTCGTTTCTTTTAATATAGGAAATGGATGTATGTGTAGGGAATAACGCTTCGACAACATTTTTCATAAATGATGCGTTCTTAGGTTGTTGCGACTAATTTTTGAATTTCGACATACAAATTTTGTATGCCGATCCCCAGGGGTCTATGTTCGCTTCTTCACATAGCTTTTCGAAACAGGATCTCTTACTACGGATAATAGCTGACTTCAGGAGCTTTTTTTGGCATTTAAATGCTTCTCTGAGGCGGATTTCGTTTTCCCCTCCCTGGTTTCGCTGTGTGCGACGTCTAGCTGGGTGACAGAGCTTCCTTAGCTTGGCAATTTCGTCGCTCCACCAGTATACCGGCTTTCGATTGTTGTTGTATCTCGTCCTGCGCATAGTTGCGTCGCATGCTGCAACTAGTTCCTTCTGCACAGTGGGTACTTAGTGGGTGGCGTCTTCGCCTGGTACCTTTGCCGCACTCCAAACGCTTTCAAAAACGTCGGTATCAAATTCCTTTTCACGCCAACTGCGAGACAGTTCCCTTTCTTGGGAGAACGACACTTCAGCGATTATAGCTATATGGTGGCTATTTGTGTAAATATCTGATACCTTCCATTTAATATGTCTGCTAAGCGTGTCTATTATAGAACCTTCATTACCCTTTACTTTGAAACGTACTTTTTGTGCCATTGTTTAGAATCGTGAGGTTTGTTTGACTCAAAAATTCTAGAATGAGGCGACCACGGTGATTTGTCATTCTGCTACCCTAAGCAGTAGACCATGCATTAAAATCACCCGCTATTATTATTGGCGATTTTTTTTTAGAGACAGCTCCAGGAGAAAATCTTCAAATTATCTA
The DNA here is from genome assembly GCA_027475135.1 of Bactrocera correcta. Lineage (NCBI taxonomy): Eukaryota > Metazoa > Arthropoda > Insecta > Diptera > Tephritidae > Bactrocera > Bactrocera correcta. Next base: position 53,088,980 of record CM050322.1, read on the forward strand.
ATTGTTGCGCTAGGACGAGCATAGCAGCATACAAAATATATACCTTGCCTTTTCGCCCATGTAAAGCCGTTAGGGTCGTCTTTTGAGCGGTATGAGAAAGCTTGTCCTTTGCAGTCCCATATTGCTGCCTTTCCACTTCTATATTTACACCAAGTGCTCTCCGAACGCAGTCTATATGGCTCGCTTCTTGAACTGTTTGTTTTAGCAGATCTTGTGCCGCAGCGCAGTGATTAAGGTTTAGCTGTAACCACCTCATTTTTTCATTGTTTTCATCATTTGTGCGCACTTCGGACATGTCGTACTTAAGACGGAATGCTCTCCTTTGCAAAGCATACAGCTCGGGGCATTTTTGCACGCTTTTGCTACGTGTCCTGCAGCTCCGCAGCGTGTACAGAGGGCTGACCGATCAGTCTGACTAACACATTTGTGTGCTATGTGACCCAGTTGGAAGCACCTAAAACATCGGGTAATGGGTGAGTATTCTCTAAGACGGCAGATAGACCACCCTATCTTCACTTTGCCCAATTTTAGTGCAACCTTAGCGTCTTGAGCGCGCAGACAGATAAGAGCTATTTGTGTGCCACGTCGGGTTTTCCTCATATTTTTGACGCTTGATTTCTCCAGGGTTTGGAAATCACACTCTTTTTGTAGTGCCTCGCAGATTTCTTCCGGTGTTGTAATTTCGTCCAAGTCCTTACATACTATTGTGACGCTATGAGTTTTTGGATGTATCAGCGCCATTTCAACCACTGCTTCCTCTAAGAGGGTTTGGAATGATTATCGCCCTCTGTGTAAAATAATTTGTAGAATCGGTTTAATAGAATTTCAATCTTGCTTTTCCCATCTTATTTTAGATGATCTAGTGCAATATTTTTATGTTCACTTCCAATGAATAAACCTGTTCCTGAACAGTTTTCATATGAAAAGGAATCATTCTTCTATTTTTCAAAGTTATATTAATTTTTTCTGTATCAGAAATTTTTCAAAATGAAGTCATTTTCCAATAACAAATCATATGGCTTGTCAAAATCTAACAATAGTAATCTAAGCATAGCATTTTTTTCGTAATTAAATACCGTAGGTCACGGACTTTTTACTTTAATGTTTGGTTTCTCAATGCCATTTAATGTACTTTTGACCGTAATCTCTCGCCCTACAAGGGGTAAATTAAAATTTTCAAAGCTCTGTTTTTCAGTATACTAATAGTGGAACCTGGATCTACTAGAATGCACCACTTTTTCCCAAGCAGTATTGGCATTATAACTATTTTTTTATCATAGTATCCCGAGGCTAATTGGTAAAAAACCGTCATTAAGGTTTGTTTCTACCGGTTCCTTAACCAGACTCATGGTATCTACTTCCATGGTAGTAGGCCGATAAAATTCCTAAATCTATAGTGTCGACTGTTATTGTTTGTACAAGTATTCCTAGAGTATTGTCTAGAAAAATTGTTTGTATTTTGTAGTCTGCTCTTATGTTGACCCCATCCATTTGTTTAATCTCGAAAATTGAATGTTTATTAGTTCTATTATTTTGTTGGTGACTTGCAAAATTATTTGTATATGTTGGCCTGTAATTTTGTTGATTGTTAAAACTATTAGCATATCTAAGCCAAAATTTTTTTTGGCCTGTAAAATTATTTCTATGTTTTGCGTCCTATAATCGTATTTTTTCTTTGGAACCTATTAACATCTAAATTATTGGATTTTTTAAATGAAGGATTTAAGTTACCTTCGCCTATTATGAAACTATATATAAATCCTGATAAATGAGTCAATGAAAACGACTTCCTTATTGCATGAGCACAAGTCCCTGATGTGATTTGTTCAATACGTTGATTCCTAAAAAATTTCCTTTATTGCCTTCTTGTTTTCATCGTGAGCTCCAAATTCAGTTATAGCATAAATTATTTCATTAATTCTGCTGCTTAGCTCGTTAATGCTACCTACTCGTAATGTATTTATTTCCTTAGTTATGGTTGCTTTAATAATAAATAATAGTTTTCTTAACTATGTTAGGTGTCCTCATGCGTGTGGTGTGAAAGATATGGAGTAGATGATGATGGTTTGTATGATGCCGATGTGTTGAGTTGGTGTGTGTAGTGTGGGGTGAAGAGGTGTTATTTTAGGAGGGGTCAGAAGCTCATTTAGCTATCCCGGCCCCCTAAACAACTATTTAACCTAGAAGGCGCTGCAGCTGTTGCAGTGCTGCCACAACGCTGCTCAGACCCGTAGGTCGACGAGGTGGTGGTCCAGGCTGTCGACGTCGCAACGAGGTTCCGCTTCGCTGGTGTTCGACACGAGCTGCGGGTTAAAATCGGATTACGCGACCGCGATAGATGGGTGTCCGCTTCACATCGCGTGACGAGCTGCGATTTAGTAGCATGTGATGCGGCCGGTGGCATATTTGGCAAAGCCCCCGTGCAGTTGTTACAATGCCGATGTGGGTGCAAGTACCGCTGCAGGTGCTGTTGCAGATACAGGTGCCAGCGTGGTTGCCAGGACAGCGACCGTTGCCGTTGCAACCACAATTCGGGGCGCTGGTGTATACCCGGTGCGTGGCACATTGGTAGCCGCCCGAGCGATTGGCGTGGCTGCGACTGGTGTATGTACATCCATGGTAATCTGTATAGAGAAGATTATTGATTATAAATCTATCATACAATTAGATATGGGCCATCGTGCCACGATATGTGGCATGAATGGGTTGTTATTATTCTACGGTTTGTTATTTTTTGGCGATTTGTTTTTTTTTTTTTTTTACGGTTTGTTATTGGCGTATTTCTCGTATTTTATTGTTTTCTTTTGATTCGTTTATTGTGTCGCGATAATATCGGTTTGTTTTTTGCGGTTTTCGAATTCGCGATCATCGGTGGTTGGTAGAAAGCACAGCTTCACAAGCAGTCTTGTTAGTGTTCCGGTTTGCGTACGGAGATTCACGACTCATATGTGATCATCGGAGCCATAATGTAGTTTTTCTATGCGGCCAAGCCGCCACTCGGTAGGGGGTAGAAAATCATCATGGATGAGGACACAGTCTTCAAGTTTAGGCGCTTGTTCAGGAGTCTTCCAACGGTTTCTTTTGTGGAGATCCTTTATGTAAATTATTTTAAGACACTAGTACGCTTTATTCAGGCTCGATCAGAACTAAACTCTAAAACATTCTTACTCTGAAGTCTAAGCCTAAGCCGTCCTCACTGCCGCTGGCGTCGTCGCTGCCGTCGTCGCTGTCGTTGTTATGTTTTGTCAGATGCAGTGTTAGCGAATCCCACGATTACGCCGACTTGCGTGTAGTGTGAGTCGTTGCTTGTTTGTGAGTCATGTCAGCGGATCCCACGGCTACGGTAGCTTGTGAGTATCGTTTGTTGTTGCTTGTCGTTGGATCATAAGTCGGGTCGTTGGACATGGATTGGGGTGGTGTTAATGTTCAGCATTGCCTGAAACGGATGTTAGGCAGACAATGCTGACTTGGTATTTTGGTGGTTTGCGTTTCGAGTTACCTTCTCCCTTCCTAAGTGGGAATCGTCCACGTTTCTCTCGGTGACCTCTCTTACTAAGACATTCATTGCCCTTTTCGCGGTGTGTTTTTTATATTTGCTTAGAGCAAGTCGCAAGATTACTAGGATAAATATTGATGCTCTCGTTACTATAAAAAGCAATGTTGTTGAGTTGACTTCTCCTCAAAGAGCGCCAATATGGCTGATATTTTCCGCATTCATTTCATGAAGATAGTTCAAACTCAATGTCTCTATATGTCCTAAAAGATTGACTCTTTGAGCCGTTGGAGTGCCAGGAGTACGAGTAGGGGTATGATTGCGATTGTGATACTCGGTTCCATTTACCTTTACTGACTGATTGAAAGTCAAAAGGTAAGTACCGCTGACGGTTCTGCTATCTCCTTTTTCAACCTCTATCGTTGCTATGGCATTGTTGATAATGACAATGCCGTCATCGATTTCTTTGATGCCCTTATTATGATTGGTAGTAGTTGAACAATTTGCTACAGCACCTGTGAATAGTTGCTGACAACAAGTAGGGGTTGTTTGCTTCTTGAAAAAAGTTGCAAAAGTTTATTTTTCACATTTAACAGCATACGCTTCTTTTCCGCACTCAGCGACGGTATTAGTATCCCCAAAGTGTAGGACTCGTCCTCCGTGAGGCACGGCGAATAAACTATATTTTTTACAAACAATTTAAGGGATTGGATACTTAACTACAAAGTACAAATTATTCTTATTTTGTAAAGCCTTAATGCTAGACATTCCTATTATTTCTATTATAGTTATGTTAGTCGAGTGCTCATTGATAATATTATTGATATCACTATTATCTAATATTATTGGGTGCACTAGGTTCAACTTAGCTAGGGCTAATGAGAATGTGATTGATTGCAGTTCGAGGATTATTACTCTATTTCTTGCAAGTATTATTTCGTAAAGATGACCTGTGTCTATTGCTTCCTTTCTTGTTGTTGAGTTTATAATTGTGTTTATTGTTTGCGTGATTTCCAAGATTTTTTGCTGAATATGCGTATTAATTTTGTACTGTCTGTTATTAGAGTCAATGAGCATATCCTGTCTTAGTTGTAGTCTTTGGAAATCGTCAAAGACTTTTAGTGCAGTACCTAAAAAGTTTAAGCTTCGTGCCTGTCGATGGTAAAATGTCAACGGTTCGATGTAAAGTCTCGATGTATTTTATGTCTGCTTCTACTATTTTTTTCATGTGTGTCAATAGGAAAAAGTCCATAAATCCTGCCGTCTCGTCGGTCAATGTTGCATATATTGTCAAGTTGGTAAAGTGCGTCAAATAACCGTAATGTTCCCATACTATTGCATTTCCGTCCAAAATTGGGATGCAGTTGGAGTTGGTGTAGTTAGCTTTTGTGTTAAAGTGATCGTCAATAGGAATGTCGATATTATCCTGTAATTTAAAATACATGACTTAAAGTAATAAAGTGATTAATTAAGGTGGACGAAGGTTGTCTTTGTGGACCCTCCTCCTCTTTATAAGAACGGTGGTGCCTAGGTCCTGTTTGACTACTTCTTCTGTAAATAGTGTTGAGAGTTTATTGCCTAGCCTTCGATTAACTTTCACTAGGACCTTGTCGCCAACGTTATACGTCACATTCTGACGACCCTTATTATGGTATTCGCGATCACTGGCCTGTGCTTTTTCGATACGATTTCGAACTAGTTCCGTAATGTTAGCTGAGCTGGGATGAAAGATGTCTATTGGTTTTTCGTGGGTTATTGAATGAATTGTCTTATTATATTCTATGGTGGCAAGCAAAGTCAAGTCAACAGTGTCATCGAGATTTCTTTCTAGTTTTAGACACCTAGCTATTTCAGTTAAGGTACTGTGAAAACGCTCCACTTGCCCCTTTGAGGTGCTATGCAGTGGAGGGAGGTTGGCGATTTTCACATTGTTGTAATTTAGCAAAGTTGATTTTATAGCATTTGAGTTAAGTGACTTTTCGTTGTCACAGTATATAGTTTTAACGTTTGGAAAAATGTTTATTAGCTGTAGTATAGGTGGTTTTACGTCTATGATGATTCTAGACGCGATTTTCTGCACTATAGCAAATTTAGAAAACTTATCGACACAAGTTAGAAAATATTTCTGGTCTGTGGAGAAAATATCGACGTGTAATATTTCACCAGGATTACATGGAACCGGTGTTGCCGCAACAACATGCTTCTTTGGATGTCTAATGTATTTAGACTTTGAACATATTCGGCAATTTGCTACTACTTCCCTTGCCTTTTTATTCATCTTCGGGAAAAAATAGTCAGCCAAGATCTGCTTTACATTTTCTTGCGCTGCCCTATGAGCTCTGTTGTGTTCAGCAAATATAATTTCTTGTTGATCACTTTCGCTGAAGATATCCGTAACCATCTTTTCGGTATGACGGAATCTTACGTTGGGGTGAAGTTCTACCAGTCGGTGTTGAATTTTTGCCAACACTGGTAGGCTGCAATGTATTGCGTTAACTACGCCATCATTAATGACTTCTTACAGCGTTTTTAGTAATGACTCTACGTCGCAAAATGAAATTACATGTCTGCTTTTTGAACCAAATATTATAAAGGTCTGTTTTGACTGGCTTTCGCTTTCTTGAAGAATTATCTGGTTTCTATAGCAATTTACGGGCTTATCTACCATCTCTATAGTGTAGGTCAGTGATACGCTGAACACAATGGTTGCGACACAACATTGCATCACGACAGTGAACTGAAAACGGCGTTGTGCATCCTACTACCTGAACGCATGTACACAGGACAACACAGCTCTCCATTTTGCATGTATACAATTTCGTTATGGCCATACTAATACCTTGCACTTCAATGAAATTTTAATATTTTGTTCAAAGTGAAAGTTTTTATGCAAAAAATAAGTAAATAGGTATATATTTTTGTTTTATATTATCAATTGTTATTACAAATGATATAACAGAGCTATAATAGAGCTATTTTATGATTTTATTTGTAAAATAACGTCAAGTTTGTAAGATCTTTGAATAATTTTACATATTAGTGGCATCACCACTCTTCCTCATCTCTCTATCTTCCATTCTACTGTCAACTCTACTGTCGTCCTACTGTCGCAGGCAAATATAGGAAAATATCGAAGTTAGCGAGAACGACAACTGTCGGCCTACCGTCGTGGAGTCGTGCAGCTGTCTAAATAACAGTGTCCATAAGAACGTGTGTATTTTAATATTTGACAGCTGTCGGTTGTCGTCTGTCGCAACCATTGTGTTCAGCGTATGACTCCTCACTGTGCATGGTGGCGCAGTCGGAGCTTGCCTCCATTTCAATTCCTACCATATTCATGTGCTGTCTGGACAACGAGTCAGCGACATGGTTTTCCTTTCCTGGTTTATAGAAAATTTTTGAAGCTTTCTATTAAAGACTTCCATCGTTTGATTTTTGCGTTCGGGTTTTTATCAGAAACTGCAAACGTCAGAGGCTGGTGGTCAGTGTGGATATTCAACTGGTTAACACCATACAGGTAGTTCCTCAAAGTGTTAAGAGACCGTACGATCGCCAAGAGTTCTCTTTCATTTGATGCCAAATGCTCTTCTCTATCTCTAAGTGTTCTTGAGATCATGGTAATTCGTTTTTTCTCTTGTGAAAGGACGGCCCCAAACCCCTTGAGGATGCATCGGTTGTTTAGTGAAATGATTTAGTGAAGTCGGGATATGCTAACGTGACATCTTCTGATGCCAGAATTTTTCTAAGTTTATTAAATGCATCTATACCTTCTGGTGCTAGTTGAATTTTAATTTTTTTGGAGTGTGAGGCACTTACTTTGCCATTTTCTCCCTTTACCATATCAGTCAGAGGTTTTGCAAGGCTGGCAAAATCTTTAATGAAACATCGATAGTAGCTAGCCAATCCAAGAAAGGAACATAGTCCTCGAAGAGTGGTTGGCTGCTCATAACATTTAATTCCATTGACTTTATCGGGGCTTGTTTTCACACCTCCCCTTGAGACAACAAATCCTAGGTATTCTACCTCGGTCTTGAAGAATTTCGATTTTTCGGCGGATATTCTCATATTTGCCTCATAGAGACTCCGCAACACCCATTCGATATCTTTCAAATGGTCTTCTGCCGTTTTTGAATAGACAATTACGTCGTCAACGTAAACGTGGCAGGTTTTGCCAATTTGCTCCCTGAGGACATCGCCGATTGCTCTCTGGAAGATGCTTGGTGCGTTTCTTAGCCCAAAAGGAACGACAGAATTCCTATTTACCGTTGTTAACGGAGAAAGCGGTTTTCTCCCTGTCTCTTTCTGCTAACTCGATCTGGTGAAACCCAGATTTAAGGTCAAGGGTGGTAAAATATTGTGCACCTCTTAAGTTTGACAAGATTACCATTGCGTTTGGCATAGGGTATTTATCTTCGACTGTGACCTCATTCAGTTTCCTGTAATCAATCACAAGACGTTTCTTCTTATTTTCCGTTTGATCTACTCCCTTCTTATCAACGACCCAAATTGAGTTAATGTTAGGGGACCTTGAGGGTCGAATTATAGCATTGACGAGACGTTCAGCCATGTCTTTTTACAAAATCGGCTACACCCATAGGATATGGGTAAAGTCTCGAGTAAACAGGTTCATCGGTTTTTGTTCTGATTGTACCGATTATATTAATGTTGAAGGGTAGTGATTCGTTAGGGTCACCAAACGCCTTATTTCTACTTTCGATAAAGTTTACATTTTTACATTCATGGAACAAGAGCTTCTCAGTTCCAGAATCGTGCTTTATTGTACCCGTTCTGAGGTCTATTTGGGCGTTTGCATGATTGAGCAAATCGAGCCCAGTAATGCCGTCGAATGTGGTTATATTTGGTAGTATAAAGAAATCTGCAGTTACGCCAAACATCTTAATTCTACACTTTTGTGTTACAGGACTATTGCCGTGCAAAGACTTTACTATAAATGGTGTGGACGCTGGAATTATATTTTTTAGCTCAGGTATTGGCTTGACGTAATTTTTCGAAGCTCCTGTGTCCACTAATAATTTAATTTTTTTTTCCTCGATAACCTACTCCTCGCTCAATCCACGGGAGTAGGGACTTCCCCCTAAAAAATTCAACTGCTTCTCCTCGAGATCTTCAGCTTCATCTTCGGCTTCCTGATTATAAGTTGCCTCATTAACCTTTTCTTGATTTAAGGTATTGATGCGTTGCATCTTTGGTCCAGTAACCCTATCTGAATCTGCCTGTCGTTTTCCCTGCTGCTGATTTGGACTATAACCCAGTCTACTATTACTTTGATTCTGTTGTTGGTAATGGTTGGCTCTCTGTGATGGTTCCCTACGCCAATTTACATTTGGTCTTAGTCTTGAAACCGATGGGTCCACGTCCATGGGGGTCACTTGTTCTTGCTTGTTAGTCCTAGTATCATTTGTTCTGTGCTGTTTATTTGCAAAATGCGGATTTTTTTGTTGCTGTTGCATCTTTTTCTCCGAATTATTGTTTATTCTTAGTTTATATTAGTCTTCAATAGACGTTGCGAAATTTGAAGCAAATAAGTACCTTTCCCTATTTGACTCCACCTCCTGGGCTAATGCCAGAGCGCTATGTAGGTCTTTAGGTCGAGAGGCAAATAGTATGTCACATAAAGGTCTTTTAAGGCCTGATATAAAAACTCTTAAAGCGCCCGCTCTATATTTTTCGCAAATTGATTCTGATACTTGACCCTCATGGGTCATTATGGTTTTATTCGTGAGGAGAGTTAATATTTTATGAACCTCGTCGAAATATCGAAGCACTAGAACTTTCCTGGTAACTTCTGAAAACTTCGTAAGATGTATGGGCAGCTTGTCGCCAAGTCACATATGTACTGATTTGCCCCTCAAATTCTGGTAATGATTTTACCAGATAAAGGGGTTCGTCACACTTTACGTTCGGTAATATTTTTACCAATTGGTATATTTTTGGCATTTTACCAGTGGTCAATGCAGTCATTTGCTCCGTTAATCGTTGGAGCTTAACCTCGAAAGCCTGTCTTAGTTGTTCAAGAGCGCTTGAGACGGCTGCTTGAACCACTGCGGTTACCTGATTTGTATCCATTTTACTGGTCACCTGTAGTTTAATAATTCTTTCTAAGAGGTTTTCTAATTCTGAGTCACTCATAGACTTGGAAATTGAAATTGAATAGAACTTGTAACCGTTCCTATAGTCGAATCAATCAATTATACTCTTTTGTTGACATGGCTAGATAATTTCAGTCATTTATTACAAGTTTCTTCACAAATTCTGTTTCTAAACACAATGTTTTTGAGAAAAGACTACACTGTTTCTTTTTTATTAAACTCTGGAAAATTTGTTTCACAAAATTTTATGATTAGCTCCTTATATTTCTAAAATAAATTCCTTTCTGTCTATTTTGAAAACTTAGTTTTAATTCAAAAGAAATTATAATGTTTTTATTTTAATAAGCACTCTACTTACAATACTCGAAACATGTTTTTTATTATAAACTGCTTTCTGATGAATCCTCGGGGCCTTGGAGTCCTTGAAGGATACGTTTTTAAAGATTGTAGCGATTCTCTGTGAGTCCTTGTAGGATACGTTTTTAAAGTTTATAGCCATTCTCTGTGAGTCCTTGTAGGGTACGTTTTTAAAGACTGTAGCGATTCTCTGTGAGTCCTTGGGTCCTTTGAAGTCATTAAAGACACTCCACCGCAAAATACCTTGGTGATTTTTACTTTCTGGAGAATCCTTCGTATCTTCTTTACCCGGTTGGCGCCAATTATTTTTAGGCACTAGTGCGCTTTATTCAGGCTCGATCAGAACTAAACTCTAAAACATTCTTACTCTTAAGTCTAAGCCTAAGCCGTCCTCACTGCCGCTGCAGTTGTCGCTGCCGTCCGTCGCCGTCGTTACTATGTTTTGTCAGATGCAGTGTCAGCGAATCCCACGATTACGCCGACTTGCGTGTAGTATGAGTCGTTGCTTGATTGCGCTATATTTGTGCTGCGCCAGCGGATCCCACGGCTACGGTAGCTTGTGAGTATCGTTTGTTGTTGCTTGTCGTTGGATCATAACTGGGGCCGTTGGTCATGGATTGGGGTGGTGTTAATGTTCAGCATTGCCTGAAACGGATGTTAGGCAGACAATTCTGACTTGGTATTTGGTGGTTTGCGTTTCGAGTTAACTTGTACTCGTCCTTCCATCGACGGCTGAAATAATAATGGAGAATTTTAATTCTTTCCCATCGATAGGGATAGCGATTCTACGCCGGGCTCAGGAATGGCCAGGATGGGTGCTCTTTTTAGAAAACGCTCTGTAGTTAAGGAGGTGAAATCTGAGGGGTCTTGCGAGAGTACTGTGAGTGGCCGTGAATTAAGAACAGATCCGATTCGATTTAATAATGTCGTGAATTTTGCATAATTGAACCTTTAATTCTCAGCTACCCGTTCGAAGTGGGTTTTGGAGCTTTTTACAGCTGATTCCCATTAACTGCCCATATGAGGAGCACTTGGGGGTATAAATTGCCAATTGATACCTTGAGTGGCGTACTTTTGTACGATGTCGGGTGACACTTGTTTTAGGAAATCCACAAATTGCTTTTCAGTGGCTCGTTGAGCTCCAATGAAAGTTTTGCCATTATCGCTCATGATTTTTGATGGGTAGCCACGTAGAGCGACGAAGCGAGCAAATGCCGCGAGAAAAGGCTCCGTCGTCAGATTGCTACATAGCTCAAGATGTACTGCTTTTGTCGTGAAACATACAAACACATTCACATAGCCTTTCATGAGAGTGGGAGACCATAACATGGACGCCTTTACCTGGAAAGGCCCAGCAAAGTCAACACCTGTTGTGGTGAAAAGCAGAGCGAAATTGCAGCGTTCAGGTGGAAGTGCTGCAATAATCTGCGTTCGCATCTTCTGTTTGTGCATAGTTCAAATCTTGCACGTAAAGATGCACTTCTTGTTTTGCGCCTAAAGACCGGCGATATGATACTCCTATGGTGACCTCTCTGGAATTATTTTGGGGTATTATTTGCCGATACATTTTTCCAACGTCCCCATTGAATACGTATTTGAATATACATAAGTACGTCAATTTAATATCAGAAGCAAAAAATCTAGTTGGAGTGTGGGTCCCGTAAATAGGATATCATTTAGGGAATTCCTCGAACTAGTTTTCTTCGAGGCATTAAAGACAACTCTTACATTTGTTCTTTTTTGTCCAGCTTCACTACTGCGTGATGTGCAGGTAAAAGGAGTAGTATTTTCCGTTGACGATGTTCTCCTCTGGGTTTACTTCGTCCATGTGATCTAAATGGAGGTATTCTTTTAAGACCCTATCGTAAACTGCTTTGCGTTCAATGATTCTTGCTAAGGTGGTACTCGTACGACGTACCGACCATTTTCTGATTTAGTAGTTGTAGCTTTGTAAAAGTGAGGATGTGACTGATATGTTGTCATTGTTGTCCTAAATTGGTATTTTGCGCCAAAAGTTTATTTGTGATTTTCTCAATACCTTCGAGTATTATCTGTGGTATGAGATTGCTGCCTAATAGGAGCTCTATTTGAGCGGGGTTGTTGCAGTTTGGGTCTGCTAGATTTAGGTGTGAAACCTTTTACCAATGTTTGCTATTCATATGATAGTTGGATAGCATATTTGTTAATTTCGGTAAGACAATAGCTTCTGCTTGTATGCGCTTATCCGCTTTGGGGGAAAAGAGGGTAATGGGGCAGATTTTTATTTGAGTTTTGAACAACTCTTCCGCCTATTCCCGCGATTTCAAAATTGGCCAGTTTTGTTGGCAACTGTAGCTCCAGATGCTATAAGTGATGAGTTTAAACAGATCTCTTCGGTGTTCTATGGAGACAACTGCTGTGGGTGATAGTACCCTACTGTGATTTTCGCTATGTAGTGTTTGGGGTTTTAACGCTTTTGAGCAGTGTGGTGCTTCCTGGTAGTTTTCAGAATTTACGTTTGCGTTGTTTGGGGGTGAGCTGGAATAATTTGTTATATGTAACATTGAATGATGTGTTTTATGGCAGTAAACGCAATTAAATTTACTTTCTCAATCTTTAAGCGTATGCGCATGTGACAAACAGTTGGTACATAATTTTTTCGTTCTTACGAAATGGACTCGATCGATTTTGAATTTCTTGCACGATTAGAGCTACAGACCTCCTCTACACAGTTCGCATGACGTTTGTTTATATTGATCGGATGTGAACGATTTATTCTTAAAAGAGCTTCCATTTAAATTACTTACTTTCTTGGGGACTATTAAAGTTTCTATCGAGGTCGTCGTGGACGTTTTTCGGTCTGACTAGTTTTTTATCCAACCTTTCTACCATTTCATATTGGGTAGTAAGAAATTCTTTCATCCGCTGCCACCTTGGGCACTACCTTCGCGATGAGAGCGATTGCTCTCACAAAAGTAACGATTTTTCTGGTAATGCAGCTGTGCATATATTTACCAGAATGGGGTCCTAATTATCTGTCGGAATGTTCTGTGTCGATAAAGCCAACAAACAATTTGAAACAGTAGTTTGATGCTTTATGAAGTCTTCACTTGTTTCTTTCTGAATTTTTGGTAAATACAATTCTGCGCTTGTGATAATTTAAGATGGTTTATGTACACCGCTGTGAACATATCCCAGAAGGACGGCTTCTGTTCATAATCACCATTAAATATATCTGTGTCGCATACTGGCACTTTAAGGTGAATGCCTGAACATTCCTCTTGGGCTTGTCTTTGTGTCAGCTCTACTCTCAGTTGTGGAGTAGGTACAATTGATTTGATTAGTTTTAGTTGATCAGAGATCAAGGCTTTTGTCTCTTCGGTTTCGGTTTAAGCAATTTTCGTATTTTGCGCAAGCCGAGGATTTAAAATTTTCAGGTAGATGTGAGTCGTCAGATTCTATGATTGCGTCATATTCCGCTTGGAGACGTGTCCAGAAGTTGTCAAGATTTTATTTTTTGATTTCTAATACGGATTCAGAATTCTCTTGAATCGGTGAAGATGAGAATCGAATGCAGTATCGAATTAGACTGCCACTCTCAGCAATAAATTTATTGTATATAATGTCTTTCCCCCTTTTTTGTTTTGTAACACCTTGCTTTTAGCATGTAGCTTCTGCAGGAGTAAATGGACTTTTTTCGTCCGAAAGCATTTTTGGTACTTTTAGTAGTTGAGAAGATTTAGATACTTTAGAATCTGCGTTCATTTAGAAAAGTTCAATTTTATCAAAAAATTTGTATCAGTGCAAGCTGGTTGACCTTGAACAAATTCGTTATTTCTCCACGAAATCTGTTATTAATAATAGAATATATAATTTTCTTCCGAATAAATCAAATACCGTGGTTTTTTCGGATTCAATCAAAAGTTCTGTTTATTATTCTCGAAAATAGTAAAAATTTATTTATTATTTATTTAATTATTCAAATTGCAAAATTTATTTTTAAATATAATTTGTTTTGTGTTTGTATGTCTTATAGGGTATACCTATAGACGAATCCGTTTGTATGTATGTACTTGCAAATGAGTGCTCGTATAACAGATCAATGCTCTTTGTACATAAGTGCGCAATCCTTCTTGTTTTTGTGTTTACCAAAGAACAAGTGGTATTGCCGAAAATGTGCCAGTTTGGACTTTGAACATAAAATAATTTTTTCGCAATAGTTTATTTATTTGCTTAATTATGTAAAAATATATATTATGATATTTTATATTTTTTCTACCGAACCGGTTAATTTCTTGCGAACGCGTTTTTTTTTTTTTTGTTTTGAAAGTGTGAAAAAATTTGTGATACCCTAGTAGGGTATAATGTCCGCATATATGTATGTACTTATGTATGAGTATCTGTAAGCAGGAGTATTTTGTTTTTCCTTTAAGCGTGCGCGCATAGACGGAATTGAAAAAAAAAAAAAAATTGAATAAAATCGTTTGTGCACTTCGATTTGCAAATATGCACTCTCTTAATGTCCCGTAGATATGTACGTAATTCCGGCAGTGCACTTGGCTGCTCTCCAACGATTGAGTATAGATATGTACGTATGATAAGAAAAGTATATTAAGTATATTAAATATATACACGTGTATGTATGTAGCCAGTAAAGAAGAAGCTAAATATAGATGAGCACAAATGACAGTAGCGCAATTGCTCTCAACGGATGAGTATATACTTATAATAAAGAGTTGAAATATATTTGTATGTATGTAGATGAGCACAAATTCCGGTAGTTCACTTGCTCTCAACGGCTTGGTACATACATATATAATATCAGCGATTTCCAAACGCACCCGACCAATCTGTGTGCTTGTGTTGGAGTATGAGAGAGCTTGCTACTACACCGAAAAAAATACAAAACTTTAGTATTAAGTAAAATATTATAGTAAAAAAAATTTGAAAGTGCTTCGACAACTTTTACAAAATAGTGAAATTAATGAAATTCCTTATTAATTTTTTATCAATTACAAAAATAAAGACAATTCACTTGTCAAAAAGAAATTAAAATACAAAAAATTTTAAATATTGAATTTTATTTCTAGTATTTGATTTTATTAATTTCAAAGTGGAAAACGAAACTTCGCAACAATAAGTAGTTCCAAACATTGAAAAGAGTTTCCACATTTCGTTCTTTAATTTCGGATAAAAGTTGCCGTTCAGATTTTTCCAAAACTGTTGCCCAGTTTCACGAGGCAACAATAAACCACGTAGCATCTTTTCAAATTCGGATTTTAAATCTAAACTCACCCCAGAAGTATTACACCCAGTAGTAGTAAGACTAAATCGAATATTTGTTTATCGCGACCTTGTAAGGTCAAACTCAACTGATTAATTTGTTCACTTATGTCCACAAGAAAAGCTAGATCTAATATAAAATTTGGATCTCTAAAAGATATAAGAAGTTCTTGGGACTCTGCCGACGAATCGTTTTCTAAAAATAAGACAATTTCCCTGCGCAAATCAAAAACTCGCTTTTAACTTTTTCCGCGACTTAACCAACGAACCTCTGTAAACAGTAAGAGGTCACCATAATCTGCATCGATTTCTTTTAAAAACTTCTTGAATTTTCTATGCCTTAAAGAATTTCGGTCTCCCCTAATCCTATTTATAATTTTTACAGAAACTTGCATTGCATTGATCATATTCAAACACTTTGCAAATAGGGCTTGTTGATGTATAATGCAGTGAAAAAAAGGGAAATTGTATCCGTTCTTGCTTAGAGTTCCAGAAAGTCCTTCATTTCTACCTACCATGATTTGAGCACCATCAGTACATATGCTAATTAATTTAGTTATATCAAAGACTTCAAGGACCTTTGAATATACAGCAATATACAGAGTTACGAGTCACATGGCCATGCATAGATACAACCGAAAGCAAGTCCACTTTTGTATCGAAGTTTTCATCTACCGTTTTTACATAAATAATTAATTGGTTCACATCGGATATATCTGTACTCTCGTCAATACATATGGAAAAATACTTATAGTTGTCCGTGATAAAGGTAAACTGATAGCAGCGAAAACTTCCTGACCTATAGTACTGAAACATTGAAAAACCTTTTGACACATATCTTTAAAAAAAAACTCCGGCCTGGAATGGTATTCCCTGCTTTGCCAGCTCTAAAGCAACAGCAAAACTAGCCTTTCGTTGAGTATAACGAACGCTTGAGTTTTCCCCCAATGAATCGTTAATGAATTGCTCATAAAACTTTTTTTTTTTAGTTGGCATATAAATAATTCTCTAGAACTGCTCGTTACCGATTCATAAATAGAATGGTTTCCGCTATAATCCCTTTTAACATAGTACTCCCTATTTCGATTAGTTATGTGTTTACAAACTAAACACTCAGCATTACCGAAAAAGTTTTCGGAAAACAAAAACTTGTTTTCCCACTCAATATTAAAAAAAGTAAAATTGTTTATCAGCGCGCAAACAAATTACATGCGTAGCAGTCAACAGTCGTTGATCAAACGATTTTCAAATGCACATTAATTTTCCACAATGTATAGAGAGCGCTTGACTAATACGTATGAGCGAATCTGTGAGAGAGCAATAAAGTCGGCCGCCCGCGGGCTAGGTAAAGCGCTTCACTGATATATATACGTATGATAAAATCTTCGGTATAATAAAGCGTATAAATATTGAATTAGTGCACATATGTAAATATGTAATTTTTATTTGGTTTTCTTGACCTTTTCTCGGTTTTTTTTCCTATGTATATAAGTGAAAGGGTAAAATTTAAGGTAATCGGTATTCTAATTGTTCACAGGATAGTCGTTTATTTATATATACAAATAATAATCAAATTGTAATTCACAAAGTTTATTTGAAAATGAGAAAATATAGCACGGGAGGCTGCGTTCACTTTGGCGGTTGAAAATCAAGTGTTGCTTTTGATGTGCCGGTGATGCCACTCAGATAGGAATTAATATTTCGCATAGGGTTACCTTACAGTCGGCTATCCGGGCAATGTATAGCGCCCTCGCTATGCTCGTCGCTTTCATCATCGGCTGCATCGTTGTTGGCTTCAAAATTGGCCATTCGCCCTCGGTGTTCGTACTGCATTTAGTATATGTTTTATATAGTAGTAGCTTTTAAAATCTTTAGAGGTAAAGGCTGTACCCCTACCAGCGATGATTCTTTCAGGAACTCCAAAATAACTGGTAATTTCCATCTACTCGATATGCAACTAGTAGAGGTTTTGACGTCAGTTTCTGCTTTAATTCGTTAAAGGCTTTGTCTTGGTCGTAATTCCAATTAAACATTTAATTTTTACGTAACAGTTTTCGAATAGGTTCGGATATTATTGCGTAACCTGGAATGAATTTTCGAAAATATCCACTCAACCCTAGAAATCATCTAACTTCTGTAACATTTGTTGGTCGTTCATAATTCTCTATTTCGTTAGTTTTTGCTTGGCCTGGAGTTAATCCATTCGGTGATATTTGATGTCCAAGGAAATTTATTGTCGTTTTCAAAAACTCACATTTTGAAATATTCAATGTCAAATTAGCTTCTTTTTAAACTTCTAAGACTGTCGTAAGTTTGCGAAACATTTCTTCGTAGGTATTACTGCAGATAAGTATGTCGTCTATATAATGAATCATAGTATCTTTCGTTGCTTTTTCTTGGATTTTAGACATTAAACGTTGAAATAGTATTGGAGCGTTCTTTAGTCCAAATGGCATTCTTTTAAATTCATATAAACCGTCAATAGTAACAAAAGATGCATACTTACGGCTTTCTGGTTCGATTTCAATTTAATTGTACCCACTATTCAAATCAAGCGTTGTGGAGTATTTATAACGTGCTGCTTCCTGAAAACACTCTTCAATGTTGGGAAGTAGAAATATGTCTTTGATAATTAATTTGTTTAAACGTCGATAATCAATATACAATCTATCGTTACCGTTTTTTTTTTTACAATCACAACTGGACTTGCATGTTGTGATTCTGGACCTTGTATTATATCATTTTTTAATAAATCATTTATCATTTCAGAGACAATTTGTTTTTTTTTTGTTCCGGTACACGATATAGAGATTGAGACACAATTTCATTTGAATTTAATTCAATTTTCATTTTCAGCAAATTAGTTTTTCCAAGTTCATTTAAGTTGTTTACAAAAACATTTCTATTATCGTTTATAATTTTCATTAACGTTGTTTTTACACATTTATCGTTTATTTCACATATAATTTCATTTTCATTAACGTAACGTTTTATTTCTTCAACTTTAATATCTTTTTCGTGTTGGCGTTCTATTTTTATTTTTCCGTTTTGAATATTTAACCGCAAATTGTTTATAAAGTTTTCTTGCCCTAATAAAATGTCACTAGGTAATAATTTATCGTCCACCAAATACAAGGTAACTGGTATAGTAATGCCATCGATTGTTAAAATTGTTTTCACTGATCTTTTTGCATGCCGACTACCACCACATAGTCCTTTGATTTGCATATCACAATTTATGTATTTGTATCAATAAATGCTTTTAATTTCTGACCGTTTAATAATGCGTCAATTTTAAAAAGTTCATCGTTTACACAAAATGTATTTCGTATTTTAGCTTCGGATTTACTCTGAGAATCATACCTTAAATGCACTTTATTACATTTTTCACATCTTTGTTTGCGTTGAAGTTTTTGACAATTTTTCGATATGTGTCCGAATTTATCGCAATTATAGCACTTTACACTTTTTGCTTCAAACTTCTTATTAGTATTTTCATTTTTGTTTACATTCTTACTTTCATATTCTTTTATTTCGATTTTCGTTACACTTCGGTGTGAATTTATTGGCACGTTTCTTTTATATTCGTTTAAGGTTTCTCTTAGTTCTTTCATTGTATTTAGTCGTTGAGCCGCTATTGCCAATTATAGTTTACGACAGGGATAATGAGATGCCCAACTTATTACAGTGTGAAAACACCTCAAAATAAGCGTTTTTTGCAACATTTTCCATTATGGCCAGATCGAATAAAATAAGAATTTTTGGGCATTTTAAATTAAAACACCCAACATTTATTACGATAGCAAATTATTGTATATTGAACTTGTAATATATGGCGAAACTACTTAAGTCCTTTTTTATGATTTTATGGTATATTAACACAACTGACTTTCGATCTTTCAGTACTTAATAAGGTGAATTAAGCCTGTTTTTAATCATTTGTAATTGAAAATTAATTCTAATGTGCATCAAATTACAAAACGCTTTATGAAATATATTTAAATTTCGCATTTTCTTTGATTTTCATTGTTTTAAATTTTTATTAGCGATCTTGAACGGCGGCAACAAATTCCTCCATTCAGATATATTTTTGGTATAATTTCAATCTGGCCAATCCAGTCAACTGTCAAGTTTAGGTGGTTTTGACGTTTAGCAATTGTTCTCTCACTTCCAGTGAGAGAAGAGTTGGACATCTCTTTATCTCTGGTTCACGATTTCGTAGTCCTTCTCTCGCGCATTTAACTATCGCTGTTTCACTCAATTTAAACCGTCGCCTAAGCGCACAAATACGAAAACAGTGGTTATCTACTTTTTCGTTTTGTCTACGTACGGCACTTTGCATTTCAAAATGTATTTCTGCTTCAACGGGATAATAACCAAATTAATTTTTTAAGTATTTCGCGAACTTGTTTCAATTTGAATGTAGTCTTTCTGTCGCATCGAGTCACAATCTTGCTGCTCCTTTCTTTTTACTATACACGGCAAGCAATAGACACTTTTCGTCCCATTCATACGCACGGATAACACTATTTACTCGTTCAACGAACTGTTCTGATGACAACGAATTGTCATTTGTTGGATCAAAGTCTGATATTGTTTCTGCTATTTCACGCACCGAATAATTGTTTCGCGTTACAGTTGCATTCGAATTTGCAAAAGGGGAAATGTTATTTACGTTTCTATTTTCACTGTTGCTTGTGTTTTCAATTGGCACACTTCGAGGTTTGGAATTATTTTGCATATATGACAACACATTTTCTCGAATTCCGCGCATTTCGTCCATTTGGCTTTGTAACGATATTTGTGTTCGTCATCACACTGTTCACTATCATCACCCGTAACTTGTTCGTTTTCGTCCTCTTCGACTACGATTTCATCCGACCCGATCGTTTCACTCAAGCGACTTATGAGTGTTGCCTTCGTACCTGACGTTGAGCAATTTCGTTCTGATAACTGCCGTTTTAGTTGCAATAGCTCTCATTTTTATAAACTATAAATTTATGTACTTCGTTATATGTATATTATGTACTTCGTTTTTGCACGCGTCGTTAAATCGAATGTTCAAGATGATGCACAGTTAGCCGTTATATCGAATGATCGAGATGATGCTCACTTTTTTACACGTTTAAATTGTAGGTTAAGTTATATCTTAAAAATTTCCGTTTTTTTTATAATACACTTTAGGTTTATGAAATTTGCGTGTTAACGTTTTGCAGTATTTCACACGTATGTACGTAAATGCGTTTCACTTAGAACCGTATGTTCTTTACGTTATACAAGTATGGTAGAAATAATGTGGTTTGAAAATCTGCAGATAAACGTTTTGCACATTTTCCGTTTATTAATCTCCACACATACTTGTACATATTTAATCACTAAATCATCGCGAAACCGTTTTCAAAATTGTGTACAGGTAAACGTATTTGTACACATTTTGACGTTTTGTACGCGTGAAATAATCCCACTTCTGATTTGAAAAGGTAAAATTCAAGGTAATCGGACACTTTCTAATTGTTCACAGGATGGTCATTTATTTACATTTAAAACTTATAATAAAATTGTAGTTCACAAAGTTTATTTGAAAATGAGAAAATATAGCACGGGAGGCTGCGTTCACTTTGGCGGTTGAAAATCAAGTGTTGTTTTTGATGTGCCGGTGATGCCACTCATATAGAAATTAATATTTCGCATATCGATGCAGTTTGCGATGCCAACGAGACTGTGAATTATCCAATTGAGTTTTTAAATTCATTGCATTCGCCAGGCATGCCACCACATCATTTACAATTGAAGGTTGGATCTCCGATTATTCTGCTTCGTAATTTAAAACCACCACGCTTGTGTAATGGCACACGGTTGGTCATTAAAAAATTAATGAAAAACGTCATTGAAGCCATCCTCTTGAATGGCAAATTTCAAGGCGAAAATGTGTTGCTGCCACGAAACCCTATGATTACTACAGATGTGCCAATTGAATTCAAACGCACTCAATTCCCCATTATATTGGCATTCGCTATGACGATCAATAAGTCACAAGGCCAGACATTGTCTGTATGTGGCTTAGATTTGGAAACACCATGCTTTTTCCACGGACAACTATATGTGGCATGTTATCGCGTGGGAAAACCCTCCAGTTTGTTTGTGTTGGCTAAAGACGGACTAACCAAGAATATTGTACACTCTATTGCACTGAGAGATTAATTTTTTTTTTCAATTGCCATAATTGATAGGATAATATGAATAATTATTTTTGATATTTAGAAAGCTATCAAAAATTGTGATTTAAAATATATTCGTTACTTTAATAAGGATTTATTTATTAACTTAAATAAAGCATAATGTCAATGTTTATAATGCTTTCGATTATAAGTACATCTCTGCACACTTAGTAGTAGATAGTTATTTTTATTGAAATAAAAAAATGATTCCTAGAAATAATATACATGGCAAAACACACGCTTTCCGGGTCAGCTAGTATATATATACTTATATTTATATATATATGTACATATATATTGCCGGTTATACCCAACTGTTTTCTTTGAAGTATTTCCGTTTTTACCAAAAGTTACTTATAACTGTTTGATAACCGGTAGTTTTTTTTTGCAAAACCAATAAATAAAGTGAGAATAACTTGATGAGTTATTCTATGTAAGTTAAATGAATTTATCACAAAATTTTCATCGTAATAATATACATATATGCAGAAATTGAGAAATGAAAAATGAAATAATAAAAGGATTCGATACGACTCACTTTGATATCCTTCTTGGGATTTTGGGGATTAGTGTTGGCCAAAGTGTGGGTGAAGGTTTTTGTCCCTGTAATCCTGCCCTGGAATAGTTAGGTGGCTTCCTTGCTTGCTGGCTTGTTGTTATTTGTGTTTTATTCCCCGCCGGTTTTATATTAATATGTATTTGTTACATACAATATGGTTATATATTCGCGCCCGCTGTTTTTCGTTTTCTATTTCTTAATTAGGTGGTTTTTGTTTTCTTTTTTTCCGCGCCCGCTTGCTTTTGTTTTTGTTGGTAACTGCTTATTTTTTCACCGCACTGTGATGTATATATGGATGTGTATTCTTATTTGATTTTAATTTCATTGTTTTCCTGTTTTTTGTTACTACCCAAACTTTGTTGCTGGGCTTTTTGCGGGCACATGGATTGGTAAGTATATATGCACTTTTAACACTTATGCTTTCTTTTTCTTTTTATATTCTATTATTTTCAGTTTCGGGCACTGTATCTTGTTTTTGTTTTTTATATATATAATTTCACATACTGTTTGCATCTGCGCGCTTTTTAATTTTTATTTTCTCTCTTTTTTTATTTTGTCTTCGTCAATTTCACTGCACTTGCATTTGCACTTGCGCACATTCACTTTTGTTTGTCACTTTAGCTTAACATTTTTAGGTTTGTTTTTTTTCGCTTTATATTTTTGTTTCACACTTTCCTTATTTTATTCTTTTTATTAAATTTTTCTCTTTGTTTCACAATAGTGCCATTCAGGATGGCTCGAAGGACCATATATAACTTACCACTTACTTTTAATACCCACTCCTTTGAGAACGCAATATATATTATGTATACATTTGTTGTTCACTTCAAGATAACAATTTTATTGGAAGTTACGGAAAGGCGTGAAAATATATAGAATCACAAAGGTATATAACAATGTATTAAAATTAGCGGACTCCCTGGTCGGGTATCAGTGGAAGTATAGATGTATTTATAAAACTATACTGAAGCACACTCGGAGTTAATGGGTTGGTTCAGATGCTGCGAGGATTTCCCAATGTTGGAACGGTAATCGAGCGGCGCACCGAAGATAATGAAAACTATGTAGAAACGTGGAGCTGCGTGCCGATGTTTATTACTCGAAAATCGCGGTGGAAAGGGACGGCCTTTTACAGGACGAGGATTTTTGCTGGTTGGGCTATGGAGAGTTATGGTGGGTTGATGTACGGCGTGTATTGTGCTATGTTCTGACCGACAGCGAAAACATGTTTTCGTGGGAAAAGTGGTTTTCGCACGAAAACTTGTGTTTTCGTCCATGTAAAATCTGTCAAACGAAAACACAGTTTTCGCTGAAAACTGCTTGAAAACTTACATTCCACTCATAATAATCGGTGCCTGCTCTAGTTTAATCGATTTTTTTGGAAGACATATTTTGCCGGCCCTAAATTGTCACTTGATATTTGTTTACATTCCATATACAAATACAGCTGCTCACTGTTAAGGGGATTCTCTTGTATGTCGGACCAAAACCCATGTTTATTTTCGTGCCGTCATATATCACTAAATTCGCAATGGGTGCAGTCTTGGCCTTGCATATTTCGGTATAGGATTTTTGCATTTTGTGTCCTTGAAAGAGTAAGAGAATCCCCGTATTGATAGTTGTTAGTGAAAACTCAGCGAAAACACAAATTGTCGGTCCGAACGACTTACGTTCCACAACATACAAATGTGTTTTCAAAATGTTTTCAATGTCGGTGCGAACATAGTATTGGTGTGTGCGTGTGTAGGTGTAGAGTGCTACTTCCAATCGACAAGTGTTGTCTCTAAGTGTGGTGAGTGTGCCAGTGTTGCTTTGTGAGTGGTGTGTTGTGTGGTATAGTGGTGTATGAGGTCGGGAAACTTAACTAATTTAGCCAAGCATATACACACGTATTGGAAAGACCAAATCGGCACCTTTCCAGAAATACCCCTTGTTCTTGTTAAAGCACAAGCAAGAAGAATTGCAAAAAAAAAATAAAAATTAATTAAGCATCGTACATATGCACATATACACGCACATATTGTGCAGACTCATAAACAAGAGTCATTAACCTTTTTCTCTTTTCTCATTATCGCTCGTGTACGCAAGTATTTACTAACGAGTATGAAACAATAAATAAAATAAAAAGAAAACAGGAACAAACCGGGATTAGGAAAACAAAATACAAAATTTTTTTCTTAAAGATTTCACACGTATTTATTGTTATCAGAAGTAATTTTTTTTCTAATATTTTAAATTTTCTCATATTATATAAAGGAACAGAGATTTTAAGGAATCTGAATGAATTAAATATCTAAAAGTACAAACAATGATTTCTGAAGAAAAGGGGCTATGTACACCTGCAGAAGCTACACGCTCAAAGCAAGGTAGTACAAGCAAACAAAGCTGAAAGATATTTCATATACTAAGTTTATTGGTGAGAGTGACAGTCTAGTTCGATATTGCACTCGATTTTCCTCTTCACCGATTCAAGACAATTCTGGATCGGTATTAATCAAAAAAGAAAATCTAGACAATTTCTGGACACGCTCCCAAGCTGCGTATGACGCAACCGTAGAATCGACGAATCAGGTTTACCTGAAAATTTCAAATCCTCAGCGTACGCCAAATATGAAAACTGCTTAGACCAGTACGAAGAGACGAAAGCTATGATCTCCGATCAATTGAAATTAATTAAAGCAATTGCACCTACTCCACAACCAAGAGTAGAGCTGCCACAAGTTCAAAGCCAAGAGGCGAGTTCAGGTTATGAACAATGGCCGTCCTTCCGGGAGATGTTTACAGCCGTGTACATAAACCATCCTAAATTATCACAAGCGCAAAAATTGTGTCACCTCCGATGCAAAACAAAAGGTCAAGCAGATGTAATAGTCAAACAGTTCGCTCTTAATGGCGAACATTTCAATTTTCCCTTGGGAAGTTCTAAAAGCTCGCTACGAGAGCGACATAGCTTTAAAGTCGAAAAACAAGTGACAGTATTAATGAATTTACCGAAAATTCAAAAAAAAAAAACAAGTGAAGAATTTATAAAATTTCAATCCATTGTTTCAAATTGCTTGTTGATTCTAGCAACACACAGTATTCCCACAGACAATTGGGACCCATTCTGGTAAATACACGCACATTTGCATTACCAACATTTGCTTTTTGTGGGAGCAATCGCTGTCATCACGAAGAAAGTGCCCAACGTGGCAACAAAGGGACGTTTTCTTAACTCCCTCAATATGAAATTGGGGAAAGGGTAGATAAAACAAACGGTCAGAACTAAAAACCGTTCAACCCGACCTAAATCGAAGCTTTATAAGGCCCCAAGCAAGTAACAACAACAACTTAAATAATAGTTTTTTCAAAACACAATCGTTCACGTCCGAACAAAAAAAACATACGTCATGAGACCCTATGTAAAGGAAGGGGAAAACGCTTAAGTTTTACGAAAATTTAAAAAACTAAATATTAACGAAAGAAACAATTTCGCAAGAACGAAAAAGCTTTGTTCCAACTGTTTGGCACATGCGCATACGCGCAAAGATTGCAAAAGCGAATGTAATTGCGTTTATTGCCATGAAGAACATAACTCAATGCTTCACATTACAAATTTTTCCAGCTTCACTCAAAATAACGCTAATGCTAAAAGAGCTGCAGGATTAATTGCAACAGCAAATCCCAACCTACAAAATTCCGAAAAATTGCCAAGAAGCACCATGCTGCTCAAAGGCATTACAAACTCAGACGATACTCAGCGAAAACCAAAGGAGTGTATTATTACCCACAGCAGGGGTCTCCATAGAGCACTGAGGAGAGCTATTTAAACTTAGGGCCTTAATAGACCAAGGATCTTAGCGATCATTTATAGCCTCTGGGGCATAAAGTAGACTACAACTGCCAACAAATCTAGCCAATTTTTGAAATTACGGGAATGGGCGGAAGAGTGGTACAAAACTCAAAAAAATCTGCCCCATTACCCGTACTTCTCCCTAAGCGGATAAGCGCATGCAACCAGAAGCTATTGTTTTAGAGAAACTAACAAATATGCTTTCAAGCTATCATATAAATAGCAAGCAGTGGCAAGAGGTTTCACACCTTAAGTTAGCAGACCCCAACTGCAACACTCCCACTCAAATAGACATTCTATTAGGCAGCGATCTCATACCAAAAATCATACTCGAAGGTGTTGAGAAAATTACAAAAACACTTCTGGCGCAAAATACCATTTTCGGATGGGTCCTTAGTGCACAAGTTGGGGAACCAGTCACAACAATGGCAACTCAAGTTGAGGAAATCTCAATCGAGTACCTCAATACACAACTAAGGAAATTGTGGGAGTTAGAATAGCTCCCCTTCGTATCAATCACAACTCCAGAAGATCAATATTGTGAGGATTTTTACAAATCGGCAACTACTCGATTAGATAATGGCCAGTACATCGTACGACTACCACTAAAGCCAGAATTTCCCCACACACTCACCTTAGGTCATTTCCGCACCTCTGATATCCAACAGTTTTAAAGTATACTTAGAAAAAACCTACTTAAAAAAGGCGAGCAAAACGAGAATACGATAAGGTTTTAGAAGAATACCTCCATTTAGACTACATGGAGGAAGTTAGCCCTGGAGAAAAAATTATAAAAAGTAAATACTATTCATTTTACCTGACACATCATGCAGTAATAAAGCCCTACAAAAAAACCACAAAGGTAAGAGTTGTCTTTAATGCATCAAAATCCTCAAGCTCGGGATTTCCCTAAATGACAATTTATTTACGGTACCCATGTTCAAGCCAGATTTATTGTCCCTCATATTAAACTGGCGTATATACTATGCAAATTCAATGGGGATGTCGAAAAAATTTATCGACAAATAGTCGTGAATAAAGTTACCTCTGGCGTAAGCTGTGCCCCATACCTAGCCACTCGTACACTCCACGAACTGGCAGAAGACACTTAGTTAGAATTTCGTCTGGCAACACAAGTGCTGAAAACACAAACATATATAAACGACAGTCTGTCTGGAAGTCATAGTCTCTCACGGGCATATGAGTCAGTTGCACAAATATTTTATAAGACATACCTAAGAAAATCTATAAGACACTAATAACCTTAAATTCGAAAGGGAAAGCACAACAAAAACTTTAGAGATACAATGTAATGCGATATCTCAAAAGTTTTTATACACTAATGAGTCCATATCCGCACTATCAGCTATAACAAAGAGGCAAATTTTATCCTCGGTGGCAAAACTTTTCATCCCGCAGGATGGCTGTTGCCAATTATGATATCAGCCAAAATTCTATTACAAGAATTGTAGCTAGACGGAACTGACGAAAGTCGTTTAGAAAAGTAGTCCCAGTTCGCGGAAAATCTGAATAATATCTCACAGATACAGATCCCACGATGGATAAATTATGCCCCAGAGCACAAAGTTGAACTACATGGATTCTGTGATGCCTCTGAAAAGGCATATTGTGCCACCATCTATGTCCGACACAGGGACCACCAGTCACCCACTAGTAGCCAAAGCAAAGGTGGCTCCACTAAAAACAATAAATCTGCCACAACTGGAACTATGTGGTGCGCTATTACTATCCAAACTAGTATCCATGGTACAAAGGCATCTAAATATGGCAAAATACAAATTGTATCTCTGGTCTGATTCTGAAATTGTATTACCCTGGTTAGAAAAACCTCGATATGGCCACTTGGCAACTCGTAGTCAGTGCTGACAATCCTGCCGATCTAGGAACATACAAGAGGGTGCAAGCCTATGAACCTTGCTACCACCACTCTTTGGTGGAATGGTCCTCGATGGTTAACAGAATCTCCTGATTCTTGGCCACCATCGCCCGTGCGCAACATAATGCGCCAGAAAGTCGAAAAATCGATTTTTTCACACGACAGTGGATGATACTGACATCCTTGAACAATTTTCATCATACCCCAGAGCACTCTGGGTAATCGCTCCTTTCACTTACTTGTATACTCAACTGCGCCACTTCAGCTGCGAGATGTCACTGCTAAGAGAATCGAAGCCGATTGACAAAAACAGCTTACTCTTGGTAATAAATTTCTGGATGTGAAAGGTCTGCTTCGTTCTAATGATCGGTTGGACAAATCAAGCCTGACATATAACGAACGCCATCCTCTAATAATACCAGAGAAGTCTCGACTTGCAACATTGCTACTCATACTAATGTTGCACGCTGAACATCGCCTAATGCAACATATAATCAGCCAAGAGTTCTATATTCCCCGACTTAAGCCTCAAATAAAATAGTGAATTTTCATGTGCAAGATCTGCACTATGTATTAGCACTATGTATTAGAAGAATGCAGATTATGGCAGCACTTCCACCGGATCGCTGCAACTATGCTCTGCCTTTCAGTATTGCAGGTGTCGATTTTGCTGGGCCTTTTCAGATAAAGGCGTCTATAGGCGGGCTACGTGGCTGTCTTTGTCTGTTTTACGACAAAGTAGTGCACCTCGAGCTATGCGTGTACTAATGTGACAAAAGAGACTTTTCTCGCGGCATTTGCTCGCTTCGTCGCACGACGCGGTTGTCCGTCCAAATTTATGAGCGGCAATGGAAAAACCTGTATCGGGGCTAAAAGAGCCACAGAAAAACAGTTTGTGGACTTTATTAAACAAGTCTCCCCTGAGATTGTACAAAAATACGTTTTCTAAGGCATTAGTTGGAAATTTATGCCCCAAGAGTTCTCTTATGGCTGGTTTATGGGAATCAGTTGTAAAAAGCTTGAAATCCCAGTTAAAAAGAGCAGCTGGAAACACATTTAATTATGAAAAATTGACGACATTCGCACTGAAGCCGATCTCAATTCACGGGCATTAACAAAACTCTCGCAATATCCCTCAGATTTCACAGCCCTAACCCCATGGTAGTTTCTCAAAGCGGCACCCATACCTGAGCCAGTCGTGGAGTCGTTATCCAGACAGAAATGGAAGGTCAATACGACGATTCAGTCATGCCACATAACGTGGCACCATCGCCCATTCTATTTATATACTGCCATATATATTCAAAAACCATCATGGACGTGGACATGCGTACCATACCAACACCATCTGTGCGGTCGGCAACGAGCGTAGCACGTTCTGGGCCTATTCCTACGCCTCGCTTAGGGGGGCCGGGGTGGCTAAATGAGATAAGCTTCCTCTTAAAACCACTACCTCAACACAACACGCCGAGGCCAACACTCTAATACATCACATGAACAGGACCTACCATCACCCACACGCGAGAAAACTTCACATTCACACACGAAAATTACACCACACTGGGTACTCAAAAAGCGTCATCTTCATAGTTTACAGTTTTTGTCTGCAGTCGACTCTTACACATCGCTTTTTGATCTTCGCTTTTTCGATCGTCGCCTGCCATAGTTGATATTTACCGTCAGTGTGCTTACCAATCAGGTGAAATATTTGCTCATTATCTTTGATGTTGCACGTTTACCAGGGTGCGAAATTTTATACGTTGTCTGAGTACTACATGGCGAAAATGTTTGGTGATGAACGTTCGGATGCGATCGGTCGGAATGTACATTGTGAATTGAGATAGGATTAAAGCTCTTCGTCTGTCGATTGATCAGTGATTAAGTTATCGCTAAGTTGATTGATTGAAGAGTTGTCTCCAAGGTTATTTCTTCAATGCGAGGCATCATATCGGCAACAACATCATGTTAGCCAGACACGTGACAGATGTCTGTTATGATTTGAGCAATAAAATTTAGTTGTCTGAAGCTCTTTCGAGCCGTTGATGAAATGTTTGTGGGAGGCTTGTGGTATGTCTAGACGTGGCAATCTCGTCCTTCAAGCATGAAACGAAAATGATAGATACATAGCAGTTAGCTTCCTCTTGTAAGTGCTGTATCGCTGTTCGGCGTTGGCAGTGGGATGTGCTAACAGCGTACATTTATCTCGGTCTTCCTTAATGGCTTCGTAATGTTTCATATTTTTTTTTCCATACGAGAGCTGAGTGGTCATTGCACTTGTTACCCGGAGTTATGTCAAATAATGCTGCTCTATGTTGGAGAGGATGTTTTAAAAAACGTTTGTAGAAATTTACAATGGCGACAAAGCCGTTGAGATCTCTCGCAGAAGTTGGGAGTATAAATTGTGATCTCGTAATCGTTGACATACGTTTCGAAGGACTTTATCATGTATCGGCGAAAGTATTCTCTACGCCGCGAAAGACTTCATTGATTACCCTTTGGAATGTCCGTGCCCAGTTCGATTTCAGCACGTGCTACAGCAAGCTTTTCAGGTGGGTTGTCCGTGTAATGATCCGATGAGCAAAAGTAGATTTTGTAGGTATGTACTTTTTTTTGCAGAAGTGTCTAATACATGAATGTTCTTTTAAAAACAGTTGGCGGAGCAGGCCTGATTTTAGTGGGATGAGCCCTTTTGCACGGCTGTCTGCATTTACTCTCATTACGGAAAAATTTCCTTTAATACCAGCACATTTCGTTGAAGCTATTGTGCGAGTGGCGTATACTACGTCTGTGTTTTCCATACTCAATTAACCCTCTGACAAAAAAAAAATTTAAAGTATTTACTTGCGCCAGTATCCGGCAATACCCCTTATATGTGATCAAAAAATAAGCAAGATTGCTTAAAATTAGTGTTCGAAATAAATTTAACTAAAACATTAAAAGCAACACAAACAAAACAAGTAAGGAAGGGCTAAGTTTGGGTGCAACGGAGGACTTTATACTCTTGCAACTTTCAGGAATCAAAGCAAGGCAAACACCTTAAGATGTCAATCGTCAACCTGAGAATAGAAATCTAAGCAACTTTATGTACATATACGTTCTATATATATCTCATGTGCTGACAGACACATAAGGTTTGTTAGAAAAATGAAAACCATTATATGTAGTATATAGAAATTGGGGTAGGACCGACCAAATTTTATCTATTTCTCCTAATACCACATATTGTTAATATGTCACTTACTAAAAAAACTTATAATATAGAGTAAAGTCAACAGGATGTTCGAAAATCCTGATATTTGTTTTAAAGAGAGTAAGTATAGATTTCGATTAAATTTATTTACTTCAGACAAGGAAACACTGCTATGAGTAAAACACGCTTGCTCATTTTTATTAAGAAAACTCACATATTGGCTGACATATGCGGTAAAAAGTCACCCTGAAGTTCGATAATCTTTACGTTAGATATATGGGGCCTATGGGAAGTATTGATCCGATATAACCCATATTTGACATACAGGCAAACCATTGTCAGAGAAGTACCATCCCTGAATTTCAATTATATATCTCAGACATTGGCCGATATTTTCTATCAAAAGTCAACTATAGGTACCGGGGTCTAAATATTGGGTACCTAGCGGAGTGAACAGTTTGTTTTTGAATTTGAACCATTTTCGGCCGTACGGTGGCAAACACTAAAGGGATTATTCGTGCAAAGTTTAATCCCGTGATATTAATTGCTTCTTGATTTGCGTACTGGAAACTGAATGAATCAAATGGAATTTAAAATTTTGCTATATGGGAAGTAGGCGTGGTTATTGTCCGATTTCGCTCATTTTCACATCGTGGCATAAAAATTTAAAGAAAATGTCACGTAATAAATTTTGTCGACATCGGTCAGCCGGGTCCCGAGATTCCACCAAAAAGTGCACGGTACCACGCCCATCGTCCAATTTTCACACCTGCTCCTAGAAAGCATTCTCATGCCATCCCAGCGGCCAATTTTTCGTCTTTGTCGCATTTAGTCGGGATTTTCATCCGATTTCGTTCATTTTTACACCATAGATAAGAGTTTTTGTTGTATTTACGCTGAGCGTATTTAGTTGTTAAGGCTTAAGCGGCTTAGGAGATGTGCACATTAAACTTATTAGAGGGCGGGGTCACTCCCACTTTTCCAAAATTTTCTTCTCACAGGTGCCCTTTACTGCTGCGACTCCCAAATAAATGTGCAAAATATTAGTTGTATGTCTTAACTAGGTGCTTAGTTATGGCACTTTATATGTTTTCGGTTAATGGCGATTTGTGGGCGTGCCGGTGGTCTGATTACGTTCATCAGAGGAA
Organism: Bactrocera correcta; assembly: GCA_027475135.1. Lineage (NCBI taxonomy): Eukaryota > Metazoa > Arthropoda > Insecta > Diptera > Tephritidae > Bactrocera > Bactrocera correcta. Next base: position 53,121,046 of record CM050322.1, read on the forward strand.
CTCGATTTTTGCATACCAGGGAACCTGCATACCAAGTTTCATTACTGAAGTTAAAGGTTGCACGGCCGAACGGACAGACAAACAGTCAACCGGATTTCATTTTTTCTCGTCGCTCTCGTCATTTATATAAAAATACATAACCCTATAGCTACCTCGATTAGATTTAGGCGATACATAAAACCGTTATGTGAACAAAACTATAATATTCTGTAGCCACTGGTTGCAAGAATTTAAAAATAAAACAACAAAATGCATATTTACCTTGTGCAAATATATTTGTTAACACACTTACCACAAAAATATATTTAGAGAATGCTTAATATAAGTTCATTATACACACATATCAAATCATACATATAATATTAGAACTCAATATTATCATTATTTACATATGTACAAACATATATAAGTTAAACAAGCCTTTACATAGTTTTTTTTCGGGAGATATGCTCCTTTTTTGGGAGCTATGCTCTTTTATTGAACTCTGTGTAAGAGCCAAAGCTTACAATTAATCTCTTAACTCTAAACCTATGTTTGCTGCTGCAACGGGTATGAAGTTTGTTGACACTGCGCTTCCAACAGGTTGCCACTACACGTCTTGCACTCTTAGCGATTTAGTTGGTGCCGTATTATATTGCTTTGTATCATATTGTTATGTATCCAGATATTCCCCTCACCCTACACACCATATTCCGTACGTTTCCCAACACTTAATCTCTATTTCTCCTTGTCTCCCATCTCCTATTGCAATAATTATCATCTCGTCCACTCCACCCGCTATTCGCTTTAGGTAGGCTATGTCCATTTCAATGTAACTAGAATAAGTTAGTTCGATTTTTGAATTGCTGAAATAAAGAACTCGCTTAACATACTTAACTGGCGCAGTCGGTAGAATTCGTAATATTAACTCCTATTATACATACATTTCATTTTGTAGAATTAAATAATAATTTAAATTGAAGGAAATTATGTTCTTGTTGTTGATGCTGCAATTGGTTCTGTTGAGCTTCCAATTCGACGTTTGCAAGTGTTTGCTGCCTATAGCTGCTGAAGCTGTTGCTGTTTTTATAGCTGTCACTGTTGCCGCTGTTGTTGCTCGTGTATGTGATTTTTTATTCTTTTTTAAGTATGTGTTGGTTTTATGTAACTGTACCCACAATTGTACGTTTTTCTACTTTTTTCTTCACTGGTCTAACTGTTAAGTTTTTTTTCTCTTACTTTAAATTTCAGTTATTATTGGTTTTTCATGTAATTTTTGTTCTTGTTCTTTTCGCTGTAGACTTTACGCAACTGTACCCACAATTGTACGTTTTTCTATTTTTTTTTCTTCCTTCTTGAGAAGTATAATACTGATAAATAGTACAAGTTTGTAACGCAGAAGCGTATTAGAAGTATTGTTGTTTAAGTTCAAAATTATTGGAAAATAAATCGAAAATTGCTTAAACTGCGTAATAAGTTATAAACATGGATCAGTTGGACATAAGTAGCAGATTTAAGCTCATTTCGAGTAATCTAGAAAGAATTGACTTAATGGTGCTTATTTTGAATCCTCTCCCATCCGAATATAATGTATTGTTTATGGGCAACATTAAAGACAAAATTACGGATAGTGCAAAAAGGTCCCTGCTAATGAATGGAAACTAAGATACTTGGCCATCAATTAAACAGGTTTTGATCGATTATCATGTCGAGAAAAATTCATTTGACTTTTCAATTGAGAACTTCTATAATAAATTAGCAACACTTTTATGTCGGTTGAACAATGCGCTTTATAACAGCGAAAACAATGCCAGAAATGCCCTAAATTCTTTTAAATGCAGGTTATCGGAACCTGTCAAAAGCATAATCGTAAGTCGAGACCCAACAAGTCTAAAGAACGCTTTCGAAATCATAAAATCAAACGGCTATTTAAATTATAAAGCCTCGAATTCCAATAATTTCAATAGTAGACTACAACAAAATTACAATAGAGATGGAGGAAATTTCGAACAGACATTAAATTACAGAAATACGGAAAGATACAACAATAATAACGAAAGATTCCAAAATCAACATAGACAACAACACAGTTATAACAGTCGACAGCCAAATTTTTCTTCACAATCGAGACAAACGCACAACATTAGCCACCAGTCACACAGAACACAAAATCACAACCAACAAGCAAACCATAGTACACAATACAATCATTTAACTGGACGTAACCAACATCTTCATAACAACCAATATCACAATCCTTCTCATAACGAACTTGCACTTGAGCCAATGGATATAGGCATGAATGAAAGCAATCAGAATTTTCAATTTGGCTTTCAAGGAAATTACCCTTTATAGTCATAAATACGAAGGTGAAAAAACTTAAATTTATTATTGATACTGGCGCCGAATTTAGCTTAATAAACCCAAAGCCTTGCAATCCGAAATGGAGAATAATGTCGCCCACCTTCAATATTAAACTCCTAATGGAAATGTCTCAACAAACATACGGTATAGCGTAACACTTTTTAAAGAATTTCGGAAAGAAAATCAGTTTATCGATTATATTGAACTACCATTTCACGATTACTTCGACGAGATATTGGGAAACAATATATTGCTTAGCCTAAACTGCATAGTCAATTATAAAACTCGGAAGCTTGTTACAGGAAATGCGACACTACCGATTTATTTTTGTGAAGATGAGGAGTACAAAGTAGAAAAATATTTAAAAAATGAAAATTTGCAAGTATTTAGTTGCCAAAACAAAGTACGCGACAGTGCACTTAATAGCACATTTTCAAAACATTTAAATTCAAGGGACGAATCGACATTAAAAAAGTTGCTAAACAATTACCGAGACATATTTTACGAGGAAAAAAGCAATCTATCGTTTACTAGTGTTATACAACATATGATTAGAACTAAGACAGATTCGCCAATTTATACCAAACTTTATAGGTACCCGGTTGTGCATCGTGCCGAAGTAGACAGACAAATAAACGAGATGCTAGTGCAGAAAATAATTGTTCCGAGCAACAGTCCTTATAATTCGCCTCTTCGTCGTACCAAAGAAAATCGACAACGGTGGCGAACAAAAGTGGTGAATTGTAATAGACTACAGGAAGCTAAACGAACAGACGATGGACGACAAGTTTCCAATTCTGAATATGCAAGACATATTCGACAAATTGGGAAAGTGTAGCTATTTTAGCACAATCGACCTTGCTAAAGGCTTCCACCAGATCGAAGTACATCCAGCCGATAGATCCAAGACGGCATTTTCGACAGCAAGCGGCCACTACGAGTTTAATCGTATGCCCTTTGGGCTAGAAACAGCTCCCGCGATGAATCAAATTTGAGAATTCAAGGCGAAAAATGTCACTTTGCAGCATTTACAACGAAATTTTTAGGCCATGTTGTTTCAGTTGACGGCATCAGACCAGATACATCAAAAATTATAGCAATCGCAGCGATGCCACCACCATCCAACGCGAAAGAAATTAAAAAATTTTTGGGTATCACAGGGTATTATCGGAAATTTATACGTGATTATGCAATGGTTGCCTATCCAATGGTTCGATATTTAAAAAAGGATTGCGTTGCTGACACTAAAGACAGTGAATTTTTAAACTCTTTCGAAACATTGAAGAAGTTGGTTACAAGTGAACCAGTTTTACAACCACCGGATTTTAATAAAAAATTTACATTAACAACCGATGCATCTCAGTTTGCCATCGGGTCTGTGCTTAGCCAAAGCGGCCATCTAATTTCCTTTGCATCACGTACTTTATCAGACCATGAGATACGCTTTTCGACTATAGAAAAAGAAATGCTTGCCGTTGTGTGGTCTGTAAAACATTTTCGAACCTATCTATACGGTCGCAAGTTTACAATTCAAACCGATCACAAACCTTTGACGTGGTTAAACAATCTGAAAGAGCCTAACAAGAAGTTACAAAGATGGAAAATTCTTCTTCACGAGTACGATTTTTACATAACCTATATAAAAGGTAAAGACAACACGGTAGCGGATAGCTTAAGCAGATACGTAAAGAATGAGGATTGCAAAACGAAACTATTCAAAACAATAATAGTGCAGAACAATTAGAGACATGGTCCATGGACGGAACGGTTCACAGTGCGCAGGAAGATAATTTAAAATACATTTGTTTTACAGAGAAATCCATTAATTATTTCAAAAATCAAATCTATATTCGATATGGCGAAAACGAAAAGTTTTTTATAAAAATTGTACACAATAAGTGTCAATCACATATTGTTGTAACAGAAAAGTCAAATTTAAAAGAAATATTGCGAAAAGTATTGTTAGAGAATGGGTTAATGTGCATTTTTTGTGAGAACGGCGAACTTTTTCTTAAATTTTAAAACATTTATACTCAGAATTTTTCTCAAATTTTAAAACATTTATACTCAGAATTTTTCAAATTCAAAATCTAACATTGTATAGATCAAAGACAAAACTAATGGAAATTACGGACAAAAATGAAATACTAACCATAATAGAAAACGAACACCTTCGTAGCAATCACAGAGGCATACAAGAAATATTTGAAGAATAAAGTTTTTTACCCTAAATTTATATTTGGTTTCCATACAGAAATGTAATGTATCTCACAACAATAGACAAATTTTCAAAATACGCAACGTTCCCTAAACTTAACGACAGGAATTGGATTGCGATCTTGGCAGCTTTGAAGCAACGTATATAATTTTTAGGCAAAATGCGGAAACTAGTATTTGATAACGAACGCTGTATATTGCACAGCGCAGTAAGATTGTTTTTGGAAGAGGAAAACATTGCGACACATGTAACCACCCCATGGCACAAAACAGGTAACTCTGACATCGAACGTTTACACGGTACTCTAAATGAACATTTGAGAATAATAGAAGCAGATAAAAGCAATAAGACAGTAGAGTTAAGTGACAAACTTTTCTAAATATTTAACTCGTACAATAACACAATACATTCAACAACAAAAATGAGGCCAATTGATTTTATAATTAAAAATTTTGACAAAGAATTGATTCAGAACTTATCTAGAAAATACGAAGAAGAAAAAATTGAAAGAAGCAATCAGCTTAACAAAAAGAGGCACCATGAGTCAACACAGTTGGATAACGTAGTAGTTAACAGACAAATTGCAAAGAATACACCTAAATACAAAAAATTGGATAAATATGAGCATCATGGTAATTATGTATTAGACACATCAAATAAAAGAAAAACGAAATATTATAAAACACAATTGAAACGCAAATATAAATTCCAAAATGAATGAAGAGAAAATTTATGACAAATGAAAAAAAAAATGTTTAAAACTAAATGTATAAAGTATAAATCAATTAAAGAAATTTATGTAATATGAATAATTTGCAGAGACGCAAATTTCCTAAGGGTGGAGGTGTTATGTATCCAGATATTCCCCTCACCCTACACACCATATTCCGTACGTTTCCCAATACTTAATCTCTATTTCTCCTTGTCTCCCATCTCCTATTGCAATAATTATCATCTCGTCCACTCCACCCGCTATTCGCTTTAAGTAGGCTATGTGCATTTCAATGTAACTAGAATAAGTTAGTTCGATTTTTGAATTGCTGAAATAAAGAACTCGCTTAACATACTTAACTATATGATATTAATGCATCGTATGATACTTTTTAAATTTGTAGGGTTTTAACTAGTCCCCCCTTGAAATTTGGCGTCCTCGTTTTAATCTTGAGGTGTATTAAAAATGTGGTTGAGTCCTTCTATTGTCGGTTGTGACAGTTTATTGGGTTCATCTTCTTTTTGTTTTATCAAAAGATTTCTACCGAAAATTAAGGCAATTGCTATTAACATGACGATAGGGTGATGCTATTTGTTGACTTCCGTGCAGTTTGGCAAACGACTTTTCAAAAGATTATTTATACTTACTTAAATCTACTACTTTATTACTTACATATTTGCAGAGAATTATATTAAAAAAAAATTCACTCCATAAATTTTGTTTGTGGAATTTATAATTGTATTGAATTATTTCATTAACTCTCCCATTATTGGTAACATTAGAGATGTCTAAAGTTTTACAAATTTGATTATCTACGGTTGGGAGACTTTCAATATAGATTATAATTTAATTTTTTAATAGGTGGAATTTTTATTTCGGAAATTTTATTTATCTTTTTAGTTTCTTTTCCACTTTTAGATTATTTAGTTGGGCTCTTATTTAAGTTATTAGGTGAAGTTAGGGAAGATAGATTTTAAAGAATGGGTGGAAGAGTTTGAAGGATGGGTGGTTTGCCCATAATCTAACCGCATCTGGTTTAGTTGTTCAATCAATTCTTCAGCAATGTCTGGTATTATATTAAACTTTATATTTTTATGTCAATTAATTTAATTAATTTTCCTTTATAATAGCACTCGATTTTTTATCTCTTATTTTTATATCAATTAATTAAATTTATTTTTCTTTGTAATAGCACTTTCTTTAATAATATTAAAAGTTTTGTAAAATTTTACAGTAGTTTAAGACCTTTTTTTCCTCTCCTTTTATATCAAATAAATAAATTTCTTTAATTTAAATTTCGTTTCTTTTAGTATAAGACCTTTTTTATTCTCTCTTTTTGTGTCGAATAATTAAATTTTGTATTCTTTGTAATAATAATATTTTCAATAATAGTTATAAAATATTTTATAAGACTTTACAGTTGTGGTTTCCAACTTTTCATACAATTTCCGTTCTGGGGTTGTCCTTTTTTCTGCGGGTACTGGTTTTTATAGTTTTCCACACACGAGTTATGTTTGTAAAGCTGGGAGCTAATTATGTTATCTAAATTAAATATTATTGAAGGACTGCCTTGTATGATCTCTTTTTAACGACTGTTTTATTAAAATCAAAACATAAGTCTCCTTAAGCCACATATAATTCTATACCTATTATTGTATACATAAAAATTGCTGACTCGTTCTATTCCGTCACGTTTAGCTTCTGATCCATGCCTCAGAGGCATGGTTGGTTTCAACTTACATAACTCCCATACATAACTCCTCCTACGTTGCTTTTTCGATTCTCCTGAATCCTTGTACTGAAAATTTTAACTTTTACATTATTTCTTTTGATCCACATGATTACCCATATAACTGCTGTTATTATAATGACTAATAAAATAGTATTTACACCACATGAAATCTTTTTATGATATATTAGCTCATTGATTTCATTTAAATTTTCGAAATGTTTTAATATAATTTTTTCAAAATTTACTTTCACTTCATGGTACGGAAATATGTATTTTCCAAAAAATTCTATATATTATTATAATTTGGGTTTTATACTTGTTGACAATTTCTCCTTTTTTGAAGAAATGTTCTAACAGTTCCTCTTCTGCGGAATGTGTTGTATCTGACATTTCTAAATTGGATTCTTTATCATTGCTTTCGACGATCTTTGGAGAGTTTTCAATTCGTCTTAAAAAATCTGCTGCTACATGATTTTTCCCTTTCTGATATTCCATTTCACAATTGAAACTCTGCAGTTTCAATAGGCACCTTTGGTGACGTTGTGAAAACTCCCTACCTTTATATTTATTTTTTAAAAACACTATCGGGGGACTATGATCAGTTATAATTTTAAATTTTGTGCCACATGTATATGTACGGCCTGAAATAAGTTATTGAAATAAAATGGTTAGAAAATCTTTATCTGTTGTAGCATATTTCTGTTCATGTTTATTTAATGTTCTGCTAATGTAGCACACTGGCTGACCTTGTTGAAAAAACTCGGCGCCTTTTGCATAATCACTTGCATCCGTTCTAATAGTAAATTATAATAATAATAATTATTATAATAATAATAAACATAAACGCCATCGCAAGTAGATACAACGGCGAGTAATACATATAAACAATAAACGCGGATTTCACTAATTTTATCGGAAATAACAAACTCTTATTTACCTAAAAGAGTTTTCGGTTGATAAAATCCTCAGTACATACTGAAAGAAAATATATACAAATATTTTACAAATCTACATTTTCTAAATGAATATAGATTCAAAAGAATCTAAAACATCGCAATTCTTGAAAATTCCTAAAATGATTTCTGACGATAAGAGTCCATGTACACCTGCAGAAGCTACACGCCCTAAGCAAGGTGCTACAAAACAAAAGAGGGGGAAAGACACATCATACTCCAAATTCATTTCTGAGAGCGACTGTCTCATAAAATACTGCACTCGATTTGCTTCTTCGCCGATTCAAGACAATTCTGAATTGGCGCTAGAAATAAAAGGCCAAACTATTGAAAATTTTTGGACACGTCTCCAAGCTGCATATGACGCAATTGTAGATACTGACGATTCAGATCTACCAGAAAACTTTAAATCTTCTGCATACGCCAAATTTGAAAACTGCTTAAACCAGTATGAAGATACAAAGATTATGATCGCAGATCAACTAAAACTCATAAAATCAATTGCACCTGCTCCCCAAAGTAAAGTAGAGTTACCACAATTGCAAGCCCAAGAGGCAACAGGCATTCATCTCAAAGTGCCAGCGTGCGATACAGAAATATTCCATGGAGGTTATGAACAATGGCCGTCCTTCCGGGACATGTTTACTGCCGTGTACATCAACCATCCAAAACTATCGCAAGCGCAAAAATTGTATCATCTCCGATACAAGACAAAAGGTCAAGCAGGCGTAATAGTAAAACAGTTCACATTAAGTGATGACAACTTCAATTTGGCTTGGGAAGCTCTGAAAGCCAGATATGAAAACAGAAGAATATTGGTCGACAAGCAAGTAACCATACTCACTTGCCGAAAATTCAAAAAGAAACAAGTGAAGAATTCATAAAATTAGAATCCACTGTTTCAAATTGTTTGTCGGTTCTAACGACACAAAATGTTTCCACAGACAGTTGGGACCCTATTCTGGTAAACATATGCACCGCAGCATTACCAGAAAAATCATTACTTCTATGGGAGCAATCGCTCTCATCAAGAAGAGACTGCCCAACGTGGCAGCAAATGAAAGATTTCTTAACTGCCCAATATGAAATTGCGGAAAGGGTAGATAAAAAAACAATCAGAACTAAAAACGTTCAACCCGACCTAAACAGAAGCTTCAATAGACCCCAAGTCAATAACAACAACAATTTGAATAGAAGCTTTTTCAAAGCACAATCGTTCACATCTGAACAAAATAAATTCACGTCATGCGAACTATGTACAGGAGGGCATAAGCTAAAAGCTTGCGAAAAATTTAAAAAATTGAATGTGAATGAAAGGAACAACTTTGTCAGGTCAAAAAGACTCTGCACAAACTGCTTGTCCCACTCACACAATCTCAATAATTGCGAAAGCAAATTTAACTGCGTATATTGCCACAAAAGGCATCATTCTATGTTGCACATAAACAACTTTCCCAACACATCTCAAAGTAGCGCTTTTTCAAAAAAAGCCACGGGCCTAGTTGCAAAAGCAACTCCCGAAACAGAAACTCAACAAAATTGCCAAGAGACACCATGCTGCTCAAAGGCATTAAAAACTCAAACGCTACACAGCGAAAATCATAGTAGAGTACTACTACCCACAGCAGCTGTCTCCATCGAACATCGAGGAGAACTGTTCAAACTAAGAGCCCTAATAGACCAAGGGTCCCAACGATCCTTTATAGCGTCTAAGGCCCAAAATAAATTAAAATTGCCAACAAAACAAGCCAATTATGAAATTACGGGAATGGGCGGAAGAGTAGTACAAAACTCTAACAAAATATGCCCCATTACCCTAATTTCCCCCCAAGCGGATAAGCGCATTCAAGCAAATGCTATTGTCTTACCGCAACTAACAAACATGCTTCCAAGCTATCAAATAAGTAGCAAGCATTGGGATAAGATTTCACATCTGACTCTAGCAGATCCCAACTGCAACACCCCCGCTCAAATAGACCTTCTATTAGGCAGCGATCTTATATCGCAAATAATACTGGAAGGTGTTGAGAAAATTTCTAAAACACTACTGGCGCAAAATACCATTTTCGGATGGGTCCTAAGTGGACTAGTTGCGGAACCAGTCACAGCAATGACAACTCAAGTTGAGGAAATCTCAAACGAGTACCTCAATTCACAATTGAGAAAGTTTTGGGAGTTAGAAGAACTCCCCCCCATTTCAATTACAACACCAGAGGATCAGTATTGTGAAGACTTTTACAAAGCCACAACTACTCGATCAGCTAATGGTCGGTATGTCGTACGACTACCACTAAAACAACAATTTCCAGACACACTCGCCTTAGGTCACTCTCGCACCTTTGTAATGCAGCAGTTTTTAAGTATGGAAAAAAACCTACTTAGAAAAGGTGAGCTAAAACAAGATTATGATGGTGTCTTGGAAGAATATCTTCATTTAAATCACATGGAGGAAGTAAGCCCATGTGAACAAATCATAAGAGGCAAATATTACTCTTTCTACTTGCCACATCATGCAGTAGTAAAGCCTGAGAAAAAAACAACAAAAGTTCGAGTTGTCTTCAATGCCTCAAGAACCACTAGCTCGGGGAATTCCCTAAATGACATTCTATTTACGGGACCCACACTCCAACCAGATCTAATGCTTCTCATATTGAACTGGCGTATATACAAATACGTATTCAATGGGGATGTCGAAAAGATGTATCGACAAATACTGGTTCATAAAGATGATCAAGATTTTCAGCGGATTGTTTTCCGAAAATCTGCCAATAGCCCACTTCGCGACTTCAAATTAAAAACAGTAACTTTTGGCGTAAACTGTGCTCCATACTTAGCCATTCGTACACTCCACGAACTGGCAGAAGACACAAGGTCAGAATTTCCTCTGGCAACACAAGTGTTAAAAACACAGACGTATGTGGACGATATCCTGTCTGGAAGCCACAGTCTTCCACTAGCATACGATACCTTATCACAGGTAATAAATGCCCTCAATACCGCAGGGTTTCCATTAAAAAAGATAACAGCCAACCACCCAAATATTTTAAAAAACATTCATAAAGACCATTTGTTGGACACTAATTTCCTTATATTTGAAAAGGAAAGTACAACAAAAACACTGGGCATCCAATGGAATGCGATATCTGACCAGTTTTCATACACAACTGAGTCCATATCCGCATTATCCGCCATTACAAAACGCCAAATTCTCTTCTCTGTGGCAAACCTTTTCGTCCCCGCAGGATGGCTTTCGCCAATTATGATACAAGCAAAAATCATGATCCAAGAATTATGGCTAGACGGAACTGACTGGGACGAACAAGTGAAACCTCTTCGCTTAGAAAGATGGTCCTAGTTTGCTAATAACCTAAAAGACATTTCGCAGATACAAATTCCACGGTGGGTAAACTATTCCCCCGAATACAAGGTGGAACTACACGGCTTCTGCGACGCCTCTGAAAAGGCATATTGTGCCACTATATATGTGCGCACCCAAAGCGATATTGCAACTACAAGCCACCTACTAGTGGCAAAAGCAAAGGTTGCGCCTCTAAAAACCATAAGTCTACCACGACTTGAACTCTGTTGCGCTCTGCTACTAGCAAAGCTCGTCTCCATGGTACAGACCCACTTAAACATGGCAAAATATAAATTATACCTCTGGTCCGATTCCGAAATAGTTCTAGCCTGGTTAGAAAAACCACCACACGCGTGGAAAACATATATTTCTAACCGAACGTCTCAAATACTTGATCTAGTAGGATCAGCCACTTGGCGCCACGTAGCCAGTGCTGACAATCCTGCCGATCTTGGGACAAGAGGGTGCAAACCCCTTCATCTCGCCACCACCACCCTCTGGTGGAATGGCCCCCGATGGTTAACATAATCTCCCGAATCTTGGCCACAATCGCCAATGCGCAACATAATTGTCCCAGAGAGTCGAAAAATCGCCACTTATCACACAACAATGGATGATGCTGACATCCTTGAACGATTTTCATCGTTCCCCCGAGCACTCAGAGTAGTCGCCTATATTTTCAAATTCGTAGAGCGACTCAAACTTAAGGTAAAGGGAGCAACTTGCCCCCAATGCGATACATTGACGCACCAAGCCTTACAAAAAGCGAAGGTCGCTCTTATCGCATCAACCCAAACGCGCTACTTCAGCCGCGACCTAGGGTAACTAAGAGAATCGAAGCCAATTGACAAAAAGAGCTCACTCTTAGTATTAAACCCATTTATAGACACGAAAGGTCTGCTTCGTGCAAACGGCCGGCTTGCTAATTCCAGCCTTACGTATAACGAACGCCATCCCATAATAATACCAGAGAAATCCTCATTTGCCACATTATTCATCAACTATATCCATATACTCATGTTGCACGCCGAACATCGCCTCATGCAACATATGGTACGCCAAGAGTACTATGTGCCCCGTCTTAAGCCCCAAATCAAGAAGTGCATTTTCACGTGTAAGGTCTGCACTATGCACAAGCAGAAAATGAGAACGCAGATTATGGCAGCACTTCCACCGGAACGCTGCAATTTCGCTCTGCCTTTCACCACAACAGGTGTCGATTTTGCTGGGCCTTTTCAAGTAAAGGCGTCCATGCTAAGGTCTCCCACCATGATGAAAGGCTATGTGGCTGTCTTTGTCTGTTTCACGACAAAAGCAGTGCACCTTGAGCTGTGTACTAATCTGACGACGGAGGCTTTTCTCGCGGCATTTACTCGCTTCATCGGACGACGTGGCTTTCCATCCAAAATCATGAGCGATAATGGTAAAACATTTATCGGAGCTCAAAGAGCCACAGAGAAACAATTTGTGGATTTTATGAAACAAGTCTCACCTGACATTATACAAAAATATGCTCCCCAAGGCATCAATTGGCAGTTTATCCCCCCAAGCGCTCCACACATGGGTGGTTTATGGGAATCAGCCGTAAAAAGCTTCAAATCCCATTTCAAGAAGCTAGTCGATCTCCGCACGCAAACTGGAACACTAACCAGGCCGGTCGTTAAACTATGCTTTTTGCCAACAGCCGAAAAAACCGATATATAAATCGTAAACCGAAAAAAAAACCGACAATCAACCGATAAAAAAGGAAAAAAAAACCGCCAAACATACCGCAACCTATAATTTATTAAAACCAAAAATAACATAAAAGGATGCAAACCTCTGCATCTCACTCATGCCCCACCACGTGGCAACATAGTTCACCACTATATTAACCAATATATAATGATGATAACTCTTCTCTAGATACATATGGATATCGATGCGGCAACAGCACCAATGCCAACCGTCCGTTCAGCTGTCCACGTTCCACGCCCGGGGGCTGTTCCAACACCAGCGCTTCGAACCATCACGGCAACAACGCAGTCCACCGCTGCACGCAGTGCAACTCGAGCAACTCCGACGTCGCAACAGAATGAGCTGCCTCGCATTCGATGTCCTCTCTGTTGTCGTTCGCACAGGTTGCCACACTGCGGCATATTTAAAGGGATGCCACCTCAGCAACGCCAGCAGGTTGCCAGGGCCCATGGCCATTGCCTGAATTGCCTGTCGCCCACTCATACAACACAAGAGTGTACGTCCGGCTATGTGTGCCAGATGTGTATGCTTCCACACCACACTTTGCTGCACCGCATCACCACCCCCGAGACCGTGCGACACTCTGCCCCACGCAACCGCGGGGGTAAACGACGTTCCAAACGGCAGCAACAGCGAAGGCCAATAAGCACACCGGACGACTCGCGTCCGCGACACCACCATAACGTAACACGGCGGCAGCGTACTAGGCCACAAACCCGTCGTCCAACCGGTCTCAGCAACGTGGTCGCTACGCTGCAACAACTCCAGCGATTACTAGGCTAAGAATTTGCCTAGGGAGGCCAGGATGGCTAAATGGGTATCAGCCTTCCCACTTCTGCCCGTCAACTTCATCCCACACATCTACGTACACATGCAACACTGATTCGCCACATTCGCCATATTCCCCACACTCATCATCACTTTCTTCACATCATCTACCACGCTCTAACACAAACACAATGACATCACACACCATCATCTACTTTCGCGGAAGAAAGGTACAAAACCGACGAACACCTTGTCAAGATGATCATTCTGGCGCTACGACATCGACAATCGACTCGTTTTTTCCCCTTTTGGCGAACTTTGACCTCATCGTTTTTTTTTTTTGAAAGTATTTTGTGAGGCAAAATTTTAATTTCATTTTTTAAATTGCATTGCGCGAGCAAAGTGTATATTGTATATCCTATACATATCTTTGGTGCGGAAATAAATATAACGTGTACATTTATAGCTCTTTAAAAGTGTTACGAATCTCTTTTTAAATTTTAAATTTTGGAAAAATACGGTGAGTGCGGAAAGGGTGACGTATACCACGAAACAAACTCCTTATCATTTTCAGGGAGTTTTAAAATTAGATGTGATGAAATTAACGTCTTTAAATTTTCAAAACTAGCTATGTACTGCGGATCTTTTAGATATATTTTATAACCTTTTTCGCTACTTCCGAATAGTCTTTAATAAATTTCCTATAATACCCTGTAGCTCCCAAAAAACCTTTAGGCTGTTTCTCTGTTTTCGGAAGTTCTAACTCTTTTATTGCCATAATTTTTTCTCTATTAGGTTTAATTCCATCGTTTGTTAATGCATGTTCTACATTTGCTTGCTTGAATTTTTAAATTGTGATTCGCTAAAACCGCGAAAATTTTTTCAAATGATAGAATATGCTCTTCCAAGGACGTGGAAAAGATCAAAATATCATCCAGGTAGACAACACAAATTTTGTTTATGAATTCTCTTTGAATCTTGTTCATCATTCTTTGGAACTTGGCTATTAGCTTGGTAGCCTATAGATTCTTGAATTTATCTGCTGGTTGGTTGTGGTCTTAATCTCATGTACCACAGTTTTTGTGTTGGTGAAACTATCGCCCTCTTTGCAAAATAATTTGTAGAATCAGTTTAGTAGAATTTCAATCTTTCTGTTTTCATCTGATTTTAAGTGATCAAGTGCAATATTTTTTGTGCATTCACTTCCAGTTAATAAACCTGTTCCTGAACAGTTTCCATATGAAAAGGAATCATTGTTCCAATTTTCAAAATTATATTAATTTTTTCTACAACAATAATTTTAAAATTTTTTAAAATAAAATCATTTCCTAATAACAAATCATATGGCTTGACGAAATCTAACAATAATTTGTAATTAAATTCCGGGCAAGGATTTTTTACATTCACGTTTGGTTTCTCAATATTGCCACTTAATATATTTATAACCGTACTTTATCGCTCTACAATGGGTAAATTAAAATTTTAAAGCTCTTTTTTTTCATTATACTAAAAGTGGAACCTTCTTCTTCCTTACTGGCGTAGACACCGCTTACGCGATTACACCCGAGTCAACAACAGCGCGCCAGTCGTTTCTTCTCTTCGCTACGTGGCGCCAATTGGATATTCCAAGCGAAGCCAGGTCCTTCTCCACTTGGTCCTTCCAACGGAGTTGAGGTCTTCCTCTTCCTCTGCTTCCCTCGGCGGGTACTGCGACAAATACTTTCAGAGCTGGAGAGTTTTCATCCATCCGGACAACATGACTTAGCCAGCGTAGCCGCTGTCTTTTAATTCGCTTAACTATGTCAAGGTCGTCGTATATCTCGTACAGCTCATCGTTCCATCGAATGCGATATTCGCCGTGGCCAATGCGCAAAGGACCAAAAATCTTTCGCAGAACCTTTCTCTCGAAAACTCGTAACGTCGACTCATCGGTTGTTGCCATCATCCAAGCCTCTGCACCATATAGCAGGATGGGAATTATGAGCGACTTATAGAGTTTGGCTTTTGTTCGCCGAGAAAGGATTTTACTTTTCAATTGCCTACTCAGTCCGAAGTAGCACCTGTTGGCAAGAGTAATCCTGCCTTGAATTTCCAGCCTGACATTGTTGGTGGTGTTAATACTGGCTCCTAAATAGACGAAATTATCTGCAACTTCGAAGTTATGACTGTCAACAGTGACGTCAGAGCCAAGTCGCGAATGCGACGACTGTTTGTTTGATGACAGGAGATATTTCGTCTTGCCCTCGTTCACTGTCAGACCCATTTCTTTTGCTTCCTTGTTCAGTCTGGAGAAAGCAGAACTAACGGCGCGGGTGTTGCGGCCGATGATATCAATATCATCGGCATACGCCAGCAGCTGTACACTCTTATAAAAGATTGTACCTGCTCGATTGAGTTCTGCAGCTCGAATAATTTTCTCCAACAGCAGTCAACGTCAGTTTACATAGCCCTATTAGTTTTGCGGGGATACCAAATTCAGACATCGCGGCATGGAGGCAGCTCCTTTTCGTGCTGTCGAAAGCAGCTTTGAAATCGACGAAGAGGTGGTGTGCGTCGATTCTCCTTTCAAGGGTCTTTTCCAAGACTTGGCGCATCGTGAATATATCGTCGGGTGTTGCTTTTCCAGGTCTAAAGCCACACTGATAAGGCTCAATCAGTTTGTTGACGGTGGGCTTTCATCTTTCACACAATACGATCGATAGAACCTTATATGCGATGTTGAGGAGGCTTATCCCACGGTAGTTGGCGCAGATTGTGTGGTCTCCTTTTTTGTGGATTGGGCATAGCACACTTAAATTCCAATCGTTGGGCATGCTTTCGTCCGACCATATTTTGCAAAGAAGCTGAGGCATGCTCCTTATCTGTTCTTCGCCGCCGTGTTTGGGTAGCTCGGCCGGCAATCTGTCGGCCCCCGCCGCTTTGTTGTTCTTCCGGCGGGTAATTGATATTCGAAGTTCTTCATAGTCGGGCAATGGAACGTCTGCTCCATCGTCATCGATTGGGGAATCGGGTTCGCTTTCTCCTGGCGTTGTACGTTCACTACCATTCAGAAGGCTGGAGAAGTGTTCCCTCCATAATTTAAGTACGCTTTGGGCATCGGTGACTAGATCACCTTTGGGGGTTATACAAAAGTATGCTCCCGTCTTGAAACCTTTTGTAAGTCGCCGCATCTTTTCGTAGAATTTTCGAGCATTACCCTCGTCTCGCTTCCCTCTTCAACTCTCGGTATCTATCCCATCCCGCACGTGTTGTGGTCGATCGTAACGTTGCGAGGTAGGCAGCCTGTTTTCTCTCCGCTGCGACACGGCACTCCTCGTCGTACCAGCTGTTCTTTTGCATTTTCCGAAAACCAATTGTTTCGGTTGCAGCTGTACGTAAGGAGTTTGAAATGCCGTCCCACAGTTCCTTTATACCGAGTTGCTGACGAGTGCTCTCAGAGAGCAGGAGTGCAAGCCGAGTAGAAAATCGTTCGGCTGTCTGTCGTGATTGCAGCTTCTCGACGTCGAACCTTCCTTGTGTTTGTTGGCGTGCGTTTTTTGCTGCACAGAGGCGGGTGCGAAGCTTGGCTACAACAATATAGTGGTCCGAGTCGATGTTATGACCTCGGTGCGCACACACATCTAAAACACTGGAGACGTGTCTTCCGTCTATCACAACATAATCGATCTGGTTAGTGGTTTTTCGATCCGGAGACTGCCAGGTAGCTTGATGAATCTTCTTATGCTAGAATCTAGTACTACAGATAACCATATTTCGGGCCCCGGCGAAGTCGATCAGTCTCAACCCACTTGAGGATGTTTCCTCGTGGAGGCTGAATTTACCGACCGTAGTGCCAAAGATACCTTCTTTGCCCACCCTAGCGATAAAGTCGCCACGATTTTGACATCGGGCATCTCTCATAAGTGCGCTCCAAGCACTCATAAAAGGCAACTTTGGTCACCTCGTCCTTCTCTTCCGTCGGTGCGTGGACGCAAATCAGCGATATGCTCAAGAACCTCGCTTTGATGCGGATTGTGGCTAGACGTTCACTAATAGGAGTGAATGATAGTACTCGGCGACGGAGTCTCTCTCCCGCCACTAATCCAACACCAAACTTGCGCTCCTTTATATGGCCACTGTAATAAATGCCACAAGGACCTACTTGTCTCTGTCCTTGTCACATCCATCGCATTTCTTGGACGGCGGTGATGTAGGCCTTTGTTTTTACGAGGACATCAACCAGCTGGGCAGCGGCACCTTCCCAATTAAGGAACCAGACATTCCAGGTGCATGCCCTCAAATCCTAGCCCTTAATTCGTTTGCCATGGTCGTCATCAAAAGGAGAGTCACTCATCCGAAGCTTGTTGTTACCTTTCATGGGGGTGTTTTGTTTTACGTGGCGGGTCCCAAACCCAGCGCACAACCCTATGCAGGGGGTGTTTCGCCTTCTCACTTTAGCTCGCCTTCAAACGGATGTTTTTAGTATACCCAGAGGATACTTGGTCAAAGACCGGAAGTCGGGAGCTGCTTGAGTCATATGTAAAAGAATCGTTTCTGGCCACTTCCAAGTGAATGGCGATCAGAGAACTTTCCTCACTTGCGTGAACTTCTACACATGACGCCATCCTCCAACAGGATGGAACCTGGATCTACTAAAGTGCACCACTTTTTCCCACACAGTGTTAGCATTATAACTATTTTTTTCTCATAGTATCCCGAGGCTATTTGATAAAAAAAAACCCGTCATTAGGGTTTGTTTCTACCGGTTTCTCAAACCAACTCATAGTAACTACTTGCTTGGGAGTAAGCCTATTGAAACTCCTAGACCTATAATGTCCACTTTTATTGTTCCTAGAGTATTGTCTAGAAAAATTATTTGTATCTTGTGGTCTGCTTTTATGTTGTCCCGATCTATTTATTTGATCTCGAAAATTAAATTTGTTATTAGTTCTATTATTTTGTTGTTGACTTGCAAAATCTATATATATAAAAATGAAATGGTGTATAGTTGTAACACTAAGACTCGAAAACGGCTGAACCAAACGAAATACTTCCTTTGGGGGATTTGTTTGTTATTACCACGCGCAGGTCATGTCTTAAAATCAGAACAAAATATTAAGGGGGCGTGGCACCTCCCATACAAATTGAATTTTTCAAGTCGAATATCTTCTAAAGTGTCTAAGGTAGGAACATGAAAATTGGTACCGAGCTACAGGATAACAACACCACTCTCACCTATAAAACCGGGGGCTATCGAATAAGGGGGTGTGGTACCTCCTATGCAAACTAAATTTTTTAAGCAGAATATCTGTGAAAGGGTTCAAGGGAGGAATATGAAAATTGGTATAGAGCTATAGGAAACAACACCATTCTCACCTATAAAACTTGGCGTTATCGAAAAAGGGGGCGTGGTACCTCCCATACAATCTTTAATTATTTTGGTTGTTAATCTTGCTATTTTTGTTTATTTATCGGTGACAGTAGCGGTTATATCGTAATTTTGGTTGTGTTACGTGCTATTTTTGGTTTATGGAAATGACAGTTTTATGAAACAAACACAAATTAAATTAAACGTCAATTTTGCTTTGCAATCGAGCACGCAAAATTTAGAGGGCAATAAAAATGCGCCTTACTTTACTGGTATATTGATATATTTTGTTTTAAAAAGTGAGTTATTTAGTGAAAGTGATTTAGCGTGTTGGCGAATACCGATTTATGTACATTGGAATTTATCATTCAATTGATCTGCTTCCTTAGTTTAATTCATTCATTTTTGGAGTTTTCAAAGATAAGTTATTGGTCCGTAAAACCTTATATGAACTTTATGCAAATGAATGATCATTTCCAATTAGATATTTGTTACGATGCCAAGAATCAGTATTGCCACGACTTTACAGCACGCGTGTTTAAACAAAAACTCAAATGTTTGATGGACTTTATTACGAAACAACGTGTATATGGCACGGTTCGATGCAGGATGTACTCAGTGGAGTGGAGGCAGAAGGGAGGTTTGCCCCACGCACACATTTTCTTTTGGATGGTGGAGAAAATTACACCTGACCAAATTGATGTCATCATTTCCGCCCAAATTCCTGATGTTGAAATAAATCCAGAGTTGCACGAAGTGGTGATGGCCAATATAGTTCATGGGCCATGCGGAGAACACGATCCATCTTCGGTTTGTATGTCGGACAGTAAATGCAAACAACGCTATCCCCGTGCTTTTATTTCGGAAACTCAAACTGGAAACGACGGATACCCTCTCTATCGGCGTCGCTCACCTGCTGACAATGGCAGAACATTCATCACTCAATTGAAAGGAAAGAATTTCGTGGTTAATAACACATGGATCGTTCCATATTCGCCAATTTTGTCTAAGGCATTCTGCATATTGCAGTTCAATAAAATCAATTAAGTATGATTGCAAATATATACATATGTCATCAAAGAAAGCGATATGGCGGTTATTGGCGTTGAACGAGATGAAATTAGCAAATTTCAAATGGGCAGATATGTGAACTGCAATGAAGTAATCTGGAGAATATTTTCATTTGCAATTCATGAACGCCATCCTACTGTTGTGCATCTGGCAGCTCATTTGGAGAATGGCCAGCGAGTTTATTTCAACGCAGAGAACATATGTAGTACAGCGAACGGAAATACCACCAGCAACCACTTTAACAAGTTTCTTTGCAACTTGCGCCAGTGATCCATTCGCGAGAACATTGCTTTACTCGGAGATGCCTCGGTATTATACATGGAATGCATCGTCGAAGAAATGGTTGCGCAGGAAGAACGGCCATCCGGTAGATAGTTATCCAGGTGTTTTTTCAACTAATGCATTGGAAAGAATTTAGAATCGATCCAAAGAACGATGATTGCTTTTACCTACGCTTCCTTTTGATTAATGTACGCGGTTCAACTTCATTTGAATCATTGAGGACTGTAGATGGTACCATTTGTGCAAAATTTCCAGAAGCATGTCAACAATTGCAATTGCAATTGCTTGAACACAACAGTTACTGGAACCAAACGCTAGCAGATGCAATAGCTACTTCACCAGCCACTGCAGTTCGTACACTTTTCGCTATTATAATTTCGACATGTCAGCCTTCAAACCCGCGTCTATTATGGGATACGTACAAAGATGACATGGCAGAAGATATTTTGCATCGCCTGCGATTAGCGTCGAGAAATGTCGACTTACAAATGAACGCTAACATCTATAATAAAGCATTAGTCCTTATTGAACATTTAAGTTTACTTATGAGTGGAAAACCATTGATTAAAGTTCTTATGCCAGCACCAAGTCGTCAAACAAGGGATTTAGTGAGTCGCGAATTGGAACGCGAGCGTGCTTACGATATAACTCACTTGCAACAACAAGTACAAACAAATGTTCCACTGTTGAATGAACAGCAAAGCAGTACGTACAATCGGCCAATAAATGCTGTAGATAGTGGAAACGGTGGCATATTTTTCCTCGATGCGCCCGGCGGGACTGGCAAAACGTTCCTATTGTTTTTAATACTAGCAGCAATACGTGGTCAAGGTGGTATTGCATTAGCTCTTGCATCTACAGGGATTGCTGCAACAGTGTTAGAAGGTGAGAGAACGGCATATTCAGCATTAAAGCTTCCATTAACCTTGCAAATACACGAAAGTCCTGTTTGCAATATTTCAAAGCAATCAGCAATGGCACAAGTTTAAAAAAAAATGTAAGTTAATCATATGGGATGAATGCACAATGGCCCACAAACGATCATTAGAAGCACTCGACCGAACACTGAGAGATTTGCGCAACAATAATCGTTGCTTTGGAGGAATGATGATATTGCTGTCGGGCGACTTTAGACAAACACTTCCCGTGATTCAAAAATCAACAGCAGCGGATGAGCTAAATGCATGTCTGAAGTCATCGCATTTGTGGAGGTTTGTTAAAACCATTTCATTGACCATGAATATGCGAGTTTTGCTGCAAAACGATAGAACTGCGGAGGTTTTTTCAAAAGAGCTGCTGCGAATCGGAAATGCAAAAGTTCCGATAGATCCTTGCAGTGGATTAATATCGATTCCAACTATGATTTGCCAATTCACATCTAATAAATTTGAACTAATCAGTAGTGTATATCCAAATATTGCTCAAAATTATGGTAACTACGATTGGTTAAGCACTCGCGCAATTTTAGCAGCAAAAAATATGGATGTCAACGACTTGAATTGGACGATTCAAAATAAAATTTCCGGGAGATCTGCGGTCATATAAATCAATCGATCGCGTTGAAAATGAAGACGAGGTAGTAAATTACCCAGTGAAGTTCTTAAACTCTTTGATGCCGCCTCATAATTTGCGTCTCAAAGTTGGATCTGTAGTTATTATGCTACGGAATCTTCATGCTCCCAAACTGTGCAATGGTACTCGACTGATTGTGACCAAGCTAATGGACAATTTAATAGTGGCAAGCTTTTTTGAAAGGCCCGTTCAAGGGAGAGGAATGCTTACTTCTCCGAATGCCATTAACTTCAACAGATTTGCCATTCCAATTCAGACGTTTACAGTTCCCAGTGAAACTTGCATTTGCAATGACAATAAACAAGTCACAAGGACAGTCGCTGGAAGTATGCGGCATAAATTTAGAAATGTCTTGCTTTTTACATGGCCAGCTCTATGTGGCGTGTTCCCGTGTTGGAAAACCTTTCTCACTGTTTATTTACGCCGCGGAACAGAAAACCAAAAATATCGTGTACCGTGTAGCCCTAAACTAAATATGTATGTACTAAAATTATATATTTTCGAAACTCTATTAAAACTAATAAAATTAAATGAGAATAGTACAAACTTAATTTTATTAAATTGTCAACAAATCCTGGACGCGATGAGTCAGCATTATTGAAAAGAGTAGCACTTTTCAAGCAATTAAATTCAAAAAGCATTAGTGCTGTTGTTTTTTTCTGCTGGTGATGTTGTTGCTGCTGTTGATGTTGTTGTTTTTGTTATAGCTGCTGCTGCTGTTTCCACTGTTGCTGCTTTTGACGTTGTTGGGTTTGTTATAGCTGCTGCTTCTGTCTCTGCTGGTGATGTTGTTGTTTTTGTTTTAGCTGCTGCTGCTGCTGTCTCTGCTGTTGCTGTTGTTGATTTTGTTGTGTTAGTTATAGCAATTTTCATAGATTTTTTAATACATACCATCTATAAAAATTCTATAAAGCCTTACTTAAAAAACCGAATATCTCGAGAAGTATTATTAATAACGATTGTGACCTTGTACTTTTTTTATAGCAAATAAAATTTCCTACAAATTTGTCTCGCACATTTTTTTTATAGCTCTTGTCATTTACGAGCAAACACAAAAAAAATGCGAAATTATTGGAAAAATCGGGTTTAGAGCCCCGGTTCTTAATGTTAATATTAAGGGCTAAAATTTTCAGGGATTTTTTTAGGGTATTTCCAAAAAAAAAAATTAGTAGTTAAAAAAAAAAAAACAAACCCGAATACATGTATATATATACATATTTATGTACTTATATTTTTTTTTTGTTTTGTATAACTGCAGTTTTAACAATTATCGAGGTAATTTTCTTGTTCTTGGTGGCATTGTTTTTTTTGTTATTGGTTCGCTCTGAGTGCGCCAGTGATGTTTGTAAGGCCGGAGCAAATTATGTTATCTAAATTAAGTGTTATTGAAAATAATGACTGCACTGTATGATCTCTGTTTAACGAATGTTTTATTAAAATCAAAACTTAAGTGTCCTTAAGCTACATATTATTCTATAGCTATTATTGTTTACATTAAAAAATGCTGACTAGTGACGTTTCGTCACGTTCAGCTTCTGATCCATACCTCAGTAGAGTGGTTGGTTTCAACGTACAACTATTAGGGCAGTAATACATAACTCGCGTAGCCTTACTTTTTTATTTTCAGGCTTCTATATTGCGCTTCGGGTTTCGCGTTTGTGTGTTTTTCTTTTAATTTAATTTTACAATTTAGTACCGTTCGCCACTCGCGTAACTTTATTTGTTGATTTTCAGGCTGTTAACTACTTTTGCGCACTGGTCCCTGCTCGGGCACCAGTTGAAAACAACGTTTACTCAGTTTTTATAAAATAATATTTCTCGGGAGCTATGTATGCTCCTTTATTGAATTTTTTTGTACGAACCAAAGTTTACAATTAATTACATTTAACTCTAAACCTATTTTTGCCGCAGCAACGAGTACAGAAAACTACAAAATTGTAAAAAAAATGGCATAACGTCGATACTATATCCACCATTATTATTCACCCCTTGACATCTTCGCTACATGCTGTTCACCACCTTTTGACATCTTAACTTTGGGATTTAATACCAAGCCCAATTCCAGCCTATTAAATGAGACGCGAAGGGTTTTAATAACAAAATAATACTCAGCTCTGGTTGCCCAGAGCTCCTTTATTTATAGAATATCCTATCCTAATTCATGTATGCACTACATGTAGAGTGCATACACATATCTAAATACTACTCTACTGTACATACGGAAGTATGTACACATACCTTAAACATAAATGTTCCCAACAGCATACGTAAGTTTTTCTTATCTTTTAATAGTTTAGGATCATTTTCGTTCCTTTACACTGTATGCATTAAATATTACAGTCGCTAATCAATATATGTACCTGTTCAAATATATTGAACAGGCTTATCTTCGCCAGTGTTGAGGCAGTACAAGCAAATACATAAACAAACGCATAGAGATACATACATACACTTATATGAGGCACGTATGCATTTATATGCAATACGTATACACTCAACAATTAACAAACAACGATATTTACTTAAGATAACATATTGGCCTAAGATATGTATTTAGGCAATTGAATACAAATGTGCATGTGCACTTGAAAACAACCCCATACCATATAGCATAGAAATGGCTATTTGTACATACATATTTATATTTATGACTGTGTTTTTATGTGTTAGCGATAATGCATATAAATATTTGAATATGATATCCGTTGCTATACAGATTTACAAAAATATTTCATTTACATTTGTAGCCGTTAAGAACTGTTCAGAATTCTGAACATACTGCCCACGTTGAAGTGTTTACATTTCAAAAAACCAATTCAAGTGTTTATACATTTTGGGCATTTTAATTAGATTTTTCTTTATGAGATTAGCTGATCGGACTCGTGATAATTTTTCTAAAAATAAAGGTTTATTTTTTAAAAAAAAATTTTGTTTTTTTAAACAATTTTAAATTTTTTTAAATTTTTAAAATTTTCCATTTTGGGCCTTTAATTTTTAATTTTAAACCCTTTTAAATTTTTTTAAATAATATTTTTTTTCCTTTTTTCCAAAAAATGGGGAAATATACGGTTTCCCTTTTGGGGCCTTTTAAACCATTACCAGAATTTGGCCCGAACCGTTTTTTAAAAAATTTTAATTGGTTTAAATTTAAATTTTAAAATCCCAAAACCAAAGAAAAAAAATTTTTAACGGGAAATTTTTTAAAGGGTTTTGGCCCCCGGGCCCGGAAAAAAAATTTGGTTTTTTCGGGTTTTTATTTTTTGAAAATGCCTTGGCTTTTTTGGGAACCCCCCTTTTAAAAACCTAAAAATTTTTTTAAAAGGGGGGAAAGGAAAGAGGGGTTTTTTTTTTGTTAAAAGGATTGGGTTTCCTGGGGTTTTTTTCCCAAAACCTTTTAAAAATTTTTTTCCGGAAAACTTTTGGAAAAATGGTATGTTCAAAGGTTTACGCTCTCCGTCCTCAAAACGCAATTGATGTCTAGTGTTATGATGTCTTGTCCGTCTAGGATGGTAGTTTGATTACTACCATTGCAGCTAGCTTTGACCTCTATCTTTGATGGCATTGAAAATATCCATGTTTTTAGGTGATGAGAGTTGTAGCCAAAATTCTTGTGTTGGCATAATATTGACTTCATAGTTAAGTGGTATGCCTGTTTTATTTTTTAGTAATGACACCTCACAAGTCTGCATATGTCCTACGTTAAAGATAGGATGCACTTGTGGACATATTGTCATTCTCGCCATACGTTGACATCTGTACAACATTTCATCAGTCATGCTATCAAAAACCGTTTTATTTTCATCGAAAATAATGTGACGATGTGTTTCCTTAATGCTGACGAAATACCCGTCATGTATTGTGGGGTATGGGTATATTGTGTACATATGGAGTTCTGTTTTGGTAACTAAAGGTATTTTTATATTCAACAATATAAAATCTTTAGTAACTTTGGCTGTATGTCCGAGTTCAAAAGGGTCAGTATCAGAAAGCCGCAAGCTCTGGTCAAGATTATTTGAAATTAATTTTATTTGGGCTTTAAACTTTTTTATCGGCAACAGCCTTTCCATTAAGTTACCTCTAGAGTTGAAGCATTTCAAAGGTCTCCACTGTTGTGCTGAGTTTGGTGGCTGTTTCAATAAATAACTCACTTTTCAATTGGTCATCGAGAATGGAACTCATTGTATAAATTGAGCCGTTCATTATTTTAAAGTTATCCCAGTAAGCTTGATTTTGACGTTTTAAAACATCTAAGGTAACGTCTTCCACTGAAGATTGATTTCGTAGCAATCCCAGCAAGTAGTTTTCGTTCAACTTAGCCTTATCTATTTTTTCCGTAAGAACTTCTGCATGCTCTTCATCAATCAGTCCAAACAAGGAGTGGTATAATGACCCTATAAAGTGTAACACTGACCTTGTCTTCCGTTGCATCCTCCTCCCCGTGAACGCAATGATGTCGTGAAGCTGTTCAATCTCTAAATATTTGTTGTGCAGCTGCTGAGCCATTTCGTTCACTTTATCCTCTTGAAATATAGTTGAGTCTTTTAAATATTTCAACGAATTTGAAATTTGCTGCTTTTCAACCAAGTGTTGAAGAAGATCGATGTGGACAATTATATCCCACGCTGTTCTAGTCAACCCAACGGGCCCTCTTTGTTCCAAAAATACTCCAAAACTATTCTTAAAATAACTTACATTTAAGCATTTTACAGATGGTAAAACTATAAGTAAGTTTAATAATGTTAAAATTAAGTTTTTATTTTTTATACGAGTCGACCGCCTTGGTATATTATCATTTACCTCAATCGGATCATCTCTTGTTTTTTCTTCGATAGGAAAAGGACAAACATTGTGTATTGCTCTTTTTGATGTACCATTACCTGTCCTTATGTCTACCATTCTACATTTGCCATCTTGGCCTAAAATAACGTTTTCAATACGTCCTCTTCGCCACTGTAATGGTGGGATATTTTCTTCTTTAAGAAGTATCAAGGTACCAGTTTTGATATTTTCAAAAGGAACATGCCCTTTAATTCTTTTTTGCAGTTCATTTAAATATTTTATCTAGAGAGATTAATCTTCCTTTTGTTTGTGAAAAAGAATCTCCTAAGTTTATATTTTTCTTTTCGAATGGAAAGCTACAGTTAATTTACTATCTGCATAAAATTTTAAATTATTACGAGAGCATTTCTCGAACTTTTTTGGTTTTTATTAACACATGTTTCAAAGAATTCTATTTTCCTAAACTTTTTTCGTTGATTATCCAGCTTTTTATCTATATGTGTTACAACACCACATTGAGCTAATTTTGAGCTTATGTTAGTTGATCCATATATCAACCACCCAAACACACTGTTCTGGAGTTTGTAATTACCATTTTCAATAGACAATTTCTCTTCTTTTAATAAATCAAAGAATATGTCCGCACCTAAAAGTAAGTCAATTTTACCTGGAACACCACCTGGAGGGTCGTCCAGTTTTATATTCTCTGGAATTTTTTTGACTTTTATGTATTCTGTGGGCACATTCGACATAATTTTTTGTACTACAATAGTGTCTAAATTTGTTTCGAAAGGATCTATTAATGACTTTAAATGAAGATTAACTCTTTCATTTGTATTTGTCTTGTTTTGACCAACTCCTTCAATAGTCATGGATTCTCTCCTCGAAGGAAGTTTTAATTTATTTTTTAGTTCTTTGGTTATAAGGTGAACTTGAGACCCACTGTCTATAAAACACGTGCCTTTATAATTTTTCCATCACGACCTTTTATACCAACAATTGCTGTGGTTAGCAGGACATGTTTAGAATCATTTTTTAATCTCCCATATTTAGTATTTTTAATTACTGTGCTTTCTGCATTAAAGGATTTGTCTTTGTGAAGCCATAAATGATGGTTTCCTTTACAAGTGAGGCAACTCCCGCCTTCACATTCTTTTATATTGTGCCCTGTTTTAAGACATTTGGTGCATAATTTGTTTTTCATTACTGCATCCCATTTGTCCTGTGTAGATAGAGCTTTAAAATTATGACAATAAAATATATTGTGTGAATTATACATCCCATTATGCATTTAAATTCTGCATTTTGAAATTTTGGTGATGTCTTTGAAGCTTGTTCTGCTTCTAGTGCATTCCCTTCATGATTCAGAAACGACTGTAGTGAATTTAAGATAGGTATTTCCTTAGGATTTTAAGGGAATTTTCATACCAAAGTCTTAAATTGTTGTCTAATTTTTGCACAAGCGTATAATTTAATAAAGCTTGTAACAAATTATCTGCAGACAAACTGAGACTTTCCAATGCTTGTGTACTTTCAGAAATTTTTTCTTGAAATTTTCGAACACTAAAAGCAGTCTCAGTCACTACTGGTGCATATAAAATTTGTTTAAAATAAGTATTTGCCAGCAACCTTTTATTAGTAAATTTTTCATTAAGAAGGTTCCAGGCAACTGAAAAATTTGTTGAGGTTGAAGGCAGATTTGCAATACAACTTGCAGCCGAACCTCTTAATTTAGTTTTTAAAATACACATTTTATACGTATCTGAAACATTTTGAGAAACTACTAGTTGTTCGAACAATTCTTTAAAAGTTTGCCCCTGAGCGTAATCGCCTGAAAATATCGGAATGTCAACTTGAGGCAACGTGAAATTGGTAGCATTTTTTTTGCTAATAGATTTTAATTTAAGTTTGTAAAATCTATTTCTTAAGTCATAGAATTTACTCGTTAACTCATCATTTTCGTGCTGGCTAATAAATTCAAGCACAGTATCACGAGTTTTTGAAGTGAAAACTTCTTTACGCGCGTTGTGCATAGATGTGTGTAACGGTCGGATCAGTTTCATCATCCAACGTATGTTCAGTACCAAAAGTTAATAACATTTCGTTTGTGAGCTCTTCATCCTGTAAGTTTAACAGTTCGTTGATATCCTTAATCCCCATTCCTTCAATATTATTTTCCCTAGCCAGATTAGCAATTTCTTCCCGAACAGTTGATATATCGTTAATCGGAACATTGTTTTTAAGCAAGCACTCTAGCCATATATTTCCCCAACTTCCATTCATACAAGTCACTTTAACTTCTTTCCATGCAAAACCAATATTTTCGACAGCCATCTTGATATTGTAATCCTTCTAAAACTGCGGTATGGTTAATTTATCTGCTTTATCAGTTGCTTCTATAAGTTGAGAAAATGTTCGCCGTAGATAGTAAGACTTAAAGTTGGATATTATGCCTTGATCCAGCGGCTGTATGATAGAGGTGGTGTTAGGAGGCATAAAAACAATTTTTATATTTTCAGAAATATCATCTGAATATATGGGAAGTCCTGGAGCATTGTCCATCAGTAACAGTATTTTAAAATCAATCTTTTGAGAGCAACAATAATCTTTCAGTTCGGGAACAGCGCAACTTTTAATCCAATCTGTAAATAGCGTGGCAGTCATCCATGCTTTCTTATTAGCACGCCAGTGAACCGGAAGATCACTTCTATTCACATTTTTAAGGGCTCTTGGATTCTCAGACTGGTAAATAAGAATTTAAAATCCCCTTCTGCGTTTCTACCTAGAAGAAGGGTAAGTCGATCTTTAGAGGCTTTATACCCAGGAGCAGATTTTTCGGCCTTGGAAATGTAGGTTTTTTTAGGCAACCGCTTCCAATAAAAGCCAGTTTCATCGACATTCAAGACCTGCTTGCGAGAATATACCCCTTCTTTGACAATAGCTTGTAGTTCAAGCTTAAATGTTTCCGCAGCTGGCTTATCAGCGCTAGCCGATTCTCCTTTTAGAGAGATATTATGCAAATTTGCCCTAGATTTAAAGCGTTGGAACCAACCGTTACTTGCTTCAAATTTTTGGGAACTTCCACTGCTTGTTGATGGAGTACCATTCTGTAGATCATGAAAGATGCTGATGGCCTTATTTTGAATAATCATTTTGCTCAGGGGCACTTTTCTTTGGTTCTCATTTTCAATCCAAACCGACAGAAGAGCTTCCATTTTAATCAACAGCGGACTTCTTACTTTGACTTGTTGTGACTGTAGCGAGGTAGCAGTTTTTGCAAATTTTGTGATTTGGTCAGCATCTCGGTTGAAAATTGTCCTTACAGTAGACGAAGCTAAGTTAAGATGTTTTGCGATGTCAATGGCTTTTTCATCCGACTTAAAACGTTTTAGTATGTCTAATTTCAATTCGACACTGATTTGTTTGCGCTTTTGACTCATTTTTTCGCGTGATTAATAGCCAACTGAAACCGCAACTGCGACGGAAATTCTCTGCCGAAATTCATATTTCTATGTGCAGCACTTGCATATATGCCGATAATTGGGAATCCCCTTTTTACGGAAAAATTGTTTTCTGTAACTGAATATGTATGTATGTATATACATATGTACATTGCTGCATACGTAGGCATTCAAACGACCGAAACTGAAATTAACGACGCAAATTGAAAACATTGTACAATACATATGTATGTACTAGAGGTCTCTAGTATGTACATACATATTTTGCGACGCAAATCGAAACGACGCGAATCGGGTCGACGCAAACCGGGGCCCCAGTGCAGTCGCTCGGTATGGTAGAATTTGGCAATTCGAATGAACGTTACATGACAGAGCATAAGGCATCAGTCGCATTTACTCTCACACATTGTGCGCTGTGCCAATAATTACATTTTATTTGAAATACTTATTGGCGAAATTTTTTAAATTATTATTTATTAACGTTATTAAATATTATTCGTGTGTGTACATACGTAAATGTGATAAAATTTGTTGTGTATATTTAATTATATATCGTCATAAAAAATAGTGTGTCTAACAGTCTATTACAAGACTGTTGGTGTGTTAACCAATGGCGAAAATAAATTTTCGTGCTCAGTTGGGTGATTCCCTTTAAAAATTTGTAATTAAATGTGTTTATTCAATGCAGGACACGATTGAACTTTAAAGTATCACATTCTGTAGTGTTTGGCGTCCGATTTTCTTTCTCTATCTCTCACTCTATCTTTCTCTGACACATTCGACATTACATTCTCACGTCCGAAAGAGGCGGACGAAGGATAACACAAAGCAGAGACATAGAGAATAGAGCATCGCGCTTGACAATACGCATACAGGTATGTTCTAGCACGGGGTATATGAGTATCTGGCGTCCATCATCATTTTAGCTGTGACAAAAAATTTGCCTGCCCTCATGGGATACGACTCTCTTCTTCTGTTTACTGGCGTGGACACCGCTTACGCGATTATAATCGAGTCAACAACAGCGCGCCAGTCATTTCTTCTCTTCGCTACGTGGCGCCAATTGGATATTCCAAGCGAGGCCAGGTCCTTCTCCACTTGGTCGTTCCAACGAAGTGGAGGTCTTCCCCTTCCTCTGCTTCCCGGTCTTCCAAGCCTCTGCACCATATAGCAGGACGGGAATTATGAGTGACTTATAGAGTTTGGTTTTTGTTTGTCGAGAGAGGACTTTGCTTCTCAATTGCCTACTTAGTCCGAAGTAGCACCTGTTGGCAAGAGTAATTCTGCCTTGAATTTCCAGCCTGACATTGTTGGTGGTGTTAATGCTGGTTCCTAAATAGAAGAAATTATCTGCAACTTCGAAGTTATGACTGTCAACAGTGACGTGAGAGCCAAGTCGCGAATGCGACGACTGTTTGTTTGATGACAGGAGATATTTCGTCTTGCCCTCGTTCACTGCCAGACCCATTTCTTTTGCTTCCTTGTTCAGTCTGGAGAATGCAGAACTAACGGCGGAGCTTTTCGTGTTGCTCAACGTCAGCTTACACAGCCGTATTAGTTTTGCGGGGATACCAAATTCAGACATCGCGGTATAAAGGCAGCTCCTTTTCGTGCTGTCGAAAGCAGCTTTGAAATCGATGAAAAGGTAGTGTGTGTCGATTCTCCTTTCACGAGTCTTTTCCAAGATTTGGCGCATCGTGAATATCTGGTCGGTTGTTGATTTACCAGGTCTAAAGCCACACTGATAAGGTCCAATCAGTTTGTTGACGGTGGGCCTTAATCTTTCACACAATAAGCTCGACAGAACCTTATATGCCATGTTGAGGAGGCTAATTTCACAGTAGTTGGCGCAGATTGTGGGGTCTCCTTTTTTATGGATTGGGCATAGCACACTTAAATTCCAATCGTTGGGCGTACTTTCGTCCGACCATATTTTGCATGCATGCACCTTATCAGCTCTTCGCCGCCGTGTTTGGGTAGCTCGGCCGGCAATCCATCGGCCCCTGCCGCTTTGTTGTTTTTCAGGCGGCCAATTGCTATTCGAAGTTCTTCATGGTCGGGCAATGGAGCGTCTGCTCCATCGTCATCGATTGGGGTATCGGGTTCGCTTTCTCCTGGTGTTGTGCCTTCACTGCCATTCAGCAGGCTGGAGAAGTGTTCCCTCCATAATTTAAGTATGCTCTGGGCATCGGTAACTAGATCACCTTTGGGGGTTCTACAAGAGTATGCGCCGGTCGTGAAACCTTCTGTAAGCCGCCGCATCTTTTCGTAGAATTTTCGAGCATGGCGTACGACTATTTTTATCAAATTCAGCTGTTCAAATGTACAACAATTCCATATTAAACGTAGCAGAAAATAAAGTAACTTCTGTAGCAATCGACTTTTATACAGGCTATCGTGGTACCGAGCAAAAAGCTTTCATAAAGCAAAAGCTATATAAAATGTCGACAATTGATACGGGTGGATTACCTTATGAAATAATATTCGTATTGGATAAATATTATATGTTGACTACTAATATCGATGTATCAGATGGATTGGCTAATGGTGCGGTAGGAAAACTTTGCTTAATCGAATATGATAAAAATGGTGAAATCCTCACAGTTTGGCTCATTTTTCCAAATCTAGAAAAAATTGGAAGGAAAATTAGAAGCAAAGTTTTAGGGTTTATTGCGGATTATAATATCCCTAGGAATGGTGTACCCATAACCAGAAAACATGCACTATACCACTTAATAATAACAAAACTATTACTGCTAAACGTAATCATTTTCCGGTGGTGTCTGCATGTGCTATAACCATTCACAAGTCACAAGGAGCAACATTCGATGAAGTTTTTTATGAATATGAAAAAACGCATTCGTAACAATTGGTATACGTGGCATTATCAAGAGTAACACGCATTGAAGGACTTTATATTGTGAATGAAAACAATAATCAAAAATTTTCTCATGGACGAAGAGATGCTACATCCGTCATTGATTTACAAAACGAATTCTCAATAGGCTTCAAACAGTCACTAATATTTTAACAAATTTCATATCCAATAGAAAGGGCATAATCAATATATTCATTAAATTGTCAAAGTTTACGATCACATGCTTTGGATCTCAATGACAAATATTACGCAACGTTCAACAATATTACTTTTATCAGAAACTTAAATGAATAATGAGGAAGATATTGATGTCCCAAATTTTCATTGTGTTGCTAAATTCAAAAGACCTGATCGTCGAGCTGCAGGTGTAGCTATATTTCAAAATAACACAGATACATCTACTATTGTCAGTTCACAGATGGCTATAGTCTTTCGTAATTCACAATCATGTGCATTTCATGTATCATTAGTAGGAGAAATTTGTATAGCAAAATGTACAGTAAAAAATGGTCAGGAAATTGTAATAGTTGCTATTTATATCTTACCTAATCAAAGTATTAAGAACGTCATCGAATTCATCCATGAGAATTTACTAATTTACATTGAAGCAGGATTTACTCTCCTCAAGCAGAACTTTCATACATTACCAATGATTTTGAGCGGAGATTTCAATGTTGATTTCGAAAAAGACTCATCAAAACCATTAGTCGATTTTTTAAAATCAACATTAAATTTGAACATGTCGAATGATCGATACGAGAGCACAACAAAATATGGTACAACAATTGATGCAGTTTTTTTTTAGATATTTAGAAAATAGATTTCAGTCAAAAGTGTTCATTTCATGTTTTAGTTATCATAAACCTCTTGTATCATTTCAAGAGTACGAAAAAAATGACGATCAGTCTGAGCACACCACACCAGAATAATGTACACACATTTATAATTAATTTGAAATAGATTGAAAGTACATATGTAATTCACAAATATCAATTATATGTATCATAAATATTATTACTTTATGAATATAGAACAAAAAAACTTGTATTTTGTAGTATTAATCTTGCCCTGGTGATATTTTCACTTCTGTCGTGTGGTCATAAGCACACACTTTTTTTTCTATGAG
The DNA here is from genome assembly GCA_027475135.1 of Bactrocera correcta. Lineage (NCBI taxonomy): Eukaryota > Metazoa > Arthropoda > Insecta > Diptera > Tephritidae > Bactrocera > Bactrocera correcta. The sequence continues at coordinate 53,155,383 of CM050322.1, forward strand.
TCTCTCTATACTATCTAGAGAGCATATTTTTTTCTAATTCTGTTAATAAGAATTGAAGCCTGCGAACTAAACCAGGATTTGGCATTCCATTTTCCTGGGAGCACTATTTTCTTTAATTATAGCGATCAATTCGCTTAACTTGGCGCGCGCTGTCAGATAAAGCATGCCTACCGACCTTTCTACGTCAGTTTTAAAATAATTGTCTTTTTTATTTTTAGGATCTTTGAACAATTCTAAATGGTTTCGTTGAAACTCTGACCATTTTTTGTCCAAACTACCGGAAATTTTCCAAATTTCACAAATCTTCATTTATATCCATACTCATGGACTTAAAATGAAGTTTTTGCAGTTCTTCTGCTAATATGATTTGGTTCTCCATTTTCCCAAAAACAAAATAAATAATTATAAACGAATTAAATAAGAAAATGAAAAATGTTCTTGCCTTGATAGAATGCTGTAAATTTGGTTATGAAAAAAAGTTTTTCCTTTTTTAATTCACTTCGTTTTTTTTTATTATTAAATTTTTTTTTTTTTTAGTATTAGTATAATATATATAATGTATATATTATTATTATTATTTTTTTTTCACACACTTTTTTTCACTTACACTGCACTCGTGTGTTTTGAAAACTACGGGGTCACCAAAATGTTAAATGAGACGTGTTACAAAATAATACTCAGCTCTGGCAAGCAAATACATAGAGATACATACATTTATATGACGCACGTATGCATTTATATACAATACGTATGCACTCAACAATTAACAAACAACGATATTTACTTAAGATAACATATTGGCCTAAGATATGTATTTAGGCAATTGAATACAAATGTGCATGTGCACTTGAAAACAACCCCATACCATGTAGCATAGAAATGGCTATTTGTACATACATATTTATATTTATGACTGTGTTTTTATGTGTTAGCGATAATGCATATAAATATTTGAAACATGATATCCGTTTCTATACAGATTTACAAAAATATTTCATTTACAATTGTAGCCGTTAAGAACTGTTCAGAATTCTGAATACAGCCCATAAATCATTAAAATAAGTGTTTTGCTTGCTATTTTGGTCTTGACATCCTTTCATAAATTTTCTATTGGATTCAGATATGAACTTTGCGCAGGCCAATCCAATATTATAATTTTTTTTATTGGCTTTACTACCTTTGCGGTGTGATTCGGATCATTGCCTTACATAAATATCCAGTTTATGGCCCTAAATTCGAAAACAATTGGCTTTATTTTATATTTCAGTATATCCATTAACCGGGCATTATACCATTCATACTGGACCATTTTACCATTTATTCGGACAAATGATCCGACGCCATGCCATGAGAACGCGCCTCAGGTCATGATACTTTTACCGCCGAGCTTACCGTTTATACCTAGGGTTAAGGGCTTGTCCTTGAGGACGACGTACAAATGTTTTTTTATCTGGACCCTTACTATTTATTTCGGTTTCGTTACAACAAAATTGTGCTGGCTTTCTTCTGTGGGCCTTTGCAAATACCAGTCGTCTTCGGATGTGGCGTTTTGACAGGAGTGGTTTCTTTCTGCTAATTAATCCAAAAAACTGAGTTTCGTTGAGTCATCTTCCTACAAGTAATCTGGACACGTCCACACCATATTCGGCATTAACTGCGATCATAACTTCTCTGGCTTCTCTCCGTACTATGGTTTTGTCAACACTAATATTGGATTTACGTGGTCTGGGTTTCTTGGTACTTTTTTTTTTAAAAAAGATGGGTATTTTTTATTGCATAACACATATTGCATTTTAGCAATTTTGGGAGGAGGTTTTGCGAGCTTAAAAATGTGCTATTTATTGTCCACTTCAAATCCACACTATTCCTAATAAAACTGCCTCGTACAAAATTGAATAAAAAATAAACGGTATTTTTGAGCAGCGAAATGAGCTTCATAACGGTAACAAGTAAACACATACCACAATTTAGTTGTTCAGCTACTTTACGATTAAGAAATTAGAATATTGGATTCGGATTTGTGCTATTTATATGCCCGTGGCTGTATGTTAACGCATATGAGGTTTGACAATTAAGTAATGAGACTGATTTTATTGCCGCGCTTGTGGTAAACCTGTGATCTTAAAATTCCCTTTCTCTTTTTCCGGCATCCCTCCTCTATCCATTGATATATGTACAATCGCTCTAACTTGCTTAGTTTGCCGCTGCGTCAAGCTAAGTAGACGTGTGTTTGTAGTGCTCAGTCACGAAAATGGAAAGACCAAATCAAGAGCAACGCGTCGAGATAAAATTTTGCGCCAGAAACAGGGCGAAACAGCTTCGGAAACGTTCGCTAAAATGGTAAGAGTGTATGGTGATAGTTCTCTTAGTCGTCTCTCTCCATCGTTGGTTGCCTCCGCGCGCCCGCCGCCCGAAAATGGCTCGCATGAGCAAGTCGAAGGTGAAAACAATGATTATTGCCTTTTTTGGATAGACGTGGAATCGTCCCCAAAGATTTCGTTCCACCGGGGAAAACTGTGAATCAAGTCTGCCAAGTACTCGAAAGATTGCAAAAACGAGTCAACAAGGTGCGCCCAGACATCGCTCAAAGCTGAATCCTTCATCACGACAACGCGCCGTGCCACACCGCCCTCAGCGTGTCCCAGTATTTGGCCTCTAAAGGGATCGCCGTGTTGCAACAGCCGCCTTGTTCGCCCGACATATCACCCTGTGACTTTTTTTTGTTTCCTAAAACGAAATCGGTGTTTCCTAAATCGATTACGGACATCCAGCTGGCCGTGACGAGGGTAGTCTTCCAATCGTCAAAACATTTTTATAGGCGCTTTCCGGGATGGCCTTCAGCTTTCGCGTCGAATTTGTTTTGATGTCTTCAGTTGAGTCGAAGCGTGTTCTCCGAAGTGGATATTTCAGTGTGGAGAGAGGTAAACGTCACAAGGGGCCACATCAGGAGAATCCGGTGTTTGCTCAATAATATTTGTTGAGTGGAATTTAACACAAATACGTTGGACAATATTGTAAAATTCGACAAACACTTCTGAGGTCGACTGACATAAACAGCTCCTGTAAATACACTGGTTGACAGACCGCCATAATTAAGGACAGTTGTACCAACCTAGGAAAAAAATTTACCTACCTTCCATATAAGCGGGAGACTTAAATGAAGAATTCCCGCTACTTTCTTGACAGGGTGTAAATAAAACTCTGATTCCTCGGATGATACCCCAAAAAAATCCTTGGCAAAACTTGTTTCAAGATTCCATAAGGCAGCATATCGTAAAGGAGGTAGGTGCGGTTGAAGAGTTGTCTGGGATATTGGGGCATCTCCTCAAAAGTTTCAGAGCAACTTCAACAATTTTAAAAGAAGTGAAAGATGATTTGGGAAAGTATTTAAATAATTTACATACACTTTTTTACAATAGAAACAGATTTGCAACGGAGCACAATTAAAATGTTTAAGCGCATCATGCAACTTTCGAAACAATGTATCTAATTAAGTACAAATGTTCATTATCACGCGGTTTCAGCGTTTGATGTGCGTTCCGTCGACGCAATCAACACCAATCGCAAATTTGTTACAAAAATGTTGTTTGGAATTGCTATATTCATTTTGAGACCTTCGGAACTTTATCCACGAACGACATTGTGTTCGTTACACAGTTTTCGACACAGTCGTTCTGTCAAGTGCGATATGGGAATATTTTCCAATGGATTTTTTAAATACCCCTCGTGCCAGAAATCTCAACGTGGCTGCTAAGTTTAGCTCACGGCTATGGTCGTTGGCTTTATCAATGGCCTTATATCGTTAGTAATATTCTGAAGTGCTTCTTTATTTATCCAGGCCTCTGCACTATACAGCAGTACGGGAATAATGAGTGACTTATAGAGTTTGGTTTTTGTTCGTCGAGAGAGGACTTTGCTACTTAATTGCCTACTCAGTCCGAAGTAGCACCTGTTGGCAAGACTTATCCTGCGCTGAATTTCCAGGCTGACATTGTTGGTGGCGTTTACGCTGGTTCCAAGATAGACGAAATTATCTACGACCTCAAAGTTATGACTGTCAACAGCGACGTGAGAGCCAAGTCGCGAGTGCGACACTGTTTGTTTGACGACAGGAGATATTTCGTTTTGCTCTCGTTCACTGCCAGACCCATTTGTTTTGCTTCCTTGTCCAGTCTGGAGAAAGCAGAATTACGGCGCGGGTCTTGAGGCCGATGATATCTATATCATCGGCATACGCCAGCAGCTGTATACTCTTATAAAAGATTGTACCTGCTCGATTAAGTTATTCAGCTCGAATTATTTTCTCCAGAAGCAGGCTGAAGAAGTCGCACGATAGGGAGTGGAATTGTGTGAAACCTCGTTTGATATCGAACGGCTGGGAGAAGTCCTTCCCGATTCAGACGGAGCTTTTGGTGCTGCTCAATGTCAGTCTACACAGCCGTATTAGTTTTGCGGGGACACCAAATTCAGACACCGCGGCATAAAGGCAGCTCTTTTTCTTGATGTGGAAAGCAGCCTTAAAATCGACGAAAAGGTGGTGTGTCGATGCTCATTTCACGGATCTTTTCCATGATTTGGCGCATGCTGAATATCTGGTCGGTTGTTGATTTACCAGGTGTAAAACCACACTGATACGGTCCAAGCAGTTCGTTCACGGTAAGCTTTAATCTTTTACACAATACGCTCGATAGGAACTTATATGCGATGTTGAGGAAGCTAATCCCACGGTAGTTGGCGCAGATTGTGGGGTCTCCTTTTTTATGGAATGAGAACAGCACACTTAAATTCCAATCATTGAGCATACTTTCGTTCGACCATATTTTACAAAGAAGCTGATGCATGCTCCTTATCGGTTCTTCGCCACCAGATAACTGCTATTCGAACTTCTTCATGGCCGGGCAATAGAACGTCAGCTCCATCGTCTTCGATTGGGGCATCGGGTTCGCCTTCGCCTGTCGTTGTGAGTTCACTGCCATTCAGCAGGCCGGAGAAGTGTTCCATCCATAATTTAAGTACGCTCTGAGCATCGGGGACTAGATCACCTTTTGGGGTTCTACAAGAGTATGCTCCGGTCTTGAAACCTTCTGTAAGCCGCCGAATTTTTCGTAGAATTTTCGAGCATTACCCCTGTCGGCCAGCTTATCAACCTCTTCGTACTCACGCATTTCGGCCTCTTTCGTTTTCTATCGGAAATTGCGTCTTGCTTCCCTCTTCAACTCTCGGTATCTATCCCATCCCGCGCGCGTTGTCGGCGATCGTAACGTTGCGAGATAGGCAGCCTGTCTTCTGTACGCTGCGACACGGCACTCCTCGTCGCACCAGCTGTTCCTTTGCACTCTCCGAAAACCAATGGTTTCGGTTGCAGCTGTTCGTAGGAAGTTTGAAATGCCGTCCCACAGTTCCCTTATACCGAGTTGTTGATGAGTGCTCTCAGAGAGCAGGAGGCTGTCTGTTGTGATTGCAGCTTCGCAACGTCGAACCTTCCTTGTGTTTGTTGGCGTGCGTGTTTTGCTGCACAGAGGCGGGTGCGAATCACAATCAGAACATGATCGATCTGGTTGGTGGTTATTCGATCCGGAGACAGCCAGGTAGCTTGATGGGTCTTCTTATGTTGGAATCTAGTACTACACATAACCATATTTCGGGCCTCGGCGAAGTCGATTAGCCTCAACCCATTTGGGGATGTTTCCTGGTGGAGGCTGAATTTACCGACCTTAGTGCCAAAGATACCTTCTTTGCCCACCTTGGCGTTAAAGTCGCCAAACACGATTTTGACATTGTGGCGGGGGCAGCCCTCATAAGTGCGCTCCAAGCACTCAGAAAAGGCATCTTTGGTCACATCGTCCTTCTCTTCCATCGGGGCGTGAGCGCAAATCAGCGATATGTTGAAGAACCTCTCTTAAATGCGGATTGTGGCTAGACGTTCCTTCGTAGGAGTGAATGATAGTACTCGGCGACGGAGTCTCTCTCCCACCGCGAATCCCACACTAAACTTGCGCTCCTTTATATAGCCACTGTAGTTAATGCCAAAAGAACCGACTAGTCTCTGCCCCTTTCCGGTCCATAACATTTCTTGGACGGCGGTGATGTCAGCCTTTATTTCCAAAAGGACATCAACCAGCTGGGCAGCGGCACCTTCCCAATTATGGGACTGGACATTCGAAGTGTATGCCCTCAATTCGTTGTCCTTTTTTCGTTTTCCATGGTCGTCATCATAAGGGGGGTCTTTCATCCGAGGCTGGTTGTCACTATTCATTAAGAGTGTTTTTAGGTGGCGGTTCCCAAACCCAGCGCACAACCCTATGTAGAGGATATTTCGCCTTCTCACTTTAGCTCGCCTTCAAACGGATGTTCTTAGGCCACTCAGAGGATACTTGGTTAAAGACCGGAAGTCGTGAGCTTCTTGAGTCATATGTATACGAATCGTTTCTGGCCACTCTCAAGTGAATGGCGATCAAAGAAGTTTCTTCAATTGCGTGAACTTCTACACATGACACCATCCTCCAAATATATAATATTAATATATTGAAAGTGCGGTTTTAATAAAAAATAAATAAAAAAACTAATACGCTAGTAAATAGGAAACTGTATTAATAAACTTTTACTTATCTTAACCCTAACAACAAAACAGTTATTTAATAAAAATAGTATTCGGTCTCAATTACCATTTATCACTACATTGAAATCCATATATACTATGTATATAAAACACATATTTTGTTACATAAGGCATGCTTAAAACAGGTTGCTAATTTCTTAAAGTGACAATCTGATAACTAGTACGAAGAAGCAATAGTTTGATCTCCGATCATATAAAGCTAAAAAAGCAATTGCACCTACTCGATAGTCGAGAGTAGAGCTGCCACAAATAAAAATGTAAAAGACAAGTTGTGGCATCAAACTCTAGGTGGCCGCATATCACACACAAACAGTTTATAAAGGTGGCTCTCTTTTGTGGACATGTTTACAGCCGTTTACATCAACCCATACAAAACTGGAGGTCAAACAAGCGTAGTAGTAAAACAGTTCCCTCTTAATGGGGATAATTTCTATTTGGCTTGGAAAGCTCTAAGAGGAGGATACGAAAACGAAGTAATACTGTTCAATAAACAAGTAAAGACACTAATAAATTTGTCTAGATTCAGAAAGAAACAAGTGAAAATTTTATTAGACCACAATCAAATGTTTCTGATTGTTCGCCGGTTCCATCAACACATAACATCCCCACAGACAGGTGAGACCCTATCCTTATAAATGTGTTTATGCATCGCAGCATTACCAGAAAAATAACTACTTTTGTATTAGCAATCGCTCTCAACCCGAAAAAAGTGCCAAACAAATGTAAGATTTCCTGACAAACCAATTCGAAATAGTAGACAGAGTACAAGAAAAAATAGTCAGAACAAAAAACTTCAGCAAAATATTCGCCTATTGGGCCCCGGATGTTTAACCTTCCTCGGTTCCTCAAATACTACGCAAGCTTAAGGTCTTCGGGTCATATTGACCCGATTTAAAAAAAAACTCGGTGTTATTTTTATAAATTGAATACAGGTGGAATTATTTATTTTATATATTACTTCAAATAAAAAAGACACAATTTATGACATTTGTTACTCTTGACAACATGAGAGGCACATAATTTCCGAATGTCTTGGACATATGGGTTTCTTACATTTTTTACAGATTTTCGAAGTTTTGACATCTTTTGATGACGGACATATATTACACCTTTTTCTTTTATTACAACTCTGTGCACTGGAAGTAGCTGTTGTCTCAGTAACACCTGTCTTCACTCGTTGTACTAATTCCAGCGATGCATTTGTCCGAGGAAGAGTTTTCCTACGCTCAATGTGATCATTGACCAATTCCATGCCCAGTTTTTCTAAAAACAGACGTCTTTGTACTGTCCTCTTCTGTTTCCAATCAGGATTGGTATCACAATATAATACGTAAGCATTGAAACATGAGATATCAATCATATTATGAAATATGGCTACAGGCCACCTTCTTGTCATACGTTTGCAACTATAGGCCGAAACCATTTTGTCTAGAAAATCAACAGCTCCCTTAGTTGTGTTATAGTCCATGATCATTTTAGGTTTTTTCCGCTCTGAATCATGTATTTCAATCTTATTGTAGTTTGTACTTAGTAAAATTACGTTTTTGTTCTTTTTCGGAATACATGAGACAAGAACCATTTTTGAATTGAATGCAAATGTGGATGAAAATACTGGTTTCTTCGTATCCAAAAGATCTAATGGTATCTGTCGTTTATTTTCCGTAAAGTTCCAAGAACGGTAATTTTACGGTCTAAAAGTGTTTCGGCTAATTCATATGATGTAAAAAAATTATCACATGTCAGATTGTAGCCCTGTAAGCCCTCTGTCAGATCTAAAACTACACGCATTCCTTGATTTTTTTCCGGAGCATTTCCTTGAAGTTTTCTGGTATAGCATTGAATTGAACGAACATATCCTGTTTCACTGTCACACAAAATCCAAAAATTTTATGCCGTATTTACTCGTTTTTCTTGGCATATATTCGCGAAAAGGACACCGACCTCTGAATGAAAGTAACTGTTCGTCAATTGTGATATTTGTATTCAGATTATGGTACATAGGCAATAGTGTCGCCCATTCATCCCATATATCTCTTATAGCTGCTAATTTATCACTCTGTCTCCTTGCTTCTCGATCCGAACGTTTATCAAAACGCAAAATTTTAAACCGTTTTAGGGACATTGTTGCTCGAAATATGGGTCGTCCATAAACTTCAGACCACAAGCTGTCGAAAGACTAGCTTTAGACATGAAAACGCCAGCAAATATAAGGAGACCTAGATATGTATCTAACTCTATTTCATCCATCGCATCCCAATCATTTCCAAATCGTAAAGATCCTTCCATGTTTGTTTGTTTCAAAACTATCGATTTTATGCGTTTGTTTATAAATAAATCAAAAGCGCTTCTAAATGTATTGATGCGATTTTCTAAGCATAAGCATAGACGATTTTTTCATACTCGGGTCAAAATGACCCGAGGATCCTAAGAGCGAAAAATGCGTATTTCCTTAATTTAGCAGACATCACCATAAATTCACAATACTAATTTACAATAAATGCATAATTAATAATTTTCACGAAGCCGTTATGAAATCTATTAGATATTACTACTTTTATTATAAATTAAACTTTAGATTCGGGTCAATATGACCCGAAGAACCGAGGAAGGTTAAATAAGCTAAGCCTCTACCCGGCAATTCTGGCACACCCTAACATATCAGCACTCAAATATCGTCACAATGGACAACACAACACACCATCGCAGTGCGCCTGTCATAAAAAGGACTGAATCATCGCTCTCACCAATTCGACATTTTTTTCGACACGTATCCCCGCGCTGCAATTATCATTCGATTCGCTGATTCCACTGTATACATTAATAGGACAACGCTTCACACGCGTTTACTTAAGATGATCAACCGAATGAGAATCGGGACTTCAAATGCAAACTGACACATGTATTTATAATTTGAATGATTGTTACATTAATAGCTTTATTATATAAATAAAGTATTCTTTAATTCGTATTCCAAGATCAATCAAATGTTTACTTACTTATAGTACTTAATGCGAATGTAAGTGAACTACCAACAATTTAAATTGTTTCCTACTAAATTGGATATCTAGTTGTTCCAATCAACCTCAGCACATTAATACGAGTATTGTGAACAGATGATTGTTACGGCATAACCCAACCTAATTATAGCATTAACAGAATCAGAAATTTCTTCCAGGACAATCATTATTTATCTTCTTCTTCTTCTTTACTGGCGTAGACACCGCTTACGCGATTATAGCCGAGTCAACAACAGCGCGCCACTCGTTTCTTCTCTTCGCTACGTGGCGCCAATTGGATATTCCAAGCGAGGCCAGGTCCTTCTCTACTTGGTCCTTCCAACGGAGTGGAGGTCTTCCTCTTCCTCTGCTTCCCGCGGCGGGTACTGCGTCGAATACTTTCAGAGCTGGAGTGTTTTCATCCATCCGGACAACATGACCTAGCCAGCGTAGCCGCTGTCTTTTAATTCGCTGAACTATGTCAATGTCGTCGTACATCTCAGCTCATCGTTCCATCAAATGCGATATTCGCCGTGGCCAACGCGCAAAGGACCATAAATCTTTCGCAGAACCTTTCTCTCGAAAACTCGCAACGTCAACTCATCGGTTGTTGTCATCGTCCAAGCCTCTGCACCATATAGGAGGACGGGAATTATGAGAGACTTATAGAGTTTGGTTTTTGTTTGTCGAGAGAGGACTTTGCTTCTCAATTGCCTACTTAGTCCAAAGTAGCACCTGTTGGCAAGAGTTATCCTGCGTTGGATTTCTAGGCTGACATTGTTGGTGGTGTTTACGCTGATTCCAAGATAGACGAAATTATCTACAACTTCAAAGTTATGACTGTCAACAGTGACGTGAGTGCCAAGTCGCGAGTGCGACGACTGTTTGTTTGATGACAGGAGATATTTCGTCTTGCCCTCGTTCACTGCCAGACCCATTTCTTTTGCTTCCTTGTCCAGTCTGGAGAAAGCAGAACTAACGGCGCGGGTGTTGAGGCCGATGATATCAATATCATCGGCATACGCCAGCAGTTGTAGTTAGTACTCTTATAAAAGATGGTACCTTCTCTGTTAAGTTCTGCAGCTCGAACTATTTTCTCCAGAAGCAGGTTGAAAAAGTCGCACGATAGGGAATCGCCTTGTCTGAAACCTCGTTTGGTATCGAACGGCTCGGAGAGGTCCTTCCCGATTCTGACGGAGCTTTTTGTGTTGCTCAACGTCAGTTTACACAGCCGTATTAGTTTTGCGGGGATACCAAATTCAGACATCGCGGCATAAAGGCAGCTCCTTTTCGTGCTGTCGAAAGCAGCTTTGAAATCGACGAAGAGGTGGTGTGTGTCGATTCTCCTTTCACGGGTCTTTTCCAAGATTTGGCGCATCGTGAATATCTGGTCGGTTGTTGATTTACCAGGTCTAAAGCCACACTGATAAGGTCCAATCAGTTTGTTGACGGTGGGCTTTAATCTTTCACACAATACGCTCGACAGAACCTTATATGCGATATTGAGGAGGCTAATCCCACGGTAGTTGGCGCAGATTGTGGGGTCTCCTTTTTTGTGGATTGGGCATAGCACACTTAAATTCCAATCGTTGGGCATACTTTCGTCCGACCATATTTTGCAAGGAAGCTGATGCATGCACCTTATCAGCTCTTCGCCGCCGTGTTTGAATAGCTCGGCCATCGGCCCCTGCCGCTTTGTTGTTTTTCAGGCGGGCAATTGCTATTCGAACTTCTTCATAGTCAAGCAATGGAACGTCTGCTCCATCGTCATCGATTGGGGTATCGGGTTCGCTTTCTCCTGGTGTTGTGCGTTCACTGCCATTCAGCAGGCTGGAGAAGTGTTCCCTCCATAATTTAAGTATGCTCTGGGCATCGGTAACTAGATCACCTTTGGGGGTTCTACAAGAGTATGCTCCGGTCTTGAAACCTTCTGTAAGCCGCCGCATCTTTTCGTAGAATTTTCGAGCATTACCCCTGTCGGCCAGCTTATCAAGCTCTTCGTACTCACGCATTTCGGCCTCTTTCTTTTTCTGTCTACAAATGCGTCTCGCTTCCCTCTTCAACTCTCGGTATCTATCCCATCCCGCACGTGTTGTGGTCGATCGTAACGTTGCGAGGTAGGCAGCCTGTTTTCTCTCCGCTGCGACACGACACTCCTCGTCGTACCAGCTGTTCTTCTGCACTTTCCGGAAACCAATGGTTTCGGTTGCAGCTGTACGTAAGGAATTTGAAATGCCGTCCAACAGTTCCCTTATACCGAGTTGTTGACGAGTGCTCTCAGAGAGCAGGAGTGCAAGCCGAGTAGAAAAACGTTCGGCTGTCTGTTGTGATTGCAGCTTCTCGACGTCGAACCATCCTTGTGTTTGTTGGCGCGCGTTTTTTGCTGCACAGAGGCGGGTGCGTATTTTGGCTGCAACAATATAGTGGTCCGAGTCGATGTTAGGACCTCGGAGCGCACGCACATCTAAAACACTGGAGACGTGTCTTCCGTCTATCACAACATGATCGATCTGGTTGGTGGTTTTTCGATCTGGAGACAGCCTGGTAGCTTGATGTATCTTCTTATGCTGGAATCTAGTGCTACAGATAACCATATTTCGGGCCCCGGCGAAGTCGATCAGCCTCAGCCCATTTGGGGATGTTTCCGCGTGGAGGCTGAATTTACCGACCGTAGTGCCAAAGATACCTTCTTTGCCCACCCTGGCATTGAAGTCGCCAAGCACGATTTTGACATCGTGGCGGGGGCATCTCTCATAAGTGCGCTCCAAGCACTCATAAAAGGCATCTTTGGTCACATCGTCCTTCTCTTCCGTCGGGGCGTGGGCGCAAATCAGCGATATGTTGAAGAACCTCGCTTTGATGCGGATTGTGGCTAGACGTTCATTCTCCGGAGTGAATGATAGTACTCGGCGACGGAGTCTCTCTCCCACCACGAATCCAACACCAAACTTGCGCTCCTTTATATGGCCACTGTAGTAAATGTCACAAGGACCTACTCGTCTCTGTCCTTGTCCCGTCCATCGCATTTCTTGGACGGCGGTGATGTCAGCCTTTATCTTTACGAGGACATCTACCAGCTGGGCAGCGGCACCTTCCCAATTAAGGGACCGGACATTCCAGGTGAATGCCCTCAAATCATAGTCCTTATTTCGTTTGCCATGGTCGTCATCAAAAGGGGGGGCTCTCATCCGAGGCTGATTGTTGGTTTTCATTGGGGGTGTTTTTTTTACGTGGCGGGTCCCAAACCCAGCGCACAACCCCATGCAGGGGTGTTTCGCCTTCTCACTTTAGCTCGCCTTCAAACGGATGTTCTTAGGCTACCCAGAGGATACTTGGTCAAAGACCGGAAGTCGTGAGCTGCTTGAGTCATATGTAAAAGAATCGTTTCTGGCCACTCCCAAGTGAATGGCGATCAGAGAACTTTCCTCACTTGCGTGAACTTCTACACATGACCCCATCCAACAATCATTATTTATCACCGGGAATAAAAGCACATAATAACTTATGAACGATATTTTTCAAGATCTGATGTTTACATTTTAGTGGAAGTTCACCGTTTAAATAAATATATTTATAATTCTTCTTTATTTTTTATGTCCATAAATACTTTCTCAATAAAACTCAAATCAGTTCCTATCATTTACTACATCCTCTTCTGAAACGGCTCCGGTTGGTTTTTTGATTATCTAGATCAGATATTTTGCACGCCCTAGCCTTAAAATTTTTTAAGACAAAACTATCTTATTCACACAAAAGTTCCAGCTTTTATATATGCTTCTGATAACTATGGAAACTACGGTGAGTACCCTAAAGCTTCCGAAGTATCATCCAGGTTTTTTTGCTAATTGTTTCGTCAACCCTCACTTAATTTGAGCTGGCATTAGCACTATTTGCGCTTATCTTCACCGATGAATATAGTGCTAGCATCCGCTATCCCATAAGCACATATAACACGAATACTTCATACGCCTACTCAGTCGTCCCATATAAAAATTCCCCATTCTAATATTTAGTTCGTATATTTCATATCGAACATTAATACATTTTGCGACGGCATTTGCTTAGCAGCACAATCTACTATGTATAGACTTTATGTGAAACAGTATTTAACTTTCATTTTTGTGTGTAATTACTAAGCAATAATAAAGTAAGCTTAAGGACAAACATCGAACATTTGTTTTGTAGAGTAGCGTAAAAATTAAAATCCTTTTAAACTATAGTAAATTAAGGAAAACCAAAGTCCGCAAAAACTCAGTACTATTAACATCGTCCTACATTAATACAGGGTTTGTCCGGAAAGTAATAGGACTGATTTTCTTCCGCCGTGACTATACTTCGGAACTTGCGTGCACCGACTGAATTCAGTAGTCGGGGCTCTTAGCTAACGGACGAGCGGCTGGTCACGAGCGGCGACGTGTTTCTGGTAGTGGTGCAAACCGAAAATGCAGCGTTCATTAGAACAGAGGTACGTGATTAAATTCTGCATGAAACTCGGTAAATCAGCGACAAAGACTTTTGATATGATCAAGCAGGCTTACCCAGATGTTGCTTTAGCAAGAAGTGGTGTGTTTCGGAGGCACTAGGCCTTTTGAGGGCCGGGAAGAGGTCGCTGATAATGACCAGAAATGGCGGCTAGTAATTTAAATTTGAGTATCAGAAAGTTCAATTTACAAAACATGATGACTGCAGGCAATTGTGTTTTGTTTCGGGTCATTATTTTACTGCAGCACATCCCGGTGAGCAGCATTGCGGGACTTACTGTTTTCTGCGTAAACAAAAAGATTTCGACACACATGAATAACACACGTACAGTTGTCCGTCGGAGAAACAGGTGGTGTTCAGGTAAATGCCGGCTACTCTTAGAGTTTGCTTTTGACTTTTATTTATTATAATATAGAAAGGCACTTTGAAAGGAAATTTTAAGCGTTTGATTGTGGGTATTATAAGACGTTTGATTCTGGGTATCAATACCGTCTCTAATTTGACCCCTCCTGTAGGAATGGTGGCCTACACGATGTGCCGTCTCAGCTCTATGCCGATGCCTAGTCTTGGCACGTCCAGGTTACGCAACAGTATGACAGGCACACCAACTTAGCAATTTAACTTGTGGGAGGGTACCCCTGACAGGTCACGGGAATTTAAGAACTTTAAATGGTATAAAGTTGCGTTGCCAGTTATCATCACCTTGTCTATTGAAATTTAGGTCTCACCTCACCTTGAACTTGCTCTAATAATATTTTATTAATTTTTTCTACCAATTCGTTTTGGGCGCCATCATAGTTCTTTTGCACAATTACTCCTTGTTAGCTACTCTTGTAAATCTGGAAGCTGTGAACCGGAGCTTCATTCATTTGAGACATTGTGCATTTTGCTATTTAATTGAAAATTTACTTTTGCTCCGGTAATAACAAGGGTAACAACAGTATCTTAACCAAGCTCTCTGACCAAATCAGTAGACATTTTTGCCGTTCTTTGTGGGGCATAATGAAACCGGGAAATAATTTTTCCAAAGGTTTTATCCCAAAAAAAGATCGGTCAGAGTGGTAATAGATGGTGTTGCAACTCGGTCTCGTACATTTGTCTCTGTGAAATACACGCGCTCGCGGTTTGGTAGGTACATAGCAAGACTATTGGAAGCCTTTCATGTAACGGGAAAACGAGTAATCTCCATGCCTCTTCATTACCACATACAAGTTGGTCCGTCTGACATAACTGGACCTCATCCTTTGGGTCGATCGTAATGTTTCTATTCTGTCTCACGGTGAAGAAGGCCCGGCCACTGCCCTTATTTATGTATTTAAATATATATACATTTGATGCATGGACCCAGCTGCGAAACTCCACATTTATGCGGACTGTTTATACCAAATGAACACATCCCTGCATTGTCCTCCTAACACGTCTAAATACGAATTAGAGGACAATGCAAAAAACACCCAACAGCGCCAACATAACAGCGAAGTACCCAACAAAACGAAAAAACACAATAAAACGAATCACCACAGTGGACAGACATATAGGCGCCAAAATTTAGCAGCAGCAATACCAGCAGCTACATCAACAACCAGCAGCAGCAGTATCAGCAGCAACAACAGCAGTAGAACCTTTGAAGATCAACGCGAGAATAAAAAAACCATATCAGGTTACATTTAAATATAATTAAATTTCTAATAATTATAATTATATTCATAAAACCACACACAATTATACACACCCACATATAATCACCCACTTGTATTTATCACCCCATACACATATTTTACATTTACTCAAATACACAAATTGAATTATTACCCGATTTCTAATCAGTTTTTATTTTATTTGGCACACCGGCAAACACACGTCGATCATCCCGACATTTTGGTCCTTCGAGCCGGATTAAGCGCCTCATAAAATAAACCCACCCAATTCAACATCATTTTGAAAATCAGGATTTTGGATCATCAGGATTTGCACTTTTTCACCCACCCAATCAACTATATTTTGAATCAACAGGATTAATATTTACCCACCCAATCAACTAATCAACTACTTTATCATCAAACCCATACGTGGAAAAATTGTAAGTACCCAAACTCAAATTTATTTAAAATATTGTGATATACAAAAATTAGTGCAAATCGGAATAAAACGGCAAAGTGAAACAAAAACAAAATTAATATTCTATTCCAAAGTAAATCTTTTGCTTAACCGGTATTAAGCACAAAGTATTTGCTAACTTTGTTATTGCCATATTCCGCTTTGCACCTTACCCGTTGACATACATACATACGCATATAAATTTTGAGAGCCAAATAGCGTTGCTTTGGCACCCACCCGTACCTACGCGTACATATGTTTTATTGTTTTACCCGCCCAACTAACAACGAACTAACGTTGACTGCAAGTGCAGTGTGAGCAAGCAAAAAAACAAACCCAGTAGGAAAAATTTCAAAAGACTCATTAGGAAATTTTTCGTTCGTCGGAATTTCACTCATTATATTTTGCGGTTCAAAATATAAACAGCAAATAAAAAAATAAAGTCGTTGCTTATTAACTTATTCCAATTCAAACTTAAATAAAGAAATTGTTTTTCAAATTTATTATTTGTTTTATTTCAATTTAATTAATTATTACGACCCGGTTAAGTGAATTTTTAATAGCAATGGAAGAATTTAAATTTTGTATTTCCGATTTGTTCGAATACATTGAGGAACATTACGACACCCAACCCGAAGATGAGTCTATTTATACCCTAGAAATAAAAAGGGTTGAACTCAACGCGATATACGACAAGGCAAACAAGTCGTACGACGCCGTTCGTAGAACCCCACAAAAACCCGGTGAAACTATTGATTTTACAAAAATCAAAGAAAATTTTAAAAAAGGTCATCAATTATATTTAAAGTGTTTAGGATCCATTAATAAAGCTATTGATGATCTCAAGACCCCAAAGGAAAGAGTTTCAGAAGAATTTACATCGCGAGACATAGGACCCTCAATACATATACCCCCTTGTGATACGGACATATTTTATGGAGATTTCGCAACCTGGCCTTCATTCCGAGATATGTTTACGGCTATATACGTAAACAATCACAAAATCAGCAACGTGGAAAAACTGTTCCATTTGATTCAAAAAACCCGAGGAGAAGCAAGAGCAATTGTTAAAAATACACCCTTAACAAATGATGGTTTCCTGATGGCATGGAGAGACCTGGTATCCCAATACGAGAACAAACGAGTTCAGGTCAACGCTCAATTGAAGATTTTATTCAACTTATCCCAAGCAACCCAAGAAAGTGGAAGCGCGATCAAACACCTTCAGAGGACCATCAACAATTGCCTCACAAATCTACACAACGTGTACATAGACACTAGTAGTTGGGATCCGATCTTAATCTTCTTATGCGGATTGAAATTACCCAAAACCCTACTTCATCAATTCGAGGACACCCTAGAAGATAACTCGGAAATACCATCCTGGAAAACTTTCGACGCGTTTCTCACTCATCGATATAAATCTTTGGAAGCAGTCGGAAATCTAACTGACCCCGTTCCAGTGACCCAATCCGACAGTGGATCCTATAGGAAAGGAAAAGACAGGAAGTTCAACACATTTCACGCTAATGTTTCCGGAACTTCGACCCTGGATTTTTCACACGCTAGTGCACACCCAGTTCGAGGCAACAACCTTTCAAAAAAGCCTCAAGACATTGAAAGTTGTAAGCTTTGTAGATCACAACATTCAATTCGAGAATGTCCAAAGTTCTTACAAATGAATGTTGAGACCCGAATAACCACAATTAAAAATAATGGTTATTGCTTCAATTGCCTTGCATTATCTCACAGTTTCAGAGATTGCAAGAGCAAATATTCTTGTAACATAACACACTTCTGCATAGGGATACACCAACCCGTTCTCAATCCCCCCCGCAAGGATCAAGAGCCTCAAACCCGCCTCTTGACCCAAGCACCAGTAGTACCTCCCAAACCCTTAATACCAATATAAATCCGCAAGCCTACACAACCCTCTTACAGTCCACTAAAACTCAAGACCCTCAAAACTTTAGTGGGAAGCAGATTTTGTTAGGTACTGCTGTAGTCCAAGTTTTATACAAAGGGCAAATATTCACTTTTGTTTCAGAGAAATTCCAGAGAAAATTGGACATACCCACGTTCAGGAGAAATGCACAAGTGACTGGATTGAACAACACCGTTTCGGCGACACCCTCCAAAATTTGTGAACTCACCCTTAGTTCACCGACAAGAAAGGAGTTTAAGATAACAACACACGCGTTTATCTTAAAATCTTTAACCGATAATTTACCCACTCACTCACTTAGTAGGATCATCACTAATACAGATTTCGGTTTTAGTTTAGCTGACCCTCACTTTTATAAACCCAGACCAGTGGACATATTGATCGGAAGTGACCTGTACCCACAAATAATTCTCAGTGGTGTACGGAAAAATGTACTCGGGACCCTTCTAGCCCAAGAAACGGAATTCGGATGGATTTTATCCGGACCCACACCAGAAAAACCCTTATCACCCTCGATAATGTCATTTTTCAATAAAATGACCCCAGACAAGTTGCTCACACAATTTTGGGAAGTTGAAGAAGTTCCAAGGAAGCCTCTACCTTCAACTTCAGATATAGTTTGTGAGCAAATTTATAAAAATACGACCCACAGAAACTCAGATGGGCGCTATGTGGTAACATTACCCTTTAAAACTCCAGAAAACATAGAATTGGGCAACTCAAGACACATAGCTCTAGCTCAATTTCTTAGAAATGAAAAGTCATTGTCGAGAAAACCCGAAATAAAAGCGGAATACGACAAGGCCATCAACGAGTATTTGGAACTCGGTCATATGACCAAAGTTGAATACGACCCTGCGGATAATACGAAAACGTATTATCTGCCGCATCACGCAGTCATTAAACCGGATCGCATAACGACTCAACTGCGAGTGGTATTCAACGCTTCATGCCCCACCTCGAACAGGAACAGCCTCAACGATGTACTACATACTGGACCCACTCTACAAGCAGACCTCGTAATCCTAGTAGTAAAATGGCGAATGTTTCAAATCGTATTCAACGCAGATATCCAAAAAATGTATCGTCAAATACTCGTTGAAAGCAGACACACTCCGTTTCAAAGAATCTTATTTAGGAAATCCTCTAACGACCCTATAGAAGACTTTGAATTACAAACTGTTACGTTTGGTATTAACTGTGCTCCATTTCTAGCTATCCGTACCCTCCTTAAATTAGCGGATGATGTACAAGGAACCCACCCACTGGCAGCAGAGATACTTCGAAACGGAATGTATGTTGATGATGCACTTGCAGGAGCACATGACGTACCAACAGCGATATTGGCACGAGATGAACTCACTTCATCCTTGAAGTCCGCCCAATTACCCGCCCAATAACCAAAATAGTCACTTTACCAAATAATTAATCTTATTTCCTTATAGTGACATGGCCCCTCAAAGCAGTACGAAGTCAATTTGCAGCCGCCAAAGCAGCCCCACATTCACTGTGCGATCACTTAGCGTGACCCGTAGTATCAGCCCACTCTCCGACGAAGGAACCCTGGCAAGACGCCTGCATCGCTTTAAAGCGACGCTTTCCCCCATTCGAGAGGAGCGTGGAAATACGCATCGCACGGCCCGACGTACCATCAGCCTTTCCCCTATTCGTGAAGAACGGGGAAGTACTCATCGCACGGCTCGGCGTGCTATCAGCCGTTCATCAAAGCGAACACACAAACACGTCGCCTGTGGATTGTGTAAAAAAGACCATAGACTGGTAACTTGTTCAAAATTCACCAAAATGAACATCAATGAAAAGTTTGACGCAGTTAACAAACACAAGTACTGCGTCAATTGCTTGGCCAGATCGCATTCCACCCAAAAGTGCACACGTAAAAAACGATGTGCCACGTGTAATGGGGAACACCATTCAACCCTACATGGACACCCCAGGCCGTTCTGCAAAGAGCAAAAGAAAACAGCAAAAGGCGAAGAACGATTACATAGACAAGAGGATCTACCCACGTTACTGGCCAAGCCGACCCTCACACCAACAGTCATGGTCAAAATTAAACACGATGGCAAATGGAACAAAATACGAGCCATAGTCAACCCGACCCGAAAAGTGACTGTAATTGCATCAGAACTGGTGCAGAGATTGCGGTTACCAAAAACGTACCTCGACTCACATCGTATATGTAAAGTCGTCATAGGATCGTTAACTGATTCCGACTGGCATGTCGAAGTTAACTGCCTATTGACGTACGATTTACCGACCCGACCCTATAATCGTGACTTAAGTGGCGAAATCATTAAGAAGTTCGACCACTTAGTCCTAGCCGACCCTACATTCTGGAAAGACGATAAAATCATGTTGGAACTGGGAGCTGACATCTACCCAAGATTGATGAAACCCGGACTATTCAACCCCGATAACAGCACCGTGATCGCACAAAACACCGCACTCGGTTGGACTCTAACCGGTGCTTGAGCGATTTAAACCCAAAAGTATACCTCCAACCCGTTGATAACAATACTCATTTACCCAATTCAAAATAGATCTAAAAAATCTTTTTATTCGCAGACACTGCAAGGCGGCCGGGATGTTTATACCAAATGAA
This sequence comes from Bactrocera correcta, assembly GCA_027475135.1. NCBI lineage: Eukaryota > Metazoa > Arthropoda > Insecta > Diptera > Tephritidae > Bactrocera > Bactrocera correcta. Next base: position 53,176,145 of record CM050322.1, read on the forward strand.
CACATTCCTGCATTGTCCTCCTAACTCGTCTAAATACGAATTAGAGGACAATGCAAAAAACACCCAACAGCGCCAACATAACAGCGAAGTACCCAACAAAACGAAAAAACACAGTAAAACGAATCACCACAGTGGACAGACATATAGGCGCCAAAATTTAGCAGCAGCAATACCAGCAGCCACATCAACAACCAGCAGCAGCAGTATCAGCAGCAACAACAGCAGTAGAACCTTTGAAGATCAACGCGGGAATAAAAAAACCATATCAGGTTACATTTAAATATAATTAAATTTCTAATAATTATAATTATATTCATAAAACCACACACAATTATACACACCCACATATAATCACCCACTTGTATTTATCACCCCATACACATATTTTACATTTACTCAAATACACAAATTGAATTATTACCCGATTTCTAATCAGTTTTTATTTTATTTGGCACACCGGCAAACACACGTCGATCACCCCGACACGGACATTAAACATTTTTGAAAGCAGCGGTCAATATTGTCCACGGACTCGCTTCCACGGTGCTTCTCAAATTAATATTTACAGTACGCCCCTTCCTAGGGCGCCCCACGTCGATAAGCCGGGTATTAATTTTCATTCGTTTGCGTGCATTTTAAGAAAGCGCGAGTATGTTCTCTTATTAAAACACAATACAATGCAATATACAAGGAGCGTTCCAAAGAAAACAGGACTTAAAAAAACCACAGAACAAATGGTTTTTCGGCAAAATCAATTTATTTTATTCAAAATAGTCTCCTTCTGCTTCTATACAGCTTCTGGCATGGTCCAGAAGCATGTCGACCGAGTGTTTTGGCTCGTTGGTCGGTATGACTGCCTGTATGTCGGTACAAGCCTTTGAATGGCATCTACGTCTGCATCAGGCATTTATTTCATGAGCAAATGCACTTTTCCGATAAGGAAGAAGTCACGCGGTGCTATATTAGGTGAATACAGGGAGTGGTTAATGGTTAAAATGTGATTTTTCGTCAAATAATTGGTCACAAGCGTCGATCGATGAGAGCAAGTTTTGGTCATCAGTCAATTTTGTGCGGAACAAACCGTGCACACCAATGCTATAAATTGATGTTTTGGAGATGTTTAATTCAGTGATGATTTCGGCTGACTTTTGATGAATTTACGCACAGTTTCGATGAAATTTCTGGTGATCACGGATTTTGATTGGCCCACATGTTGATCGTCATTTATGTTCTCACGACCACTTTGAAAACGTTGAAACCACTCGTGCACTCTGCCACGGGATAGGCACTCATCGCCATAAATTTGTTTCATAAATTGAAACGTTTCGGTAAAAGTTTTACCAATTTTAAAACAAAATTTAATGTTGGCTTTCTGTTCGAAGCTCATTATCGCACCGATAACACAAACAAACTGTAACTTAAAACGCTACAACTTCAATTGTAATTGATAAAATATCATGAAATTCTCACTAGACAATCGATAAAAATGGCAGATTCTAACGCACTGTCGACTAGTAGATGGCGCGCTAAATTAAAAAAATCCTGTTTACTTTGGCAGATACCTGGTACATATGTATATATTTTGTTAATATGTTCAACAGGATAAATATATTGCATCGAACTTTTCTTTATATAAGTATTTCCAATACGAGAATGAATTGAGGACAAATTAAAATATATCTTCTTTTGTTTTGGTATCTTTTCCAATTTTAAACTAACCATCATCTAGCTCGGTACATATCCCTTTTTTCCTTTTGTTTAATGCAATGGATGGATGGAGTCATGTGTAGAAGTGAGTTGCCAGAAACGATTCTTTTACATATGGCTCAAGCAGCTCACGACTTCCGGTCTTTGACCAAGTATCCGCCACGTAAAAAAAAAACACCCAATGAAAACTAACAACCAGCCTCGGATGAAAGACCCCCATTTTGATGACGATCATGGCAAACGACATAAGGACTACGAATCGAGGGCATGTACCTAGAATGTCCGGTCCCTTAATTGAGAAGGTGCCGCTGTACAACTTGTTGGTGTGCTCGTGAAACGGGGCGAGGACTGAGACGAGTAGGTCCTTGTGCATTTACTACAGTGGCCATATAAAAGAGCGGGATTCGTGATGGGAGAGAGACTTCGTCGCCGAGTACTATCATTCACTGCGGTGAATGATCGTCAAGCCACAATCCGCATCAAAGCAAGATTATTCAACATATCGACTTCGCCGGGGCTCGAAATATGGTTATCTGTGGTACTAGATTCCAGCACAAAGAAATACATCAAGCTACATGGCTGCCTTCGGATCGAAAAGCCACAAACCAAATCAATCCTGTTGTGATAGATGGAAGACACGTCTCCAGTGTTACGTGCTTACGCTCCGAAGAAAATCATTTTTTTTGTGGTGGTTATTGTGCGGAGGTTTTATATGTGCACGCGATGGCTGCCAGCAGGGATGGTAAACTCAATTCCGATTCTACACGAGAATCGATTTTTCTCGTTAAATAATTGATTTTTCAAAATCGATCTTCAGTAGTCGAAGACGATTAAGAATCGGTTCTTGACATTCGAAAAATCGATTATTTTACGAGAAAACTCGATTCTCGAGTAGAATCGGAATCGAGTTTTCTATCCCTACTGGCAGCCATCGCGTGCACATATAAAACCTCCGCACAATAACCACCACAAAAAAAATGATTTTTTTTCCATGTTATTTATATGGAAAACAGAAAATTTGAAAGAGGCACCTCTTAATATTAAAATTAAGAGCTCATCTTTTGAGTGACTTTTATTTTACACATTTCGAAAGTTTTGAGCCTGTTTTTCAGTTGAAAAAAAAAGGTTGCCTCAAAATGGCACACCCTAAGCTATATATATTATATATTAATACAAATATTATATGTTGTTGTTCAAACAAAACCATTAGAAGAGAAGGGTGATTCCAGGTACGCAAAGTTATTGCTACATTTCCATATAACCCCTTTATTTCAAGTGTCACTTCTCCAGGTTATGCCCTGTCCGATTTGATTTTGTGTTCTTCACTTAGTAAAACCACAACAATTTGCTTTTCAGCAACTGTCATAGTCCGCTTGACAATGGTTTGCGTTCAGTTGTATAAACCTCATGTGATCTGTTGAGCTGTTTTCTTGTATATTGGGCACCTGACGCTCCCAGTAAAGTGATCAATTTCCTTTCTACCGGCTTTCAAGCAGTGCAAACATTTTAGCATGTTTTTGCAGTCCCTTCGCCACATCTCCAACAGAGTATGGACCTGTCCTCATTTGTGCTAGTTTCTGCAGTGTGTCCGCTTAGCTTCAGCAACGTTTCACCTTTTTGAGTTTTACGTAGCTTTGTGACGATATTTCCGAATTCACTGAGTGTTGATTCGGAATTGTCTTTCCGTAGAATATCGGCATAAGAAAGGTCCCCTTTTTTTTTGAAATTAAATAGCTTAGGGTTTCGTTTTGGGCAATTTTGCTGCCTTCTGGTTGGCTTTGTTAGCTACTAAATTCCATCGTTCCTCCATTGGATTTGTTGTTGTTGCCTTATTATCAGGCCCTTTTGTAGGCTGCGTGCTTAATTTTCTTGTTGCTGGCGACTTTGCTGTGGCTTCAAACATGTGAGTAGTAGAAACATCATTTTCTGTAATTGGTCGTTTGAACTGACCAATTAAACTTGTTCCTGCTCGGGTTTTTCGAATTGTTACATTATCGTTTGTTTTGTTTTTGGGTCTGCTCCTCCACCATTGGTTCTTCAGTGAGTGTACTGCGGCCTTTTTTCGTCTGGGCGATTGGGTGGTTTGCTAACACCCTAACCTCTGCTACTGTTTGGGTTTGCAATTGCGAGATCTTGTCTATTATGTTTCGCATGTGCCTTTGTTTTTCATCGTAAGTGAGTGCGATTAACTTTTCTATGAATATGCCTAGACTAGCAAGCGCGCTCTCTCCCTCGCCTACACTTATTGAATTTTCGCTGCTATTGGTGCCTTGCGATGACAGGTCGACTGCGTTGGCAGGTTGGCTGCGCTGGCTTTGTTAGTTACAATTGTGACGGTATTAGAAAAATCACATTGTGCGAGACCGTATTTGATGGAGTCACCTCATGTGTAGTTGGTGTAGCAACTGATAACCTGGGCGCTTTGTCGATCAGGTGATCAGGGGGTCTTATTGCTCCTTGTGAACGGACTATACTCCTCCTTGTTACCAGTGTTGGTAAGTGTTGCTTTAGGTTTAGCTGACATTTCCTCAGGTATTCCTATAGCAGTCCACTAGTGCAGCTGATGCTCGTAAATTCGTGAGGGTGCTATCCCCAGAAATTTTTCTTTGAGTTAATTGTGGGATCTAAATAAGTATATAAAAATAGAGCGCATTTCCTCGCGATTTCCGTTTTGTGCGCCCTTTCCCCCAAATAATTAAATATTTATAAAGTGTTTTAACACTCACCGCTTTTGTAGCATTATTATGTTCTGATTTTAGTTTTTCTTCCAGTATCCTTTATTTCCAGTAGAGGCATCTCTGAAATTAATTTTGTTAGTTTCTGCGTTAATTCTGCTAAGAAGTTCGGATTTTCTTATATTTATATTAAATTAACCTAATTTTATTATGGTAACCTTACTTTTATTACCTCAATGATGTTTTATTTAATAACTTACCTCTGGTGGATTGGATTTTTCTTAAATATTTCAATACAATTACACATTTTTTCCCTATGCACAAACACCAACGCACATGTTCGGGTCATTTTTTTTTTTAACCTAGTTTCGATGAAAAAATTTATCTCATTTCTTGATTAAATTGGATGATTGCGAATGAGAAAACATAATTGCAAATAGTGCCAAAAGAAAAACCCAAAAAGAGTAATACAAAAACAATTGAAAAACGCACGATATTCGTGCTCGTATAACAAGAAGGTAACTGGATGAATTTTATATGATTTTTAACAATATCTTGTAAATCAGTCACCGACTAGCAGTCAACGCGATCGGTCACGTTTGTTAAACGGTCCATAAGTTGTTTTTCTCTACCATCAATTATCTTTTCCCACACGTCGCGCACCAGTGCACAGTGTATTTGTTTTTTTTTCGCTACTTCTATACATCTTTGTAAACACACGTGCTTGATTAAACTTTTGATGTGAGATGGCCCCCGAGCCCCAATATCTCGGGCACAATAGATTTGCACTATTGTCACCGAGCCCTCGTGCAAAAAGAAAAAAACCAGCAAACAGTATTGAAGAATTCCCAGAATTGCCCGTAACAAAAAAAGATAGCCCCAAATTTCTTGTGATAAAATCTAAAGACGAAAATAAGCCACTAAGTAGCTACTCCATTTTTGCGGTGCACAAATCACTTCTGGCTGTAAGCATAGAAATAAACAAAATTACTCCTCTACGTGATGGAGGCTTATTGCTGCTGGTGAAAAATAAAGAAATTGCAAAAAAGTTTATTAACACCCATTCTCTACCTAGCCTTTGTCAAGTTTCATGTGAACTCCACCATAATTTAAATTGTGTTAAAGGGACAGTATACGCGCCATTCTTAAATCAAGTTCCAGAGGATGAGATTATTGAAGAACTCAAGCAATATAACGTCACTACCGTCCACAAATTCATGCGCATATCGGAAGGAGTCGTCAAGCCAACCAGAGCAGTACAACTATCATTCGACACCTATTTTTACTGGAAAAAATTAACATAGCCTGGGAAATATGCACTGTGGCCATATTTCCCAAACCCGATGCGATGCAAATCGTGTCAGAAACTTGGGCATAGAATGAAAATGTGCAAAAACGCACCCGCCTGCGTCTCTTGCAACCTACCCCCCCACCAACCAGAAAACTGCATCAGAACATCATGTGCAAATTGTTTTGGAGAATACGCAGCCTCGGCCAATGCCCCAAATATCAACAGGCCAAAGCTATTCTTAAAATAAAAACTGAAAAGAAATGTTCTATGCGCGAAGCGTTAAAATTATACAAAATACAAAATCCAATCGCAGTCACAAATTCCATTTCAGTCGCCCAAAAAACAAAAATACAAGACAATTCTACAGCACAAGTAAATACACATAATCCGCCTGATTCCAACAACTCTACTTCAGAAGCTCCTAATATGACGCAAGAAACCGTCAAAGCAACTACTACCAGAGACAGTATACAAATATTTTCAACAGAACTCAACGCTCAGCCAACAAATAAAACTAATCTGACAACAACAACTAATTCAACAAAAGATCATACTATTGCTACATTAAATCAACACAACAACTACGGTAGCGAGAAAACGTCGAAAACAGAAACTGAAAAAGAAGCAGATCACCACATGGATACCGACACGTCTACTTCTACAACAAATACCATGAATAGAGCAATAAGCAAAGGGAGTCCCAGCGTACTGAGACGTTCACCTATCAAAAAAAAAACAACAGTGCCAAGTAAACAACTTAAACTTAAACATGCTGTAGACATCCCAATCATCATTTATTTTATAAGTTATAGTATATTAGAATCAAGTGTTTAAAATTATTTTTGATATTTTATTTACAATAGAAATGTCATTAAAAATCATACAGTTGAATTTGAAAGGATATGACAACAATTACAATGAGTTAGAGCAATTGATAAAAGATCTTAACCCCCATATAATTTGCCCTCAAAAGACCCACATCCCTTTTCAAGCAACTAACACTATAATCCCCAAGACGTATATTGGTTACTTCTATAATGACAGTAAAAAGAGATATGCGAAGCATTGGGTCGCAATACTAATAAAACGGAATATTCCGCACAAACGTATAGCTATATATACAAATATAGTATCAATAGCCATAGAATTGCATCTCCTTACACCCTTCTCAATAATAAATGCATATACCCCACCAAGTCAAACATTTTCCGACAAAGACATAAGAGATCTTCTCCATCAGTCCCAGGCTCAAACGTTACTACTAGGTGATTTCAATGCGTGGAGTCCCCTTTGGGGTTAAGCCACTACCAATGCTAGAGGTAAGCAACTAGAACATGTTATATTCGCTGAGAATCTGATTGTGCTAAACAAAGGGTCAGCCACGCACTTTTCTACACACAGAACGTTCACCCATGTCGATATCACTATGGCTTCACCTCAACTAAGTCCTAAATGTTCGTGGAAAATCCTTAACTTCCTTTATGGAAGCGACCATTACCCAATTCTGACAGAATTACAAAATAGTTTGAACGTACACAACCCGAAGAGAAAATTCTTGACAGACTTTGCAAAATGGGATCAATTCCAGACACACTGTCTAGAGGCGATACAAGAGTGGCACCCTGTAAACATTCACCAAAAAGCAGCCACAATTACCAAGATATTTAGAACAGCAGCCAACAAAATGATTCCTCAAAACAACCCAAAGGGGCATAAATCACGCTCATCATGGTGGAATAACGAACTTAGTCTATTACGTACAAATAAAAAAAAAACTTTGGCAAGTTTATAAAAACTCTTGTAACATTGTCAACCTTATCGCTTACAAAAAGGCAAACGCCTAGTTCAAAAAACGCGTCAAAGAAGCAAAACGGAAATCTATATCTGAATTCACCGAAATTATTAATCCAAACACTTCGCCACAAAGGATCTGGGCAAGAATCAAGACGCTCACTGGTATTCCAAGAGCTCCCATTATTGCGATACGTTATAATAACGCCTTTCTTTCTTCCTCCACCGAAATTACAAATGCCTTTGCTTCTACCTGGTGTAAATACGTTAAAGCAGACAATACTGGTCGAAGTATATTACCCCAGCACAGTAGGGTGATTCAAAAAAATTTTTTTTTTTTTTTTTCAATTGGTACTCACAAAAATAGGTTCCTAGACACCTCTAAGAAAGCCTCTCCAAATATGAATTTTTAATTGTAACGGGAAGGTCCTCCGCCTAACGGTTTTCTATTTTTTCTTATTATCAGATAGAAACATTTATATCTCGCTTCCAACTACTTGAAAAAATATCTTATTAATTAGGTTTTGTAGGAAATTGAATGCTCTAAAATATGGTCTCTAATGATTTTTTCGTAAACCCAACCGTTTAAAAGATATTAATGGTTGAAATTTGACTATTTTTGGAAAAATTCTTTATTTCTTATTAATTTTATAACTCAATGAAAAAAAATTATTATGAATGATTAAACACATAGTTTTGTAGGAAATTTACTGCTCTATGAAAATGGTCTACTATGATTTTTCGATTAAGTTAAGCGTTTACGAGATATTCATCGTCAAACATCAATGCTGCAGTTTGATAGCGCAGTTTTCATTGCTATGAAAATTTCAAAGAGGCAACATATCCCATTTGCACATATGCTTACGGCATTTTCAATTCGGTAATATGAAATTAAGAAGAGCGAGTATTAAGACAGCTTTGTTGTATTATAAAAATATAGTACATTTTCAAAATAACAATTTTCAAAAAAATAATATTTAGTTTAATATTGTTAATTTACAGAAAAATTATGCAAATTGGGTTGGGAATATATCATTTCTCAATTTAAATTTATTATTTTAAATGGTATATAAAATTTATGCTAGAATTATTATCTAGTAGTCCAAATATATGAATTCTTATTTTCCCAGAAATACATTTGTAAAAAAGGATCTTTATCCTTTGTATTATCTTATTTTTTCCAGAAATACATTTGTAAAATGGATCTTTATCCTTTGTATTATCTTATTTTTTCCAGAAATACATTTGTAAAAAAGGATCTTTATCTTTTGTATTATCTTATTTTTTCCAGAAATACATTTGTAAACAAAGGATCTTTATCCTTTGTATTATCTTATTTTTCCCAGAAATACATTTGTAAACAAAGGATCTTTATCCTTTGTGTTATCTTATTTTAAGGGGTTCAAGAGCTCAAAACGTACGCTATATCATCTACCTACCTACCCGACGGCATTTCACAAATGATAAAATAAATTCATTTAATAACGTATTTTCAGTGTTCCTAAAACTGATCAACTTGCATACGTAATAAAATAATTCATTTCAAATATGTAAGTCTTATTATCATCACATAAATTTATTTATCATCAATTAACCTACAATGAATAAAGAAATACGTTTTATCGGAATACCTACACAAAGAATTTCGGATCGTAAGTTACCGAATGTGAAAGAGGTTATGCGTGTGTTTTTCTATCATCTTAAAGTTTTAAAGTATACAATCAAACAAAGTGCTAAAAATACAGTTGACCAAGTTATTGAAGTGTGGAGAAAAAATCAGATTCCAACTAGTGGAGCTCCTATTGCAGTCAAAAAATTTCTTCACTATCACAGTCAATGGTTAAAATTACAAAAAAGTTTCTATAAAAAAAGTGCAGGGCAAAACCAAAAGGAAAAGAAATTTCAGAGTGATCTTGAACAATTATTCGACATTGTGAGCGAAAAATCCTTAAAAGTGCTTAATGATAATATTAGAAAGTTGTATTTGGATCAAAAATCCAGTACCCATAAATAGATTCTTTCTAATAATGTACCTGTATCAAACTTAACCACAACTACGATGGAAATAGGTGAGAGTAGTAAGTATCTGAGATATTTAATTATTATAACGTCAGGTAGTAGTGTAACTTTCCATAGATGACTAGATGACATTTGACAATTTTTGGAGTCCTTTCTTAATAATTTGTCATCAAAATGAATAAATTCTATACACTTTCTTCGTTTAATTTGTAAAACAGATCTTATTCCAGACTTAGATCAACCGTCTACCAGTCATGCGATTGATCCAAGTGAAAAATCAGAGACGTTCTCTACGTATACCTTAAGTGCAGTTACAAAGGTTGGATCTGATTCAGAGTATGAACCTCCAATTCCGACAAAATGAGCAAAACTTGATGTTTTGAAGTCATCTTTGGACTCGACAGAGCTAATGTCAGCAGTAGAAATGCGATGTTTATTATTGCTCCGGTTTTATTAGCGGTAGGTATTAAAATTGAAGATACAACGCTCAGTTATAGTTCAATTCAAAGATCTCGTATGCTTCAAAGAAAAGACATTGCTAAAGGACTTAAAGACAACTTTAAAGCACACGATAAATACGTTGTGCATTGGGACGGAAAAATGCTGAATGACCTAGTTGGATCAAAATCTGTGGAACGGCTACCTGTTATTTTAACTGCATTTGGTGCCGAACAATTACTTTGGGTTCCAAAAATTTATTCTGGGACGGCAGACAATCAAAAATCAGCCATTTTATCGACATTGAGTGAATGGGGTATCATTAATTACGTTAAGGCGATGTGTTTTGACACGACGGCAGTTAATACAGGTAACTTATCAATGATAGTTTAATATAAAAAATGTTTAATTATCAACGTTCTAGTTTAATTTTTATTGTTTACTGAATTACCGAGAATTATTTACTCATTTGGATTTTAAATATAATTTAAAATTTGTTTAAAATATTATATTTAGCGATAGTTATCTATTTGCTTTATACAGGAATTCATAACGGTAAATGTAAGGCAATTGAAAATATTTTGGGAAGAGAGTTAATCTGGTTACCATGTCGTCACCACATTTTTGAAATCATATTGAGAAGTGTAATTGAAGTATATTGGCCTGTGTCATCTGGGCCAAACGTACCAATCTTCGGAAAATTTAAAAAATCATGGGATGTAATGAATAAAACTAATTATAAATTTGGAATGGAAGATACTGTTGTTGCTGATATCATTTCGGATAAAAAAAATGAAATATCTAGTTTAATTGCACAATCCTTACAGGTATGATTTAATTGCGATTTTAAGAATAAAAATTTTCTTGTTTCTGACAATTTTTTAATTTTTTTTGATAGTTACTACAACCCCGTGATGACTATAAAGAATTGTTGGAATTGTCGTTGATTTTCCTTGGAGAAATGCCTCAAGAAGAAATTTCTTTCAAACGTCCTGGTGCAATTCATCATGCTAGGTGGATGATGAAGGCAATTTACAGTTTAAAAATGTTTCTATTCAGAAATGAATTTAAACTTTCTAATAAAGAATTGCACGGTCTTCGTCAAATTTGTATATTTATAGTTACACTGTATTTAAAAGCTTGGTTTTCATCAACTTCTGCAACAACTGCTCCTAATCATGACTTGCAGTTTTTGAAAAATTTATTCGAGTACAAAAATATCAATCCATTGATTTCTTCAGCAACTTGTGAAAAAATGATTTTGCATTTATGGTATTTAAGTGATGAACTTGCCATTTTATCATTATTTGACGATACCGTTCCATTGGAAGTAAAAAAAAAGTATTGTTGGAGCTGTTAATACTCGTAACGGTACAGATTCTAAAGTTAAAAAATTTATAATTGATAAAAACGATTTGAATTCATTAACGCAGAAAAGTCTGAGTGACTTTGTTTCTAATAAGTCTTTAAATCTCTTTAAAATATTTGATTTACCGTATGACTTCCTTAATAAAGATATTGAATCGTGGCCTACTAATGACAGTTACATTGAAAATAAAGAATACTTTAACCAATTGAAAGTTGTTAATGATTCAGCAGAACGAGCAGTTGCATTAGTTAGTGAATATAATCAATGCTTGACAAAAAATGAAGAGCAATTCCAATACTTATTGCAAGTGATCAAAGAACATCGAAGAAAATACCCAAACTGCAAAAAAGCAAATTATTTACAGTAATTATATATTAAAAAAATGCACTATTTTTTTGTTTTAATGTAACCAAACGTGCCCAACTATATTTTTATAATACAACAAAGCTGTCTTAATACTCGCTCTTCTTAATTTCATATTACCGAATTGAAAATGCCGTAAGCATATGTGCAAATGGGATATGTTGCCTCTTTGAAATTTTCATAGCAATGAAAACTGCGCTATCAAACTGCAGCATTGATGTTTGACGATGAATATCTCGTAAACGCTTAACTTAATCGAAAAATCATAGTAGACCATTTTCATAGAGCAGTAAATTTCCTACAAAACTATGTGTTTAATCATTCATAATAATTTTTTTTCATTGAGTTATAAAATTAATAAGAAATAAAGAATTTTTCCAAAAATAGTCACATTTCAACCATTAATATCTTTTAAACGGTTGGGTTTACGAAAAAATCATAAGAGACCATATTTTAGGGCATTCAATTTCCTACAAAACATAATTAACAAGATATTTTTTCAAGTAGTTGGAAGCGAGATATAAATGTTTCTATCTGATAATAAGAAAAAATATAAAACCGTTAGGCGGAGGACCTTCCCGTTACAATTAAAAATTCATATTTGGAGAGGCTTGCTTAGAGGTGTCTAGGAACCTATTTTTGTGAGTACCAATTGAAAAAAAAAAAATTTTTTTTGAATCACCCTAATAGATATATATATATTTACATATATATATATATATGTGGGTTCGTAACCCAGTTTCTGTGGGTTCGACCCTAATAAAAACGCACTTCGTCTTTTTTTTTTAATGTTTATTTCACTTTCACGTTGACTTATTTCGTATTACAACTGCAGTTTTCTTAGATAAGTAGTTAATTGATAAACACAAATAAGTCTGATATTGAAAAAGTAAATCTGATATTGAAAAATGCACAAGTAAGTCTGGTATTGAAAAATGCACAAGTAAGTCGGATATTGAAAAAGTAAATCTGATATCGAAAAATGCACAACCGCACGCTGCTAAGCTCAGAGTCAGAATGCGTCCTGTCAGCGTCCGCGGGTTGGGTACCTCGTTCGCGTCAGCGTTGTTTATTTTGTATCGTGTACGGTTGCTATATTTAGTATGGTCGCATTTGGTTCGTACTGGACCTTGTTGACCGTACGGTCGAGTCTACTGATCCCACATTCGGCCATCCTGATGGTTCATTCGCCCCGAATGAATCGCACAATTTTTTCATGTATTCCGACACTGTTATTGTTTTTTGCGGTCCTTCGTGATCTCCAATTTTCATTACCTCGTATCTGCCATGTTTATGCGTGGCAGTTACCTTATAAGGACCCAAGAATTTAGGTTTCAACTTTAACCCCGGTCCGAACTGAGTTCTTTTAACTGCGACTAAGTCATTTATATTATATTGAATTTCAGGTTTTCTCTTAGAATTATAGTTTTTACAGTTTTCTTGCTGCAGTTTCTGAATGTCATTCTGTGCTTCTTTTCTCAAACTATCTCTTTCTCTATTAATTTCTTCAACCATGTCATTTCGTAATAACTTTCTTAATTCTAAATCATCAGTACTGCGCATGTCTAGCCCCGTTAAAATCTTAAACGGAGTGATTTTTGTACTTCTAGGGGGTGTGTTATTAATAATTTGCTGAACACGTCCTAAGAACTTATACCATTGAGATGGGTTTTCTTGTGATAACTTTGCTAGCATAGGAACTACAATTTTATGGATTCGTTCGACCTGTCCATTTCCTCTCGCTACCCCTGTTGTGCTGAATGCTATTTCCTTTGCAATAATCTGCAACGCTTCTGACGTGAACGCAGTTCCCCTGTCTGAAATTATTCTCCTCGGGTTACCAAATGTAATCGACAATTTTACCAAACAAACAATAACTGATGCACTATCTGTTGACTTTACCGGGAATAACCAAACGAATTTCGAGAAACCGTCGACAATAACTAATATATGTTTGTATTTTGTTGTGGCTAATTCCATCGGTCCTACATGGTCAATGTGAAAAGTTGTTAAAGGTGTGTTTTCTTTATCTATTGGTGAAAGAAACCCTTCTTTTCTACCCATTTTACTTTCGTTGATAACACACTCAACGCAATTTCTAACCACTTTCTCCACCTTGGAACGCAAATTTGGAATAAAAAATTCTTTTTCCAGACAATCTTGAGTTTTTTTTATGCCATAGTGTCCTTTTCTATGAGCTAACCTAATAATTTCCTCCTCCATCCCCGTTGGTACTACTAGCAATTCTAATACTGGGTCTTTGTACAATAAGTCATATTTCACGAAAAAATCCATATACTCTTCCTTCTCAAGTACTTTGCGGATCGCTTTTACCCACTCGTCACTTAATTGAGCTTCTTTTAACTGGTGTCTTAAGGAGTCCTCTATCAGTAAACAAGAAATTCGACTCAAAGCAACTACATGCCTCATTTTTGTTCCGGATCGGTGCTCTATAGTAAACGAAAAGTCTTGAAGAAAAATAGACCATCTCGAAACCCTTAGAGGAACTTCACTCTTTTTCATTGTTTGAGCGAACCCGTTACAATCTGTTATGATTTTAAAATGTATGCCCAATAGATATATACGCCACTTTTTTAAAGCCTCTATGATAGCTAAAACCTCTAGCTCGTATGAATGATATTTTTCCTCCTGTGGAGTTGTCCGGCGACTCATGTATTGTACTGGATGATACTGTTGATCAGTTGAGTTTTTTTGTAACAATACCGCCCCATATCCATACATGCTCGCATCTGAATGTACTTCGGTCCCTGCCTGCGGAACGTATAGTTTAAGTACTGGCGCACTTGTCAACGCTACCTTTAGTTGTTCGACTTCCAAACGCTCTTCGTCACTCATTTTGAACCTAACACTCTTCCGCAACAAGTCCGTAAGTGGCCTAGCTTTCAACGCGTAATTCGCCACGAACCTTCGAAAATATGAAGTTAATCCCAAAAAACGCTGAACCGACTTCACATTATTAGGGATTGGAAAGTTTGACACCGCTCGTATTTTCTCCTCTGAAGGCTTTATAGTTCCCTTTTCTACTATATACCCCAAGAAGGACACTTTTTTTTTTTAAACTTGCATTTGTCCCAACGTATTCGTAAACCATATTCTGATGCGCGTTTCAACACAAGCTCAAGTTTCTGAAGATTAGTCTCCTCATCTTTGGCGGGCACAATGATATCATCCATATACACGATAATAGTACCATCCTGTATTAAATCTCTGAAAACTGAACTAACGAATCGACAAAAAACTGCCGGAGAATTCGAAATGCCAAACGGAACGTATAAAAACTCATATTGACCATGGTGGGTAACAAATGATGTGAATTTTGAGATTCGCGTGAGACTGGCACATGGAAGAATCCATTAGCCAAATCTAAAGTTGTAAAAATCTTTGCGCTCTGTAACCGTTCTAGGACATCGTCAATCAATACCATAGGAAAATTATCCTTCACTATTTTCTGGTTTAACTTTCGGTAATCGCAACACATTCTTTTAGACCCATCTTTCTTCGGTACTAATACTACAGGAGAAGCATACTCTGAAGTGTTCTGCTGTATTATACCCTCCTCTAACCATTGACTAACCTGATTTTCAATAAAACACTGATCTACATAAGGTACTCGTCTAGGGGTAGTGTAAACTGGTACATCATCTGTAAGAATAATTTTCATAACAACGGGACTTTCTATTTTCTTCATAGGTGAATACGTATTAATCATTGATAATAAAACCGTAGATTGGTCTCTATTCAAATGAGTTAAGTCTGCTATCGGTTTATTTTTTCCTTCTTCTTCTATAGAGGAACAAATACTTTTAAATTCTGTAAACAGATCTCTCTGATTTTGCGAGTGGTCGGGGTTAACAGATCTCTTAATAATAATTGCGTCACCTTCCCTTACCAACATGTCAACTTTTCCCAATACACTATTACCTATTATAGCAGCATAACGCAAATCTTTTTCTTTAACTACATGGAAATTGATGTTCAGTTTAATATCGTCTATGTTCATATCTATATCGAAACTTCACAGTGTAAAAATAACACTATCTTTTAGTCCCACTAAACGTCTTTTGTCGTTGCTTAATTGAACATCCTGCTTAAGGCACATAAAAGTATCATAACGCATAATACAAAGATCACTGCCAGTGTCAACTAACGCAGAAAAAGTAAAACCATTTTGTTGAATGTTCTTAAATATTAATCCGCCCACATCCCTTATTACGTTTATATATTTTTCTTGTTTAATTATGCTGTTCGGTAAATTATTACTTGTACACTCAAAAGAACGATGACCTATCTTATTACACTTGTAACAGCGGTACTGCTTACCCGGACAATTTTTTTGCAAAATGTGTCCCTTCACGACACTTGAAACATTTCTTGTTTTCCCCTGGATTACTATCTACTTTGACATCTGAACGCTTAAACTCAGATTGATTCTGAAAAACTTTAGGCTGATGTTGTTGCATCAACCGAATTTTTTCGTATATCTTGATTTGATTCTTAAGTTCACTAATCGTTCTGGCTTGATATAAAACAGCTTTATTTATTTTGGAATCTGAAATACCATTCACGAAGTATTCTATAATACTTTCATCATCGATTGCAATAGGTTTACCAACTTCAATTAAACTGTATAAATACTCAAGAAACGATTCTGATACTTTTTTACGACGATTCCTTAAACTATTGTGTATTTCCGCTGAAGACAGTTTCACCCCAAACTCTTCAACAAGTATCTTTTTTAAAGACGACCAATTGCGTATACCACTTACGCCCCTAATAAACGACTTAGCTGCACCCTTTAAGAGTTGTTTTGCATAAATAAACATTTGTAGTTCATTCCACCCTACTGTGGCCGCATTATCTTCGAATTCAATTACCCACTGATTAACGTCTAGTGAGTCCGTCCCAGTAAATGAAGATATACTATCTTCAATATCTCTCAATGTAAAGTGTGAAATGTTCCTAACACGCGGACCTACGGTTTCTACGTCTTCATATTGACCGGCACTCGATTCATCGTCGCTGAACTCAGCATCACTCAAGCCAAAATGTCGGATCAGGCGGGTCTGTAGGTCTGATTTCTTTCCGTTCGTTGTCAGTCCCAGTTCTATGCATTTTTCTCTTAGCAACGCTAACGTCATAGCCTTAATGGTTTCAGTATCCATGTTGGGTTATGAACGTTTACAAACAATCTTATAATAAAAATCTTTTATAATATATAATATAATATAATTATAAATTTTTTTTTTTAAATTTTCTTTTACATTTAATAGCAAATTGGTTTTTTAACATTTAATGTTTTAAATTTTTGCATTAAAAAACGTATTTAATCGTATATGTACGATATATTTACAATTTTTAGTCAGTGCTAATATGTATTGCCGTAACAGTAGCTTCTAAAAGCCGAATCACTAATTGGAAAAACTTGTTTAATCGTATATGCTACGATATATTTACAATTTTTAATAAATGCTAATATGTATCGCCGTTACAGTAGCTTCTAAAAGCCGAATCACTAATTGGAAAAACTTGTTTAATCGTATATGCTACGATACATTTACAATTTTGAATAAATACTAATATGTATCGCCGTTACAGTAGCTTATAAGCCGAATCACTAATTGGAAATAAACAATATACTTTCTTATACTTTTCTAATTAGACACTTACTGGAATCTTCGCTGTTAGTCGATGCCACTCTTCTTCCTTTTCCCTCTGCTTGCTCATCGTACCTATTCCTCTTCTGGAATCTTCGCTAGTAATCAGAATTACTCTTCTTTATCTTGCTTCTGAACGCTGCTTATGCTGTACGGCTGTCTGCTGCTGATGTTCTTTTTTCATCTGCTTTTCACACTGCACTGCTGCTCTTGTTTGCTGACAATAGCAGCGCTTCACACCAGAATTCCGTTGTTCAAATATTCCCACTACACAATGCCTTGTTTTGCCAAATATTTCCGTTACAAATTTTTCCGCTACACAGTCTTTTGCTTCACCAAACTTCCGTTATAAACATGCTTCACCACACAATGTTTTTTTTGTACAGTTGATGTTATTTTATCAATATCACCACGGATTATTCCGGACTGAGTCCCCAAAATTGTGGGTTCGTAACCCAGTTTCTGTGGGTTCGACCCTAATAAAAACGCACTTCGTCTTTTTTTTTTTTAATGTTTATTTCACTTTCACGTTGACTTATTTCGTATTACAACTGCAGTTTTCTTAGATAAGTAGTTAATTGATAAACACAAATAAGTCTGATATTGAAAAAGTAAATCTGATATTGAAAAATGCACAAGTAAGTCGGATATTGAAAAAGTAAATCTGATATCGAAAAATGCACAACCGCACGCTGCTAAACTCAGAGTCAGAATGCGTCCTGTCAGCGTCCGCGGGTTGGGTACCTCGTTCGAGTCAGCGTTGTGTATTTTGTATCGTGTATGGTTGCTATATTTAGTATGGTCGCATTTGGTTCGTACTCGACCTTGTTGACCGTACGGTCGAGTCTACTGATCCCACATGTATATATTGGTTTTTTGTTTGTTCGCCACTGCACTTTGTGTTGTTTTTTTTTTTTTTTTACAATGACACTTTGTTTTTGCTTCTGTCACCTCATTGCACTTTTGTTTTTCTCCGCTTTAAGGTTTATATTTCATTTTATCCGGACACCGTTTGGTTTTTGTTACCAAAATTATTTATTTATTGTTATTATGTTAATTATGCTAATTTATTGTTTTTAATTTGTCTGTGAAAAATCGAAGGTGCCTTTCGTTAAGGCTCGAAGGACCATGAACATTTTTGTAATCAGTAGATATAACTTGTTTAAATACATAGGTGACATACACATTTCAAATAAAAGTACCGGGTAACTTGAGTTGTATAATATACAATATTAATTTATTGAGGAGGTTTTTGTATTTTTTCACATGTTATTTTATTAAAATTATACATTTCAATTATTTAAACGTTTATAACTTAAACGAGCGTATGTCTATAAGGCGCCAGATCATTGTTGTCGAAAAAATTTACTGTCGCGCCCAGGACGAGTGGTGTGAACGGGAAGAATAAGCGAATGAGATCAAAATAATAGCGATGATCCAATCCTTTTGTCATTTGCTATGGTGAAATCCAATGTATCACCATGTGTGGTGTATTGGTGGTGCGGTGTGTTGGTGTTGTGTCTAGCTAGGGTGCGCCAGTTTTTCCCGGACAGAGTGGGTCGAGGCTTAACTCATTTAAACATGCTTCATTAAGCTAGATGAATACAATATTAATATAAAGTACGTGAAAGGAAAGGAAAATAGCAAAGTCGATTTTCTAAGTAGAATTGATAGTAACACAGGTGAGATTCACTCATTGGAAGATGACAACATAAGCATAAATGCTAGAATCCACTCTAAACTAAACTAAATGATCATTTTCCAATTTTACGTACTATTGTAAATCGCTTCAATATATAAATCATTTAAACGAAAAAGAAAATTATGGAATCTGAAGAACTAGGCAACACAAAGAAAATTTTTATTAGCCCAGAAAATATAAAAAATAATAATTTCATATAAATATCTTTGTCGTAGTGGGAAAAGTAGGTATTTTTTCTTACTTAACCGATATTTCGGTATTTTTCTTATATAACCGATATTCAAATATTTAATTAAAATGAAGAACAAGTTTATAAACAAATTGCTCAATACCATCAAAATGAAACAGGTCATACAGGTGTTAATGAAACTTATAAAAAATAAAAAAACTAATATACTGGAAAATTTGAAGGTTTTTATCTAAAAATATATACAGTTAATAATTGCGATGTTTGCAATAAAGCAAAATATGATAGAAAACCTTTAAAACCAAAATTTCAATTAACGGAAACACCATCAGATATAAATGAAATAGTTCACGCAGATATATACATAAATAAAAAATGTTACTTTCTTACTTTTATAGACAAATTTGTGAACAGTATGACTATTATTGAAAAACTTAGACTATTCTTTTCTATCAAAGTAAATATTAGATAATGAATTCAACTCAATTAACATAAACGATTTTTTTTAGGAAAAAATAAATAGAAGTTCATTTTACAAAACCAAACAGTCATACTGGGAATTCAGAAAACGAAAGATTTCATAATACTCTCTCCGAAAAAATTAGAGTCCTAGAAATTGAAAAACCAAGGCTTTTTACAG